>OX411543.1:43910863-44510863 GCA_948146395.1 Fragum whitleyi | reverse complement strand
AACACCTGGCCTGGCCGAGGTCGTCTGTGTTTTCACAGTGGCACATTTTTCTCTGGTGTGTAATCGTCAGTCTGATAGTCACATAGATAGAGGATCTTAAAAATCTAATGGATAGTCGTAAAAAGGGAAACTGAATTTAATTCGGCTAATCCTCAGCGGCCGAACGTTTAATTTGTACCAATCGGCGACTTTAGATGATGTTGTCAGTCGAGAAAATAAACTAAAATGACTTTTTGAATTTTAAATTTAGCTCTGGGACTCGTCAAACCTACATGTACATGTGTATTAACTCATGTTCAATTGGCCATAAAAACTTTGTAACTATGCTTGAAAAAGGCTATAAGCTTTTGCGAGCCTGTCAATTATATAGGTGTATTAACTATTTTCAAACTGAGCTCGGAAATGTATTTATCTATATATAAATCACGGTTCACCGCACAAAATTTACCTATATCTTTCTCTATTTGATTTTCAAAACCATGACATCTTTTTAGACCTGTAAAATAATCTTTCTCACCAGGCATAGTATTTATATTATTTCATGGCAAGCTGAAAAGAGTTTTAGAAATTACTGAAGGCCTAAAATAGGAGGCCGAAGAGCTTGAAGGGGTCCACTTCCCCATCTTACGCCACGAGACTGTAACATTTTGGACCACTGCTCTTTTGACCATTAACTTGATTTACTAGAAAATGATAGGTGATTAAACGGAGGTAGTCCGTTACCCAAGCCATTATGACTCTTGGCATCTGTTTACTCTGCTGGAACAATGCAAAATCACAGACCAGTTCTCAGAAAAGTTTACATCTTAAATCAACCGTCTAGCAAAAAGGAATAAATATTGATACTTAGTAGAAGGAATGCAAGATATATTTTGTTTTCTTATCATCTTAATGAGACTAATTAATTTATTAATTTATTTCAACAATTTCAGTGTTCCCACTGGTTTTTCAATATGGGGGTAAAAATGGGCATTTTATAGTAAGCTTGTACCCCCTCTATATGAAACAAAGAAGGCTGCTGGCTAAATTTGGGGGTACAAGTTTCAATTTGGGGGTAAATCACCCCATTTGGGGGTTTTTGGGAACCCTGAATTTGTTAAACATAAAAAAATAAATTTATTAACTTGCCCAATTACTAGATGACATATACTTAGATTGGACAAAATTGGAGGAAAAATTAGCCACCAGTTAAAAATTCAATCTATGTTTGGACCAAAAAATGTACAAGATATGAAGGACGATTTTGTTGGCTTATCACAATCAATTTTCAGTGAGCAAGCAAAATATTGTAAAAAATATTTTAAGCAAAGACACAGTTACGATATTTGTGTCGCCCACTGACCACTCGATGTTGAAATAGATAAAAGTGTTCAAAAATCAGATACCTGCTTGCCTGGTCCAACTGTGCTGCACACAGTTTACTTCCAGCATTACTCAACTGTAACAGGCTGCATGAAATCGCGTACTTTTAATGGTCCCGTGACAGTAATTATCGTTTGATTGATTGATTGAATGGGGTTTAACGGCGCTTTCAACATTATTGCAGTAATATCGCTTATAAGATAATCATGGAGCAATAAAACTGTCCAATGAATGCAGAGAAATTTTGGCCAAACTGGCATCAGATTGTGGACTGGGTCATCAATTCCTGTGACGACAACTTAGATGAGCAGTCTTGCTATTATCACACTAAGGACATTTTGAAGCTACAAAAAAGAGCTAAAAACTGTTGCTCTCTATGATTGATTAATATAACTGTAAAGTGTCCATTAATTGTTTTAAAACCTGAATAGATAAAATATTGAAGATAATTATAGCTTTCGACTTGGCTTATTTTGGGACCTGTAATTAAATGGGGGACCTATTTATTTTCCTAGCTACTGGTCCTATGGACCTGTAGGATTTTTGGGTAAGTGAATCATGAATATCAAACAGACACTCCATCATGACAAAACACCTCTTCAGATGCGCGTCCATTATGATTAAAATTTTAATAATCCTACGTTTTTTAATTGGGATATACCACCCCGCATCATAGAATTTCAACCCAACACCTTAGAATTTCAACAAAGTTGTGCGAGATATCCCAATTAGAAATCTTAAGATTCTTAAAAGCTTTTATCATAACATCTTGTTACAGTCTGAGCTAAACAGAATTTGATTTGTAGATCTTTTGGCTAGATTATATCAATATTGGCAAAATAAAAGTAAATAAAAATAGGTAGATAATATGCAATTATTTTGTTTTCTTTTGTAATGAACTTTTATCACAACGTAAAATGACTCTGTCTTAGATATAGATCCATAGCTTGGTAATTGTTTTATAACTCAATGAAAACAAAGGGAATATTCTCTTCATTTTTTATATCAACCAATCAAAAGCTAGCAAGCTAAGTTTTGAAAAAAAATGCCTCTCCAATGATATTTCTCATCCCTCTTTGTAAAACATTTGGAAAAAGAAGAAATTTCTATTCACAAGCAATTTCTTCTTTTTTCGCACTTTTTTCTCAAGACCAACTTTTTAAATTACTTGATTACACGCAAAGTTTTCATGGAAGATCAGTTGTAATCATGAAGCACCTGTAATAATAAGGGCAAAATGTAAAAAAAAAGTAGTAAGTGTCCAACCTTGGATTTAAATTAGTCTATAAGCCAGGTTGATAATTAATAGAGAGATAATACCGGTACATATAGTTTTCACTGTTAAAAACTGATTTCTTTAATATGTATAAAAAATTAAAGTGTTTACAGCAACTGTTTTATGATTCTTCTCCTGATCCTGTCCGCTAAAGAATTTTGCAGTCCACAAATTCAGCATTCCTTTAAAATGAATTTCAAAAATTCAATTGAGAAATTGATGCAATTATATATTAGAGGAAACAGTGATCAAAGTTAAAATTGCTTGATACTTGATAGAGTATGACACCTGGTAATTCATAATATAATATGTGATATAAAGAATTGATGGAAAGGGAGAAATTGCTGATCAGTATATTGCCTTTGCTCAAGCCAATATTCATTACCTGTAAATAAGGACTGTATAATGCGAGGAAAAAATCAAAGAACTCGAACCCTCATTATGAAAGAAGAAATTGCTTATGATATATCAAAATGCCTAATAATTCAAATAAATGATTTTTGAAAGAAAACACTACAAAAAAGGACAATATGCTAGTTAAAGGCAAATTATTCTTTTTTTAATGTGTTGCCTTTACCTCTATTTTATGGTTATAAAAAAGAAAGAAATGGATACAAAAATCATTGCTTGTTTTTGCTTTATAAGCTTGCAAAACTTATCCCAATTTTTTATCACTTCTCCCCCATTTTGGAAAACTTCATTGTCAGCCTGATGAGAAGTGACTTCTCTCCATTTTCAGAGAGTCGGCAGAGCCCTGGTCTCTCTAACACACAAATTCTGTATCCAGTCCACCATTTTAGAAGCTTAGACCCATAAAATACAACCTTATGTACAGCAGTCTCCGGTTATAAGAAACCTGGATATAAGAAACTATCTGTTACAGCAAACAAATTTTCAGGTCCCAATTTCCTCCTTTTTTCTATTTTAATAAATACGGTTATCGAAAACTCTGGTTACAGAAAACAATTAGATATTACAGATATTACATTTTTCCGTCCCGACTAGCCAATTTCCTTGGTATTCTGGTCGCTTATAGCAAACTGCTAATTCAAGTGCATTGAAAGTTGCATCGCCACAAGTAAGTTGTTGCTTCAAAGTCATCATAGGTATGTTTAACAGGTAGGTTTTAGTAGTCCTAATTACAATGTTATAATAGTGTATTGTTATGCCTGTATAATATATTTAAGAGATGACAGATAATCATTAATATTTACGGGACATGTATTTGACTTATTGACTTTGTACCTATTATTGTACTGAAACCTAGATCATGAATTGCATGATTTATAAAGATTGACGAATTGTAGCACAATAGAAATAATAATTTATAACACTGCATGAAAACTGTAGAATTGAGACTTATTTCTGGCGTGACTTTAGATTATCATAAAATTAAGTTTTCACTGTGACATGTACATATAATCAAAGATGTTCCACAAAGCCATAACTTCTTCACTTTTGTAAAGGTGTTACAGTCTTTTACTACATCGATGTAGTTCATATCACGGGCTTTGAGCAAAAACATTGTATCTGATTATGTAATGCATAGACAAGTACAACGTTTTTGCTATAACCCCCGATATGAGCGTATTCCGTAAAAAGAGTTTTCATCTGTGATTGACTTGAGGTAGATTAATTAGATTTAAAGTTAACGAATGTGAATATAGTTTGATGTTTCTTTCAAAACCTACATTAAAACTTTTACGACAAAAGCTGGCAGACAAAGAACACTATGTCATAAAAATGAATGTACATGTACAGGATCGTGTAGACAAGAAAATAATAATAAGAGCTAAGTACTTGGATGGGATTTACCCGTAATTTAATTCCAGAAAATAAATAACAAAACTCCAGATAAAACTTAGCTACCTGGAATACACTAAGGGTGCATAAAAATAAATCAACAACATTGTCTCGGCATATACATGTATCTCAATTTTGTCGTAACACGATCCGTAAAATTTTCCTTATTAACTTGTTTGTTCACTATAGAAACTCCATATGTATAAGAAGCTAGTTCTCTATGGATATACAAAACTCTGGACATAGCAAACTAATAATCAAGGTCATGTCAGACTCCAGTTCCTTATGACCGGAGTTTACTGTATTCATCTTGACCCAAAATTGAATATCAACACTGTAATTAAAATTCAACTTTATTGAAATGTTTGTCCTCAGACTTTTCTCTAATGCTGCGGTGTTCACTATTGAAAATGGGCTGCTTTTGGACAAATGCACACAGGCCATCTAAACACTTTAAATATTTTGGTTTTACAATGTACTTCGAAACACCAATAAATTATGATATTTTTTACCTGATATATCGATATGAAAATCTCATTCAATGACACCTCTAGATATTGAATTAATTCTATCATTCATTCATTGAACAATCCCAAGAAAGAAAAAAACACATTTAGTCTTTCACATTGTAAGAATACATGATATCCTCTTTTCTCCTAGATTCATGCATCTTAATAACAACACCCATGTGTACATTATTTAAAAGAGAACATCAAACCATTCATTTGATTTTTATTGCAGAGTTATGTAATCTAATGTAAAATAAACAAAAAATAATCATGACAAATTTATTGCAAAATTTTACCCTACAGTGCACTGAGGTGCTGGTGGCCAGTCTAAGGCCAAATAAAATTAAATGTGTGGTTCAGGTTACATGCTGAAAAAAATTAGGGTAGGTAGGTAGGCATTTTTTTTCCAAAAAGGCCTTATTTATTTCTACAGCATCACAAGAATATACCACTTAGAGCTATGTCTAAAGCAAAGGTTCAGACTAGCCTGCTTAAACCTTTGTTGTTGTTTTTTTTCAATTCATCATTGCATAAAGAGAATCATAATCCTTAAAAAGAAATTCCATCTCTACTAGAGGGCTTGGCATGAAAACTCGAAGACAAAAATCACAAAGGGTCATAAGGAATTTTTTCTTGTGATGATCTACAGATGTTTTTAAGACCATGAATTGCTTCCATTAACCCTTTCCTGTTTTGCAAAATTTTAGACCAGTCCAAATTCAAAGGTTTTGCAGACGAAAATTTAAAGTGGATTTAATTTGAAAAATAACTATTCAGTAGGGTAGAAAAAAGTGTGAAAAAAGAAGAATTTGCTTGTAAGAAGCAATTTCTTCTTTTTTCACAATGTTTTCTCAATCATAAAATCACAGGCACGTAAAAAGCAGGGATTAAACAGCAAAGGGTTAAACACTGTGCAAGAATGGTTTGTTTTATTATTCCTTCAGGCCTATGCTTCCCAAATTCGACATCTATTTTTAGTTCAATGGTAACATCACAAAGGAGCCAGACATACTAGGACCTGATGCAAATGCTATATTTAATTAAACTTATTTTCAACTTGGGAGACAGCAGCTGTGATAATGTGATTATGTCAGTTGCTGTCTCTCAAGTTGAAGCTCGATTTTCTGTCTCTGGACTCTTCAATTTCAAATTGGAATACGATGTGAGAGTTTTTTTTAAAGATACAATATAACTCTTGAATGGCTTTGAAGTGTTAACAAATGGAAATTGATTGTAGACTATTCGTCTGAGAGTATTGTTGCTGCAGGTCTCCTTCCTGGTTGTTGTTTTGTGTGTGTCTTTTTCTAATGAGTTTTTTCTGTTTCTTTTATATTTTATTTATTCAGGAAATGGTATCAAACTGATAAAAAAAACTAATGGCTTAACTATATATAAAGGGTACTGATTACTTTTGATTTATTCTACATACTTGCCATTATGGAAGTTCAACTAAGTGATGTATTATGTAATTGTTTACAGACTATTTGCATAGGCAGACCTAATGAAAAAATAATAAAACTTTTTACTTGTGTCTATCTAATTTTGGTGTCCCTCTCTATCCACATTTTAGAGTTTTTCATGTTTTTTTTTTTTGGTAAAAAAAATTAGAATAGGCACCTTTTTACTAGGGTCTGTAGGGTAACCTGAACCACAAATATTATTTTATTTGGCCTAATTCTTTCTCATTGGATTCGTGCATCTGATTGAGGGAGCTTATTTGGGGTTATTAAAAAGGATTTGTCCCATTCCTTTTTCTCTTCGCTTTCTTTAACATGAAATTAGTCTACATGATAATTTTCATCACCAATATTTTCAAATTGCAGGCACAGATATTATTTTTAAAGATGGATTCATTAAATAGTTGCTTATACTCGAAGAGAAAAAATAATTCTTAGTTTTTTTATAATATCTTCCACACAGAAGTAAAACTTAAAACAGTTAAGTTTTGAAAAAATCCTCATATTAGAAATTTGACATGCACGAATCCAGTGAGAAGGCACAAATTGATGAAAAACGGGGATAATGGTAATCGATCATTTTGGGCCGTTTTCTGGGGCCGGTTAGACCGATTGAAAACCGATATGGGGGCCGGTTTGACCGTTTTTGTGCCGGTTTGACCGGAGGCTGTTTGACGAGGGGTCAGTTTGATAGTAAAGCCGTAGAAAACACAAAATTGAAATAAAACTTTCGCCATTCAATTTCATTGGCCAAGTTCCCTTCCACGATTTCTAATGACAAATAACACACTTCTTACTTGTGTGTCTGGTAAAAGAATAATAACGACACTAAGATTATTTATGACAATTCCAGAATATATACTTACATAATCGATGTGCTCCAAAAAACATCTTCAATCTTCAACCGTCAATCTTACCTGTGCTTCTCACCCTCGCGCTCAATAAACCGGAAATGACGCACTTCTTTACGCACGCATTGTCTCACGTGGCTCTGGTGTAAGGGAGGTAACTCGTAGGAGTTAAATTACACTTAGACAGACAGGGGTTGTCTAAGTTTATGTGCTATAATCATATAGAGGCTAAAAGTGACTTTTAGCTCATCAGCCATGGACTGACAGTCCATCCTTATTTCTTTAGGGGGCTAACCCCTTAAACCACTGAAAGCTCTTAAACCATCTTAAGACAAATAAATTAACTCACAAACCAGGCTTGTTTGCGCGGACAGACAAGTCAAATTTATGATGCCTCCCTATCGGGGGCATAAAAAGTGTTGTTTTCCCATGCCTGTACAGAATTAACATAGCATTTCCTTTTATTTGTTTGTGTAAAGCCATGGTCTGTTATAATGCCAAGATTCCAAATTAACATGAGGGGTTCGATCCATAATCTGATCATGTTATTTGCCGTTTTCAAGCGTATTATCACTCGAATTTTGAATAGTAATATTTTCACTGAGGCTTGAGTTGTCATCATCAGTCCAGTTTTCCGTTTTATTTTCTTAATCTCATGTTCGCTTCCCGAAAAATAGGTCATTTTAAAATGCCAACACCGACTTGTGTTCAATTCAGCCATGTTGTTCAGATGATTTCTGTTATGTTATCCGAGGCTGGAACCCGGTCTGTTAATTAAACTGCAAGCTCCAATCTCTTTCTATTTCCCCAAAATGCACAGAAGCTCATTTCTTGCTAAATTATCAAAGGAATCAATTGTCCTGTGCGTTTTTTCCTAATAAAAAATTATGAAATTGTTCGTAGGTTGCAATTTACAGAAATAAGAGAAAATAAATTTTCCTTTTCTTCCAGTCCCATTTCGGAAGATGAAAACTATTCAAGTGTTGAAATTCATTGCTCGTAGTAACCATCATCACCCACTCATTTTGAACTTAAAAAACTAATCCCAGGGTTTTCCATGACGCAAAAAATGCGCGTCTTTGTCGCAATTTGAAAACAAATGACCCGCAAAAATATTACCCGCGCGTCATTTGTGACGCAAGTTTTAAAATACAGCTCTGTGCTATGAACATGGATGATTGGAGATCTGTTATCATAGATAGTCAGTTGGGTTAAAAATTGTCATATCTCGCCTGTTTACAAGCGTCAGATACAATATTTCTGTGACCTCTGTCGATAGCCAGGTTTTTCAATATTGATAAAGCACTATTCTATTTTTAGATAGCTATAGGTACCCAATAAAATATGCAGAGGGGTTATCGTGATTTAAACATCATCTGACCCCATTTCCGGTCATAAAATTACCTGTAAACCAGACACCGGATCTTACATAACATAACAAATAAAAGTGTGTAAACTTCAATCGTCTGCACTTCTTTTCGAACGAACAACAAAATAGAGCTGTTTTAGCCAGATTGATGGTAATGACTAGGGTCCATCTACCAAATGAGTCATTAGTCATTAAATCTGAATTTATTTAATCTTCTTAACTAGCTTGAATTCACCGAGGGTTAAAATGTTTTTGACCTGTTCCAAAATAGGAGGAATGAACAACCTAAACCCCAAAAAGTATAAAATGTATGTTGTGGCTCTGAAGACATTACAGTCTACTTTATTTTGTCTTTATGTGTTCCCTAGGTTTCTATAAAGTTGTCCCCCAACATTGGGGAAATGACCCCCGATTCTAAAGGTATGGGGGTCACAATGACCCCCAAATTCTTAGGCCGAGGGAAAACCCTGTAATCCTTATTCTATGAACGAAAAATCAGAATTTTCTTTCACTAGAAAATTTTAGAAATACAGATCCAATTGACCGGCCTTCAAAAAAAAATTAATCACCCATGGCAATGTAAGTTTTCCGAGCCAATTATTTTTTTAGGGCGATCGGGTACGCATAGATATGTTAAATATGCAGGATTATGATTATTTCAGCAGGATTCCCGCAATCCTGCACTCTAGATGCAACCCTGTGTACTATAATGATAGCTTGATAAATAATCCCTGCATGTGATGCTGCAATTTTCAATGGGGTTCAGCCGTGTGACAGATATCCTGACCACATCACTCCATATTTGCGAAAATCAATCAAATGATAGACTAGCTGTCAACAATCATGCACAATACTACATGCTATAGGTGTATTTTGTAAGCTGAGCTCTGACGTAGGCGATGAGTCCATTATCATAGGTAAATCGGGTATAATTAAAAGGCAAATGATTGGAATTTAACCTGACCCCTTCACTGCAATTATGAAAGTACATGTTTGAGTGAACCTTACATTTTAAAACAAGCTATAACGTTGGTTTACAAGCAGGGCTTCAGATTCTTTTCAAGACTGATGGGTCCAATTGACCCATGAGGTAAAAAGTTGTGGGTCATTTCCTGAAATAATGGGCCAAAGCATATTTTCATCATGGTAAAAATGTTTCATATCCAAGCAGGACAGGGTCACAGGACCCCAACTGTTGGAAAGTTGTGGGTCATCATGTGAGAAATGACCCGGGCCCACTGTCAATCTGAAGCTCTGTACAAGGTAGATTTTAAACTTTCTTAATGTGCTATTAAAATCTGTTTTATCTATTTGGAACAAATGGCACGAGAATCTAACTGTAAAAAGTTGATTTCACGGCTCACAGCGCAAAATCTACCTATACTTCAGTTTTAGCCTAATAAACATGTCATGAGAGGATAAAATATATCAACTTTTTGCATATGTGGGCTTACTTTTCAGGATAAAACCCTTTTATGTAAATTTGTTAAACATCTGCAATCAAATTACTGGACATTTTCTCTTCAATCTTTGTACTTTTTTAGTGTTTGGGTCTGAATTTCTGGACCACTTTTTTTGATCTTCTGGACTTACATTCCTTCAACATCACCTTGTTGACAGCTTTGGTAAAGACAGCGAACAGACCTGGATTTGTCTACTTTCATTTGCGAAATTGCAAAACACTCTCCCAAATTTCTGCTTTTAACTGACATTAATTTTCATCATATGGATAAACTTTCATTCATCCTGGCACATGGTGCTCAAGATTAAAGGGTGGGCAAATGGACCCAGTGTGAACTGGATTCAAGGCTATCAGAGATCAGAGTGAACATATTTTAGGGCAATGGACCAATTGATTGTTTGTTTGAATGGGGTGTTACGTATCTTTCGACACTTTTTCCGTTATATCGCAGCAGCTAGAGCACCTAACAATGGATGCCTGGTATTTCTCACACCAGTACTACCATAACATATTTTGCTAACCTCAAGCTGCTATCTCACACAGGTCTACGATTATCAACCCATTGGTGAGAGACAAGGAGTCAGAAAGAATGAGTGCTGCCGTCTGGCATCATACCTGCAATGGACCAAGAAGGTTCAATTAAGTAGATGCTACTTTCAGCATAGTCGGTACTGTTGTAGAATTCTCTCATGCTGTTTTCGCAACAGTTTAAAAACTTAATTCTACAGACTACGCCCATTTTTTAAAGATCTCTATAAAACTGTTCTTACTGTGACTGATGCTTTTGACAAGCTTACTGCTCCTCTGCATCCAAATGACAGATCATTCTCAGACTTGAAATAGCTTAATGTCCCCTCTTTTAGCACAATGTATCTGTCTTGCCATCCATGCAGATAATTTGTCCATTTGCTAAGAACTCCCTTCTTTTCGAAACACCGAACATCATCTTCCTCTGATTCTTCCTCATCATCCGTGATGCTCAACGCATCGACTTTTTCCTCCATATTTTATTTCGCTCTATATAAGAGTTCGATTTATTTTAGTTTCATGAAAAAACAACAATTATTAGCAGTATTTTCAACCTGTCAAAAATCTGTCCGGTGATTCATGAGCGGAAGTATTACAGGCGCCCCCACGCATATTCCGAAGGGGAGGTAATTACAAACTTATAGACTAGAAGTTTCTGTGTAAGCCACATTTCAATTTCAACGTGTGAACGCGACAAAATCCACAGGACCCAAGCGGATTTCCGGCTTTTTTATATACACAATATACAAAATAATAACGTATTATTATTATTATTATTATTATTATTATTATTATTATTATTATTATTGGGGGGCGGTGGGGATGGCAGACTTCACAAAATAACCATATTTCTTACCGGACAATAATAATAATAATAATAATAATAATAAATTTTTTATTTAGAGAAGGTAGCACATTAAGCTTACAACATACATTGATCAAACAGATAAATGGATGAAAACTTATTTTCAATGAGGCCCTCTATAAAACAAAATCAAGCAAACAATAGGAATTGAAAATGAAATGAAAGTACATTCGATTTGCATATATACATATACAATGTACATACATATGCCAACACATACACATATATACACATATACATACATATAAACACATATATATACACATATATATACACACATATATACATACATACACATATACACATACATACACATACATATATATATATATATATACGTGCAAACACATATATGCGCGCGCGCACGCACGCACACACACACACACACATATATATATATATACATATATATACATACATACACATACCCATACACACTTGAAAATGTTTTACAAAAATCAATCACAATTATAGATCGAAAATCGAACTAGAGATATGCCAAGACATACGCAGCAACATGTGTTATATAATTTGATTGAAAACAGTATGATTATACCATCTAGATAGTGAATTATATTGACTTAAATATTTCTTTATCATACCTTATTATTTGACATCAAATGCTTCTTCAAAGTACTCTTGAAATTTGATAGATTATTGATGTTTCTGATGTGTAATGGAACGTCATTCCAGCATTCCATGCCAGTGAAGGCGAATGATTTTTTCAAAAAATCTGTCCTAGGAGTGCATTTGTGAGATATTTGATTGTTAAAACTTGATCTCAATTCATAGAATGAATTATTGCTCACTTTTACGAAACCCGACATATACGATGGAACTAGACCATGTATAGTTTTATATACCATGAGAATTGTGAAATATTTACATCGGTTTTTAAAAGACAGCCAATTCAATGCAATAAAATTATCTGCAGTACTAGATCTTTTCGGTTTACACAAAATTATTCTTGCGGCCCTCTTTTGGATTTTACTGATCCGCTGAGTTAAAGATGATTTGCATTGACTCCAAATGATGCAACCATAATCTAAATAAGGTGTAATGTAAGCATTATAAAACATTTGTTTCATATCATCAGTAAGGAAGCTGTTAATTCTTTTAAGAAGGTAAATCTGTGATGATAATTTTGAACATAATTTTTCAATGTGAATATTCCAGCATAATTTGCTGTCAATATGCAGCCCTAATAGTTTTTGAGACGTTACATTCTCTATCTCTTCATGGTGTACTTGTAATTTTAAAATAGGTGATTGCCGTAGCCTTTGTTGGGAACCTATTAGCTTGCATTTCGTTTTAGTTGGATTCAAAATCATATTGTTAAACTTACACCAATCTTCAATCTGAATAAGATCATGTTTCAAACTTTCATTAATTAAATCTACTGAAGAGTTAGTCTTGTGTAGAGTTGCATCATCAGCGTACATATCAAGGTTTGAGGACAAACCAAGAGGTAGATCGTTAACATAGATTAAAAATAAAATCGGTCCAAGTATAGATCCTTGAGGCACTCTAGAAATAACTGGTTTCATAACAGACAAAACGTTTCCATTTTTTACTGCTTGTTGTCTTTCACTTAAATAAGATCGAAATAAGTTACAAGTGTTAGGAGTAAAATGGTGGAGCTTAAGCTTTAAAAGAAGAATATCGTGATCTACAAGATCAAATGCCTTTCTAAAATCAAGGAATGCAGTTCCAATCAGTTTACCTTGATCAATGTCATTTAGCCAAGAATCGACAAGTCGAATTAGAGCTGTCTGGCACGAATGATTCTCTCTAAACCCAGATTGATTGGAAAATAACACACAAGTTTTTCTTAAGTAAGTTTTAAGTTGATTGGCAATATGTCTCTCAAACACTTTTGACAAAGTTGGTAAAATCGAAATGGGACGATAATTGTTCGGATCGCTTTTATTTCCACCCTTGAAAAGAGGCGTCACAATGGCCCTTTTAAACTCATGTGGGAATATACCTTTTGATATACAGTTGTTTATAATGCATGCCACAGGTTGTGAGATAAAGTCTTTGCACATTTTCAATATTTTTGGTCCGATTCCATCAAGCCCAGTTGATTTACTACTATCTAATTTTTCTATGATATTTTTTACTTCTAAAACGGAAATGAATTTTATGTCAAATTAACAATTAGATAGTTTACGATTAAGATTATTTTCTAATTTTTTGAAATATTGCGCATCTAATGGAAGTTTGTCAATAATTTTTAACTATGTTAACAAAATGGTCGTTTAAAGTATTTACTATATTGTTGGTACCTTCAACTTCTATAGAGTTCACACATAACATAGACGGCAACTGACAGTCATTAGTGCTTGATTCTGTTATATTTCGGATATTTTTCCATATAACTTTGGTGTTAGAATTATTTTTAATTGCATTGTTAAAGAAATGTTTTTTGTTTTTTCTTATAAGTGACGTAACTTTATTTCTCCAAATTTTATATGATGCGAAATTGCCTACATGCTTGAACTTATTTCTCTTCAAAATAGCATTCTTTATTTCCTCATTGTACCATTTCGATTGTAAATGTCTTTTTACGCGTTTTTCTTTGAAAGGTATATATTTTTGGAGAAAGTTATTAACAACAGAGTAGAAATAATTCAAAGCTTCATTTGGATCATATATTGTTTCGGTGATGTTGAAATCGATGCAGGATAAATCACACATGAATGCATTCTCGTCTAGTTTAGAAAAGGAACGATAAGTAATTGTTTTGCAACCATTTTCATTTTGAAATCTTACACAACTTTTATAGGTTAAAGCAATGGGATAATGATCGCTTATCGAGAGTTTAGGAACTAATATTTCAGATATAGATCGCTTATTGGTGGTATAAATGTGATCAATTATACTTGAGGAATGTTTTGATACTCTTGTTGGTGTGTCAACAAGCTGATAAAGACCTAAGTCTTGTACCAATTTTGCCCATTTCATATTATTGAAAGTCGAAGTCAATGAAAAGTGGATGTTAAAGTCGCCCAATAATATATAATCAAGACTAGTTGCATCGGCAATATTTATTTGCTTTTCATATTCGTCGATCCAAATTTGATTACTGTTTGGTGGTCTATATGCGAAGTTTAGTAGTACATTTTTACTTTTAGGTAAACGTAGTTCTAACCAAATACTTTCTATATTTCCAATTTCTATATCTTTTCTTCTTTCAAAACCTATTTTATCGGTTATATATACGATGAGACCACCCCCTAACCTGTTATATCGATCTTTTCGTTCGAACACGTAACCGTTAATGCTTAGATAAGAGTCATTAGTATTTTCTGTCAGAAAAGTTTCAGATAATCCAAAAACATCAGGTGAGTCCTTCGTATTAAGCAGTAGGCGAATTTCATCTAATTTCGGGAATAGATGCTGTATATTTAAAGAGCTAATGTGTATTCCCTTTTCTCTAAAATTGAAGGTAAAAACATCGTTAGTACATGACACGTTTTTATTGGTTTGGTCAGTTTGCTTTGAAAGGCTTTCAGAATTTTGCAATTTAACAGTTTGATTTTTACTGTCTTTAAGATAATTCGATATATCGGACAGATTATCGGTTTTTAGAGAGTTTTGTACAGTACATAAACAGGATGATGTACCATTGAGTCGATAACAATTATTGCACAATCCAGAAAGAATATCGAACCTATTATTACACTCTATTGAGCTGTGTATGTCTGGTATATCCTAACAATAAAATAAACTGCATTCAGATTCTTCATGATCAGTAAAACCACAATAATAACAAGGATTGTAATTACCACGGCTATAAGAATAGTCAAAGACTGGTCTTCCATTAGAGTAAGAATGTTTAGTACTTGACTGGTACCTTCCACCGTTTTTACTTTGGTATTGAGAGTCTTTAAAGTCTGCATCTCTCTGACCGTATCTATAACTGGTAATCGTTTTCTTTTTTATTATTGAAACTTGGTCATTCAACGTTTAGACCAAAACACTTGATCCTGTCGCATTCAAGTGAATAAGGTCACGACTGTAAAGGTCACGAACTGTTTTTCCAATGGGTCTGGTAAACTTTAGATTTCTTCCAGTCCAAACTTAATTCCTTCAGACATAAGTCAGACAGATTTTACCAGTCAGTCTGTCCTGTATTTATGTGTAACTTACTGGACCGGTATGATTTTTACCAGACATGTCAGTAGGACAGGCGGTATTTCGTGAAGTCTAGGGTGAAGTCTAGGGTGGGGGAACAACAGGTTACCTGTCAACTTGACCCACCAAATAACTGGGCATGGACAAGCCGGCGCCCGGTTTACTCGGTCCCAGTATATAGTAATAACTATTTTGCATTATATATGATAATCCTGTATTCAATAAATATTTTTATACTTAAGTATTCATTACAAGTTCAATTTGAAGTATATTATATATATTGCAAGTTTATCTGACACGATAAAGGGACTACAAAAACAAATCAAAACTCTCAAACTATTTTATAACTATACCGGAATGAGCGTTAATATGGACAAAACTAAGATCATTGTATTTACAAACGGAGGGGTAGTGTCAAAAAAGAGAATAATGGTATTTCAAGGGGGAAACTATTGAAACTGCTAGTGATTACAAATATCTCGGAACCTTCCGTTTAGTAGTAGACTAAATTGGTCAGAATGCTTAGGATTACGGGCGGCAAAAGCAAGGAAATCATGCATGTCATTCCTTAAATTCCAACGTAGATTCGGATGTTTCAATGCAAATGACGCCTTTAAGATTTTTGATTCGATGATTCAACCAATAGTCTATTGTGGCTCAGACATGTGGGGGTACAAATTTTATCATGTCTTGGAAAAAGTTCATATTGAGATATGCAAGCGTGTCTGTAATCTTAATCAAAACACTACCGATTGTCTTGTATTAGGAGAATGTGGAAGATGCCCGTTGGCTGTATACTGTATAAAACAGTGCGTCAAATAATTGGATAAAGCTGCTTACAATGCCCGATAATAGATACCCAAAGCTATATCATATTAAAGAAACTTGACGAAGTCGGTAGAATAACATGGGCAACAAACATAAAAAACACCTTTTTTGATGAATTGACACTCATCACGATCAAACCATTCAAAATCACTCATTCAGCGCTCCATTCATTCCAAACACCCAGTCTGATTACGTAAAGTGCTTCGAAATTATTCAAAACGCTCCGAAATTGTTGCAAATGGTCATCATTTCAATCAATCGATCAAGTCATCGTATGATTCTCTTGACTGGTGTTGATTTTTAAGCGTCTGATTGGTCTGTGAAGTCATAGAATGATAAAAATACGTATTTATTTGGTGGTGAGAGGTATTAGATTACCGAAAATTTTGTTCAAATCGACGAAGTTATCGCTTATATTTTACCTCTACGGAAAATCATTCAAAACTCGCTCCACACACTCATTCAATTTCACCCGGAAATAATTTCCAATCATTCATCGTATTAATTTCGCGATGTTGTTAGCAGTACATGATTAATTACATATGTTTTAGCTTACTGACTTTCAGAAATTGTCGATTAACCTAAGCATATAGTAATCATGTTATGCAATTAACTACAACTAATAAATACTTTATTATCCAAATGAAAATGTCTGACATTGAAAATTATATAGACTTATTAGCGTACAGAATACTCGGTTTTAAGGCTTTTCTGCGACGGATTCTTAGAAAAAGTAATAGACCAGTCGAAAATAAAATAAATGAATAAACTGAGTTACTAATTAGTCTATACAATTAATTGGTTAGTTCTTAGGATGATTTCCAAGAACCTTACAGGAGAAGCCTAAATCGGATTGAATTTATTTATTTGTTTATTATTATCATCATTTTTGGTGAAGGCGGGAAGGGGGGGTTAATCTGACAGTGGGTCTCTTCAATTTCGTTTCATGAAATGATTCGCTAATGGGATTTGGACCGTCTTAACATATATCGATATTATAACAATATATCAATTTTACCCAATCGATATTTGGGGAATTGATGTACGTGTTCATGTATGTTTATAAATGTGCATGTGCATTCACCCTCCTGTGCATATATGTACGTGTATATATATATACTAACCAATATAAATAACAACAACAAAAATTACAATTGACCTGTATAATGATAATATAAGCGATTTCTTTTGAAATGGAGATAACAATCCAAGGGAAAAAAACTGAGGAAACTATACGATTTATAATTTCACATTATTTAAATTCTTAAATATTCGTCTGAATTGTTGTTCTTCGGCTACGTTTCTTTCAAATGGTAAACTATCTACAGAAAATAGCATTACGATAATATTATATGAAAACGTATTTCTGATACTCTTGAAAATTGTATTGTTAAAAAATATATTGTGTTTTGTATATTGGAACAGAGGCCTCAATTACTTTTGTTGAATAAACTTTGAATTCAAATTTTAATGGAATATAGTCTAATAAATCCGGTTGTAGTATTTTTTATAAAACATGTAGATCAATTTTCAAACAACAGATGGCTGTCGATTTGCATAAATAATAATTAATCTTGACCGTATCTATATTCACACTCTAATTATCTTCGTAATTATATACTTAGCGTCAAAAGAAAGTTACCACCAACAATAACGACCATACAACATTGAACATTTTATTTGTACCAAAAAGGTGTTTAATTCATTGACAATGGAGTGCTGGGAAAACATAAACAATGGTTTTTAATCAGTGGCTAGGAGCAAACGTCTCATTTTCTCGCTTAAAGAAACTTATATAAAATTGAAAAGTCGCTTACACCAATAACAAGTATTGCCACCGTTTTCATGGAGAACTCCAGTGATTTTTCGCCAAAAATTCTTATCGCACGCTGTATACGTTATTGTCGAATTGCCTGCCATTCGTCCGTAAGCGTGTTGATGAGCTGCTGTCGGTTCCCAATATGACGTCAATCGTCAACACCGTGCGTCATAATTAGCCCACACATACCCTGCAGGATTGTGATCGGAAGAGAAGGCAATACAAGGAGGCGGGTTAACATAATTGGCACTAAGAAAACCTAAATCAACAGGGCAAAATGCGACCGAGCGTTGATCTGTTGGAAAAAGTCGATCTTAACGTGCTTCATTGAGAACGGCTAAACAAATGGCCTCAAAAAGTTCTCAACATATCTTTTCATTGTAAACTACCAATCTCAAACGAGAATTTTGTTCGATATCTCCATGAAATACCGTTATACTCCCACCATCACAGTCTGGCCACAACGACATAACGCATAACGTTCACATCGACACCGTCGACCATATGGAGACCAATTTGATTTTGCTGTGAATAGAACACTTTGTATACGTCGATTACCTTTTCTCCGATTCAAAGTACACGAATTAACATGATCTTGTTGACCGTCTAGCGTTGAAACGTTCTCCCGGAAAGCGTTATCAGCGCGTAACGCGATTTGTTTTAAACAATGACGTACAGTAGATGAGCACATGCCATTTTTCGTCAATTATGAGAAGCACTATGATCATCCCATTTGAATGTGAAGCTTTAAATTACAGTACGTAATAAGTATAGCTGAAAAAGTAGACTTAACACATTTCGAAAATGTTGAGGAAAGCCTCGAATTTCATTCTTTATCTAGTCCAGTTGATATGATAATATATGTCATTGTTCAGGTAAATTTCAACAAGATGTTAGACTAAGGTAATACTGTTTTTAAACGCCACCAGAGTGAGACGTATATTGGTATCATATTCTTCCGTCAGTACGTAAGCCATAGGAGTACTAAACCGTGAAAATGTCGATTTTCGGGTATAAAAAGACAATTTCCAAAACGTTTAAAGGCTGTTGGCATTTACTTTTGACCCCTCAGAAATATCATAAGGGTATGTTTTGCGTAAAAGCCTTATAACCGCCAACATGTTGCATTTTCTCCAGATTTCCTTGGTTTACTCACCTTCGGACGATTTTATAATTTGCGTGTTTCGAACTTTGGGGAACTAATTCTGTGAAATTCAGGATATTTTCAAACAAATTTTTATAGGTATGGACGTGAAATCAAAATTGTCAGGCCGTCATCTTTGTCTAGTGACAATCTGTTTCGTATTTAAGAAATAATCGCGAAAAATGTTACCTGAGGCGAGCGATTTTCCTTCCCTCCTTTTCCACAAAAAAGTCATGTGGTTTATACACCATCGATCACTCCTGGCACCATTTCAAAGCTATCACTAATGTTTTAAATTTAAATTTAACAAGAAATGAATTTGAAGTTGGAAGAGCACTACTGAAATGTCTTGTCACGAAAATACATATGTGAAATATTGAGGCCTTATCACATTTTAACTTGGCTGTTTTCTAAGAAAACCCCAGGTATTGCTATAGCCTTGACCAGTATCGTCGTCGTTGTCATTGTCGTCGTCGTGCGAAAACTTTGACATTTTGTGATAACTTTTGAATGGTGAGTGATAGGTCTTTTATATTTCACATGATGATTGCCTGGGACAAGCACTTTTTGTTGGTACCAAATTCAAGGTCACCAGTCAAGGTCAAGGTCATTTCTCAAGGTCAAATTTGGGAAAAAAATGCAAAAAATTGACATTTTTGTGATATCTCTGGTTCTACTGAAGGCATTCACTTGAAACTTGGCACACATATTCACCATCAAAAGAGTAGTCTCTTTTTTTCAAGGAGGATAACTTTAGAGGCATTTTCTGCAAATTATGCCCCTTTTTCTACTTAGTTTTTTTTACCATCCAATAGTTTTCTTACCATCCAGCACTTACAGCCGAGCATAGGCACCCGTAGGCGGTGCTCTTGTTAATCAAAAATTTTGGCCAATGTTAGTTTTTTCTATTTTTTTATCTTTTCCTTTTTTATTTTTTATTGGGGGTTGGGTTGGGGTGGTGGTGAGTGGGAGTTTGCAAACGATCAAACAGACTTATACCCAGGGCAAACAATATGCCCCGATTTATCAATGCGGGAGCATAAAAAAATCCTGGATTTGTTTTCCATGTTTAGAGAGTTTGGGAACCAATCCGTTTTCCTTTCTTTTGAAAAAGGAAACCGGGCATAGTGCAGGTAAAATCAAGCGTTAAATAAAAGAATAGATGCATAACTAGGTGAAAAAAATGAGCCCGCCTGTTACTATAACGTTTCCATGTCGCACTGGTTTTTCTGAGGGATCTACTTTTACCATACAATGACGCGTCGGACTGTCAATCCAGAGGTCACGGGTTCGATCCCCGACGGCGACACTCATTCTTTCCGACTATCTGTCTCTCACCAATGGGTTGCTAATCGTAGACCTATGTGAGATAGCAGCTGGAGGCTAGGAAAGGATGTGATGGTTGTACTGGTGAGAGAAATACCAGGAATCCATTGTTAGGTGCACCAGCCGCCGCGATATAACTGAAATAATTTTGAAAGCGGCGTTAAACTCAATTCAATCAATCAATCAATTTACTATACAATGAAACTCGAAAATAATTTCCAATGAGGCCGATCCTTAAGGGTCAGACAGGAGTGGTTTCAAACCATTGAACGCGTTTTAGTATAGCCTATTTGACATTTCTATGCTTGACCAAAATTCATAGGGGATCATTGTGTGTTTCAATTTAAGATCGATTTATTTTCCAATGACTGAAATAGAAAAACTATATTTTTCATGAGTGGCGAAGCCAGAATTTAAAACATAGCTTTTGTATTTCTTTCATCAAAGAATAATAATAACTACACAAATATAAAAAAATTGTCATATTTATTCAATTCAAAGGAAAATGCGTAGATTTTTAGGGCAATGTTTAGAGAAAATTCTTCGACAAGACCACTGTCAATCGCCAGCAATTCACATACCGCCAACACAGACGACACAATGCAAATAAACTTAATTGTATGTATGCTTTGTCCCACAACGGCCAAAAGTGGGGCACACATGCGCGAATCCATTGTTTGGGGTTTTTTTTAGCTCTACTGACGTGGCGGGGGGTGCCAGTCAACTCGTTCCTCAGTCAACTCGTGGCGATTTTGGTCAACTCGTTCCCCAAAATTGGTCAACTCGTTCCCCCAATCGATTTTTCCTCGGTCAACTCGTTCCCCGAAAATTATCTCATTTTTACTGGATATTTCAACGGATGTTTTTGTACAAAATATAATTAGGAATGTTATTCTATTGCAATTTTAATATTATCTTATTAAAAATCGATATTTGGCATTTAATTAGCCCTTTACCATACTACCAAAACATTTTTTTTCAACGAAGATACATTTAAGTAAATCTCGCATATGACTGGAGATTTCAACGGAGTTTATTGTACACAATAAGTTAGGAATGTTTTTTTATTTTTCTTTTTTTAATATTTATATGGAAAATCGATTGACTTCCATTAATTAGCCCTTTAAAAAATTACCAGAATATATATTTTTAAATCAAGAAACCAAAGGAAACGAAAATTTAATATCAAATGTTTTACATGTAAAAGTGTCGTAAATTGGGATTAGATATGGGTTTTTGGTGTTGTTATGATAAATTTCTTTTTTAATTAAACACTTGTCATGCTGAATCCGGACTTTTCCAAATAAAACATAGGATCTGCTCTCCAGAAAACCTGTCTAAATGACGTCACGTTACTTAGTTACATTTGCGTTTTGCGCGATAGACAGGCAGATAGATAGACAGACATGAATTTATTTATGGGAAATAACATTTCTCTTGACGACAAAAAACTAACTTTCCTGAAGAACGGATCATATATTTTCATCATGACAATATCCAATGGCTTTGTTGCAAAAAACCAGTGGCAAAACATTAAAGGTAATTGATACTATAATCTAATTCACACCTTTAATGACAAAGTCTAGTTGACTTGCAACTACAAAAAGGCATCTTTGAATACATCCCTTATCATCTTAAGAATTGATTTTAATTACTATAAGCCGTATGTCTTTACAAAAATTGTTAAAAATTTTTCTTCTTTTCTAAATCCAACAGTATCTTTATAATGTTTTCTATCTATGTTTTTCGTCTTGTGTCTTGCCGGACAACCAAAAAATTTTGATAAAAAAAAAATATAGGATTGATAAAAAATTATTTTATTTATTCGTTTCGCAATTAATTTTAATATGTTTTAAACCAGTATTCCTTTTTATATATAAATTTTCAGCTAATATTCAATCAGTTTTCCGGGAAATATCGGAGGGTTAAATCGGTCTTATGATTTTTGGTTAAAGGGTAGACCTAACTATCATAAATTTTGCATTGTTTTTTAAAAGACATTATCAAAATATCTTATTTTGATTACTTTAACCCATTCAAAAGAAAAAAATATAAAGTTATTTCAAATAGATATGATTATTTCCGGGGGAACGAGTTGACCGAGGAAAAATCGATAGGGGAACGAGTTGACCAATTTTGGGGAACGAGTTGACCCAAATCGCCACGAGTTGACTGAGGAACGAGTTGACTGAGGAACGAGTTGACTGTAAGCCCGTGGCGGGTAGCCCGTTAGTCCGCGCGTCTGTGCATAAACTTTTCATTTAATCACCTTCTTCTCATCTTGTCGAACCAAGGGTTACGAACGTTTTACTTATCTTACCCTTGGCTGATTGAATGGGTAATTTCAGTACGCGTTACGTCACAGAACGGAAAACGAGGCGGACCAATCAGTAACCTTCTTACAAAAAGGTCCGACAGCGGGAGGTATGTTAGATCAATATACCCCGCGGCTACTTTCCAGATGTGAAATTAACCCTTAGAATTGCGCTTAACCCCTTCAGTTTTAGGTAATTGTGATACTTAGCAAGACTGAAATACACAATCACAAAAACTGATCGAAATTCCTATATCTGTTCAAATGACAACATATCTTTTTAATAATTCAATGGTACATTGAAAGGTTCTCAAGTTCTTCTTTTTCTACCCTCGATGACAGTGAATTACGATTTTTTAATGTTTATTTGATTTTTCAAGATATTCAATCAATCAATACCTGTTTAAGTTTTCAATGTTTTAGACCTTATCGATGGCATACTCCAATATAGTAGAATGCATCTATATTGAAGTACGCGAAATTTAAAATTTGGAATACATTCAATAATTAAGCCGTCTTATAAATAGAAATAATTTAGAAATGATAATTTACTTGAATTTTCATATGAATTCTTTTACTCGGGAGTTTTCTCCTTCTTTTCTGAGCAGACTTTTCTTTAAACACATTCAATGACAAGAGAAATAAAGAGAATAAAATATGAAAAAAAAAGAAAGAAAGAAAATAATAGAACAATTTTTAGTAAAAACCCTCTATCTGTGTAAAATAAATCTCGTGTGAGAATATTGTGGGGGGCCGAAGAATTAATCAATTTATTTGTTTATTGTTATAATTTGTCTTCATTATTTATTTATTTGTTTATTTATTTGAATTAATGTTAATTAGAAAAGTACCCATATTGCAGGTAGTCACAATGTTGCGATAAATTTAAAACTTAGATTTGCTATGACACAACTTATTCACGACGTTTAAAACAAAGCAATCACGCGCAATGTCCAATCCAAATCGAATTACACATGTATTTGTAATAACAAAGGGATTATTTTATTTTTATCTCTAATATATATGATATATACGTGTTTTAATGTGGGGTAGTCCAAAATCTCGTGGCTACAGCTTATTCAAGTTATGATTAAGTAGTTTTACCACCCGTTGACTTTATGCTATGTAGTATAGAAATATATTTGCTTTCAATAAAAAAACGAAACTGGCCATTAATTTTATTTATTTTTATTTCATACATTTTTTGGGGGAGGGGGGGGAGGGAAGGGCTTTACAGTCAAAACGGCCCAAAGTCAAAACGGCCCATAGTCAAAACGGCCCGTAATTTGGTCAAAACGGCCCAAATCAGTTTTGACAATCGGTCAAAACGGCCCAAAAATTAAATTTACCTTATTTTCTTATCTTTGTCGATGTGAAATAAATTATCATCATACTTGAAAAAATGTTAACATGAAGTTAAAAACTTATGCAGGTCTATTTCTTTTACAAATGTATGGCATCAAATAGGCAGAACTGATTAAACACCTTTATTTAAGAAATGCCGCCTTGGATTAGGTAGGAAGAAAATACAATCCCATGCGAGCACACTTTTAAAGCACCGAATTCAATCCCGAAAATTACATTAAACACGATCATTAAATGTATAATATATACATCAACACGATTAAAAAGGACCCGTTCCACATGCCAAAATGTGCATTTTTCACCAAATCGGACAAGATCCCAATGATCTTTCTTATAGAAAATTGACAAATAAGACATGGTGTGTCGTAGTTCTGTTTTAGTTTAAAGGACTGAGGGAGAAACAAAACTTTATTCTGGCACTAAAATATACACGGAACTTGAGGTCTACCCAAAACAATAAAAATTAAGTTTATCCCAATTTGTCAGAAACTACACATTTCCCGAATATGCCCTGTTTCCGACCCGTTCCAATAATCCACATAAGAATACACTGTTAACGATAGAGGTTCATGATATAGAATTGGCAAACTTCACAAGAAAAGAGTTTGTAAGATTTTGAAATTTACCAACATCTGATTTCTCTTTATAAAACAATTTTACATGAACCTTTTTCCAAGGGGACTTTATATTTTACTAGACGTCTTTTCTGCGATAGTTATGAACAACAAGAATACCTCCCAGGGGGTGCCTCGACTAAGCGGGGAAACATACACAGAGAAGAAGAAGAACAAGATTAGTAATGACTATAATAAATTGTAATACAATCGAAAACCTTTACTCGTATGTACAACTTTGCCAATAAGTTACAACAGTCGAAAAAATCGATTATCAAGAAGCCCTTCCTTTCAGTTTTCGTGAATTTATATAAAAAATTCGAAGACGAAAAAAGAGCTAAGTTGGACGAAAACTAGCATTTGCGTAATCGTTGACATTAATCTAAGACGTTATGATAAGAAAACAAGTTTGCTATATAATTTCAAAGAGTTACTTGAAACAAAATTTCTATTTGGGCCGTTTTGACCGAATGTAAAATCTGCTTTGGGCCGTTTTGACCAAATTACGGGCCGTTTTGACCGAAATGCGGGCCGTTTTGACTCTGGGCCGTTTTGACTTTGGGCCGTTTTGACTTGCACCCAGAGAAGGCTATCCAAAATTTTCTTCTATGGGACAATATGGGGGAAAGATTAACTCAAAATCATTTCATGTTATTTTTGTTAGTCGGCAAAAATACAAAACGTGTGAATGATAATGTCTAAATTCCCAACTCACATTTTTTATGTAATTAAGGAGGGGGGAGAGAGCTTCGGAAACATTCACGGTGGACAATGAGGAAACTCTCGGCTTACTATTCCTATCATTCTGATAAAAAGGAATTGATTTATATTAGTTGATTTTATAAATCTATCTGTCACTGAATAAAAAAAGGTACTAAAAAGTTAGCGTCTTCGATGCGACGCATTTTCTTTATCCAAGAATGAAGGGTTATCTACACAGTCGTCGGAATACAACAGGTTGCCATAGGGATTGGTATACCCCAAGGCTCAGTACTAGGGCCGATCCTGTTTGTGATTTTTATTAACGATTTACCCAATAGTGTAAACTCTGATGTTTTCATGTTTGCTGATGATACCAAGTTGTTCAGAGAAATTACTAAGGAAAATGACCAAGCTGTCCTACAAGATGATATTAACAAACTTTTCGAATGGAGCCAGAAATAGTTACTGAGATTCCATCCTGACAAATGTAAGGTATTACCTGTGACAAATAAAAATACAGATAAAGAAAGACAATCATACACCATGCCAACATATGAAGGTGGAGTCGTAACACTAGAAACTGTAACAGAAGAAAAGGATGTTGGAGTGATTATTGACAAAAACCTTAAATTCGATGTGCATATTCAAAACCAAGTGACTAAAGCTAACCAAATGATGGGCCTAGTTCGACGATCATTCAGACACCTGGATTATAGAAGCTTTAGATTACTTTTTATAGCTATCATAAGCCCCCACCTTGAATATGCATGTAGTGTGTGGAATCCATCAAGAAAAAAAGATATTGAAAGTATTGAGAACGTTCAGCGAAGAGCCACCAAAATGTTACCAAAACTTAAAGATATGCCGTACGAGGATAGATTAAAAGTTGTCAAGTTACCAACATTGAAATTTCGTAGATTAAGAGGCGATATGATTGAAACCTATAAAATCCTCAACAACATTTATGACCAGCAAACTACTAAAAATATGTTCACAATCAATGAGAACACCACAAGAGGACATCCACTGAAACTGAAGAAAAATAGATGCAAAACAGAAACTCGTAAAAACTACTTTACTAACAGAATCATAGATGTGTGGAATAATCTACCATGCTCTGTCGTAACATCCCAAAATACCAACACATTCAAAAGAAGACTTGACAAATACTGGCAAAACCACCCAATGATATACGACCACACAGTAGACTATAACACGGTACTAACCGGAAGTAGCACAAAAGTTTATCACAGCGAGATTAATGAAGAGGCCACTATAGGAGTGACCTCACTGGAATTTACTTCCGCAGGTCTTTGTATGGTAAAAGTAGATCTTAACGAAAAAATAGTGCGGCTTGAAAATGGCATTTTGAAGTGGAGAACAGTGATCCACGTGCATATTTATTTGATTTTTTGCTAGTCTTGCATCTCTTCTTTAATATAAGGCTTGGTTCGATCTTTTTTGTGCACGATTTCCTTTCCGGGAGGACGGATGAGCGACGGTGGGCGTGCCCGAACTAACTGACCTCTTCATAGGTGGAAAATAGACGGTTCCTTTACTCTGTCTTGAATAGCCCAAAAGTTAAACCTAAAAGACCCAGTTATTTTAGTCTCAAATGATAGAACTAGAAAGCCATGAATGGCTTGTGTCGCTCCACAGGCTTGAATTTCTTGTAATAGCAAATCTAAGTTTTGACTAGATTTTTAGATATTTTGGCTTCTACTGATGTTGAAAAGATTTTCAAATTTTCCACTATTATAACATATATAGAGAAATGACCTCCGCCCATAAAAGACATATTTTCCTTCAAATCACAATAATTTTTGGCTGAATGATAATGGATCACCCGAAGATCATACTAATGAAGTTTGATTGATATCCATCAGTTAGATTCTGAGAAAATGATTTTCAAAGTTTGCACTATATAACATATAGAGAAATGACCTCCGCCCATAAAATACATATTTTTCATCCGATCACAATAATTTTTGGTAGACTGATAAAGGGTCACCCAAGGATCATTCATGTAAAATTTGGTTGATATCTATCACTTAGATTCTGAGAAAATGATTTTCAAAGTTTCCACTATATAACATATAGAGAAATGGCCTCCGCCCATAAAATACATATTTTTCATCTGATCACAATAATTTTTGGTCTTCTAATAAAGGGTCACCCAAGGATCATTCGTGTAAAATTTGGTTGATATCCATCTGTTAAAACCTGAGAAAAGTCACTTTTTACCATATTTGGAAATCAGCCACGCCCATTAAATCCATGTTTTTCATTGGATCAAAATTACTTGAACAACATTGAAAGAGGGTCACCCAAGGATCATTTCTGTGAAGTTTGGTTGAAATCCATCCAGTAGTTTCTGAGGAGAAGATTTTTAAAGAAAAAGTTTACGACCGGACGCACGGACGCACGTACGGACGGACGCACGACGGACACAACGCCATGACAATAGCCCCAGTGGCTTTCAGCCAGTGGAGCTAAAAATGAATGTAGATGAAGCGCTGGTGACGTAATATATAAACGCATTGTTGTGGAATGCGCTGCAGCACCTGAAAGTTGAGCAATTTTATATAGAACAAAGAAGGCCAAAAATCGGGTGGGGTCTGACCTAGATGGTAAAAAGGTCCGATTTTGAGAAAACGAATTTTGACCTATTCAGATAGTTGCAAATGACGTAATATTTTGTCAATAGTTTCAAAAAGTGTAAACATTTCAATTTTGATGATTTTATCGATTTAAAATCATTTTTTTAAATTTTTAAAAAAATTAAAGGAAATTCCTTGTAAGTATTTCTTCTTGCATTTTTTAACTTTTGTTGAGGCTAAAATTATCATTAAGTCAGTTTTCGCGCTTTGGGTAGCAAGGATTAATTTAATTGGTCAAGTGGATGTAATTAATTATGTAAACAATGCGATAGAATGGACATAAAAAACCCTTACTCCATTTAAAACCTGCGATTTTGTTATATGAGGGTATCACACAAAGGTGAGCGAAAAATCGTTTTCTCGCATCAAATTTTTAATTTACTTTGCTCAGAGTATTGGAAATAGACATTTGCTGGTAGTAAACAGTAAATATGCCTATTTCTTCTAATTCTAAATCCCTTTTCTGGCTTGAAATTCAAACCCTTTTCACTATATGGGTAAGTTTAATATCGAAAGAAGCCCATTTCAATATTACTTTTCTGGCGTTCGTAAAACTTCAAAGCAAAAATTCCATGCTGACAAAATTGGGAACCATTTGTTTTTCAATAGTCATGCAATTAAAAGTGAATTTTAAGTAAGAAATGGTGAGAAAATGCTTAACCCTTGCCCCGATAACGTTTTTTTCATGACTTTGTCGCAGGGGACTGGTCCATTTTGATAGCGTTTTTTGAGAGTCATTTTAACACATTTTCCAACTCGTTTTCTCAATTGAATAAGACAGTTTGAAAACACTTTTAAAAAAGCAAATTAGAGACAAAAGCGTTTGAATCAAGTTAATTTGCTAGTGGAGACATAGGGTCTTACAAGTCAAAATGGTCAATTATGTAAAATGTTCTCCTCTTTATCGTGTCAAGTTGTTTCTTGTAAATTGAGTGATCTTCCGTTTCTGTTACTTAAATAGTAAAGTCGTCATAGCCGAATACCTACACGTGAGTGAAATTCTCGACATGGCTCAAAATGAAACAAGAGACACATTTTCCAACCCTTAACAACCATTTCAGGATGGATATTAATTGAAGTGGGTACCCCAAGTCCATGTTGTAAAATGGACGTTTCTCCTTCCCGTTGCGGTTTCTAATACCTTTTATTGAGTTGTAATACAACATATCTGTTATAGAACAGAGCTTTCTATGAGATTTTTGACATAAAAATGCATTTTAAGAAATTAAAATGAGCGGGCTCTGTCATTTCTTTTTTAAATTTCACACCCAGTATGACTATTTTGACATGTTTTTTGAGGATTGGTTTTCGTTATTCCAACACATTATGTAAGTTTACGATGCACAAACTCTTAAACGATGTTTTAGGTCCTGAAAAATTAATCAAAGATTGTGGAATTTTGAATTACACCCTTTACTCTATATGAGCCCCTTTTCATTTCTGGGGAACGCTATTATACCATTTGATTCCTCAAAGTTACGATTTCTGAAGCTAAGATGTCTGTTTTATTTTTTCTTCCTACTGCCATTTTGATATCTTTTAACAGAAAACACTCTTTTTGCGCATATTTTTATGATTAAGTTCTTTTAATTGGCATTAAAACGTGAAAATTGCGATTTTTTTGTTAAAATTACCTCGACCTTCAATGATTAACTCCCCTTTTTATTGCCTCAAAATCTAGTTATGTTTATCATTTTTTGCTTGACAAGTTTGGATGGAGTAATAGTTCAAAATTATACTTTGAGAAATCATTCCCAATGGCTTCTTATCAAAAATTATTTGATTAAGTAAACATGGTACATCACAAATATCAGTGCTCTGAATTTTTGCCTTTTTTCGCTAAACAGGCCATGTCCTAAAATCGTCATATTTCAGTGACAAATGCAAATATTGAAACCTTATTGACTTAACTTTCGTCACAATACCCCCCAGCATTGACCAAAGTGTTTAGAAGTTAGAGGAATGTAAAAAGCTCTTAAATTTAGGAGTGACCTCACTGGAATTTACTTCCGGGGGTCTTTGTATGGTAAAAGTAGATCTTAACGAAAAAATAGTGCGGCTTGAAAATGGCATTTTGAAGTGGAGAACAGTGATCCACGTGCATATTTATTTGATTTTTTGCTAGTCTTGCATCTCTTCTTTAATATAAGGCTTGGTTCGATCTTTTTTGTGCACGATTTCCTTTCCGGGAGGACGGATGAGCGACGGTGGGCGTGCCCGAACTAACTGACCTCTTCATAGGTGGAAAATAGACGGTTCCTTTACTCTGTCTTGAATAGCCCAAAATTTAAACCTAAAAGACCCAGTTATTTTAGTCTCAAATGATAGAAAAATGAATGTAGATGAAGCGCTGGTGACGTAATATATAAACGCATTGTTGTGGAATGCGCTGCAGCACCTGAAAGTTGAGCAATTTTATATAGAACAAAGAAGGCCAAAAATCGGGTGGGGTCTGACCTATAGAGGTTCCAACAACCTGCGGTGGTAAACCACCTAAGGTAACCTAAGGTAAAAGGTACCGATTTCGTTTGTAAGAAGCTCTCTGATTGGCAGTCACAGAAATCGCGTTTGACCTTTTGATTGGCCGGGTAAAAATAAATCGTACAGAAAATACCTATTCATTCAGTCAAGGGGTATTCGAGAAGATCTTATCGATTCGATACCCCTTGACTCGTGAAGATGCCTTCTTCTCTGAAACGATTCGACGGTATGACCTATGTCAAGTCACCAAAAAGCGGCCCCAATTGTGAAATATATAAATCATCTGTAGAAAGAGTAGTTTTAAACACCTTGGTTACCAGTCAACTCGGCCCATTGAAATTCAATTTATTCTTTTTTATTTGCCGATGCATACGAAATTTCACCAAGACTTTATACATGCCCTGTTGACGGGGAGAGTATTATTAGGTCGAGTAAACTGGTAACCATAATTTAATGTCCACGTTCTTTGACTTCAATTATTATTTACAAAATATACATTGCGTATTTTACAAACTAAAACGACCCACCTTCTAGACTTAAGAGAGCACTTCCGGTTGTCGTTGGAATTCGCGATAAAATTTTTCTTCATCATTTTTTCGCAATGGAAACGTTACTGGAACAACAAAGACGTTACCATGAGGAGAGAGAGCGTCTAATGGATGCAATGACTAAGGAATCTCAACAAACCGCTAAACCTGGTAGAGATCAAATCAACAAAGACCATCGAGTGAAAATGCTTCTCGATCGGTGAGACTCGAAATAGATGAACACTCTCCATGTACAGTAGCCCTTTTCCGTGAATATTAATTAGAAATGTCACAATTTTAAAATTAAGTGGAGACTCTTTTTCAAACTTTTCATGCAATTGTTAAAGTAGCCTTAAAGTTCAAGGTGAAATCATTCTTTTTTAACATCCATTAAAATCCACAGTGTTCATATTTTCGTGAATCCTAAATTATCCCCGATTTCTGTATATCCGTTCCTGTCTACTTTGCCGTCTGCAGCACTTGAGTATTATTTGTAGGGTGTGAAACCTCATTACGTAATCAAACAAAATGCTAACCGGATGTTTACATTCTTACTACTACATGCAGCCGGGAAAAGTGGAAAATTATGTCATTTGATGGTACATTATGGGTATTTTTGTAAGCTGTAAGAATTATTTACGAACCTAATTGTTTATGGCTTATTTTTTGGCAGTGTCTTAAAAAAGGTTGAAACTTAGTCACATGCAAACAATATTTTTGTGTTAAAGTTTTCTTAGATATGCATTATGAACAGTTTAGTTGCTGCATTGAAGTTGTGACCCAATTTACTGCAGGCAGCTAGCTCAAACGATAAATGACGTCATAAGAACGGGTTTATAGAAAAATGGCGGCCACAGATTTTTGAGTAGGGAGAGTTTAAAATTTAATTGGATTCTCATCAATTGAATTAGTTTACTTAATAAAAGTGTTATGCATAGATGGAATAATGATTTTTCTACACACACATGCACAAAAATAGTAAGTCTGATCTGAATTTAAGCTATTTGATTTTGATTACTAATTAAGAAGAACGGAGATACAGGAAAAGAGTATAAGTATGATGGTTGGCCCAGTTTTTGTGTTATTAATAATTCACAGGGAACTCCGGGATGACAAAAAACAAGTCAGTGCTACAAAAATCATTAAATAACACTTGAAAATATTTGTTATTTATAATTTACCTACATCTATGTTAATTGCATCGGTTGGCCTAAAATAGGAAATGGACCATTACCACGAAATGGAGCGAAATGGACCTTCTCACGGAGAAATGGACTTTTATATATGCAAAAAAGCAATGGAATGATAGTAAATGGTCGATTGTTTGTCTCAAATTATATTATATAATGTCTTAATGGTGATTGATATTATTCAAATTGTAGTTGTCGAGACTTAAAATTTTAGATTTAAGAACGATGTCTGCCTGATGACGAAATGGATTATTGGCAACTAAATAGACTTGGGTATTAAATGGTATTATCATTTATTTGAATAACTTAAAAAAAGCAACAAGAACAAAAAAATCTCTGCTATATTAAACCGATGGTTATCTTAATTAAAGGGTAAAATCTGTAAGTTGTTATCATAGAATAGAGCCTAGCCCATAACTTGAACTCCATTTCGACATCCCCCGGCTCAAAGTGTCCATTCTGTACCCCATGTTGGGCTTAAAGTAGGGGAATTTAGAAGTCAATTTTGATCTGGTATTGATTCATTTAAACATCATATTGATATCAAATGAAGTCATGTAGATATAATAATCTAAGTAATTTATTGCAAATAAAGAAGTCCGTTTTGCATCCGACGACCTGTACAATTCGTCATATAAGTCAAAGTAGAATGGTGAAAAAAGAAAAAGAAATCCCTTCAATTACAATACTTCCTCGTAAAGTTATATTAAAACATTCATTAGGTTCCTGTATGATGCTATTTAACTTTACAATATCAAAATATTGACCTACAAGGTATGATAAAAGTCCATTTCGCCGACAGAAGGTCCATTTCGCGCTTGGAGGTCCATTTCCTATTTTAGGCCAACCCCAATTGCGTGTTATTGTTTACATTGGAAGCCATTTTTGATATGCTGCTGACCCCTGACGTCATCGGAATTGAGGCTCCAGAATTTGTGGGGCGTTCAATAAGTCAATGACAAATTCCTTGTTTCTAAATTTTCCTCCAAAAACTGGGCACTTCTTAAACCAAGCATTCCTTGTGAATGATTAAAAGTTGTTTAAAAAAGAATATAGTGGCTGATATAATAAATGATAAGATCATCTCAGACTCAAGTACCTCTGCCTATTTGATTCATTGCGTGAATTCTAAATCTGTCAGTAAGAATGTTTGGAATATTTAAGAAAAATTTGGTAATGAAACCACACAAACATGAAAATAACTGGTCCAACTTGATAAAATATATTAACATCAACACATTTACATTCAGATTATGAAGTCATGGTTGTTTAAGTTTATACCACGAATTTAGGGTCCTCCACGAAAACTGGGCAAATCACCATAGTCCCTAAAATGCTACTGGAATAATGAATGGCCTAAATTTTTCAACAAAAGTCTGTCACATAATCATTGGGATATAAAAACATGGTCATATACAATAGGTCTTTATTTTAAGATTTATAGTTTCCTAACACAACACAAGTACTTTGAAATGAAGCATTGCAGAGGATTTTGGAGTTTTACCAATTTCATGTGATATGTGGTAATTTATGAAATAATTTCTTTCATATATGTGTTCATTATTCTAGATCTTTTAATAAAGTGAAAACATTACTAAAATTACAGGAGCAACTCAAATTGACAATTCACCTATATATGGTCACTTATGGAAATAGGGACTGGGTACAACAGGATAAAGTGTAATTTTTTTCAAATAGTCCTTTGAAATAAAATGAAAAGAAAGGAAATAAAATTTGCCTTTGTCAAGATTTTAGATTGGCTTTACCACATCTGTGGTTTTAGTCTGAATTCAGCAAAACAGGGTCAAAAAGACTTGCTATTTGGAATCCTAATCCTGGGTCCTTTCTTCAAGTTTGGGAGTTCCTGCTTAAGAAAAGAACATTTTGTTTAAGCACTTAACTTATTTCTAGCTCCACTGGACATATCCTGATGTGTTGTTCGTTTTTAGTCCAAGTGTATACTTGTCATTTGACCATCTCCTCCTCTGGAACTAGTAGGCAGAATGTCATGAAATTTCACAGGAATGATCCTTGGGACATGCTCTCTCAGTTGATTCTTTCAAGAAATTTTGATCTGAGAGCTAAGGGCCGTTGAGTCACCAAAAAAGGGGCCCGGATGGTAAAATATAAAAAATCTTCTCTGAATCTAATGGTCAGAATTCAACCAAACTTAAGAGAAATGATTCTCAGGACATGCTCTTTCAGATTACTCCGTTAAATTTCGATCAGGTTGATTAAACAGGCGCTACAGGCTGATGTGTTGCCAAAAGAGGGCCGGCCCCAAATGGTGAAATATACAAAAATTCTTCTTCTCTGAAACCATTTGTGAGAATTTAAAGAAACTTTAGAGAAATGATCCTCAGAACATGCTCTTTCAGATTTCTTCGTTAAATTATGATCGGGTTGATAACATGGGCAATACAGCTTTTTGTGTCACCAGAAAATGTGCCACCATTGGTGAAATTTAAAAAAAAAATCTACTTCTGTAAAAGTATTGAACAGAATTGAACCTAACTTCACCAGAATGATCTTTGGGACAAGCTCTTTCTGATTTCTTCATTAAATTCTGATAGGGTAGATATAATGGGTGCTATTGGCTGCAGCGTCATCAAAAATGAACCTTCTGGATCTTTTTATAATCTTTTTCTCTGAAACTACCAACCAGAATTCGGCTAAACTTCACTGAAATGATCCTTAGTATATGCCCTTTCAGATTTCTTAGTTTAATTCTTATGGGCAATAAACTCTGGTACTTGAGGCTTTCACATCAGCAAAAAAGGGGCCAAAAGGGGGAGATAAAAAAGCTTTCTAAAACGAGGCATAGCATTAAGTCAATAATAAAGGTTGATAGATTATTGTATTTGATTCTGGCGTCATGATGAACCCTTGACCCTGACTGTGACCTTTGACCTTCTTTCTAAAACATTGAATTATTAGGGCTATGACTGTTTAGTCAATTGTAAAGGTGGAGAGATAATTGTATTTGATTCTGGCATTATGTAAAACCCTTGACCCGGTTCTTGACCTTTGACCTACTTTCTAAAACATTGAATCATTAGGTCTATGACTGTATTAAGTCAATAATAATGGTTAGTTGTACATGATTGTCTTTCATTCTTGGATCATGTTGAAGCCTTGGCCCAGCTTGGCCTTTGACCTTGTAACTTTCTACAATATTGAATTATCAGGTCAAGAACTATTCTGGCATCCTGTAGAACTCTTGATCCTAACCTTTGACCTATTTTCTTAAACTAAGAATAATAGGGTTAAGGTCTGCATTAAATCAATAGTCAGATCATTCAAAGTTTCTCAGACCTTTCTCAGACCTTGCCCTGCTTTATAAAATCATCATTTACCTGAATATCACCTAAATCAATTTAATGTTTCTTCTTGTTTCCTTTGGGCAATTCCAGTGGAGCAATCAATACTTGGCCCTTCTGGGCCTCAAGTATTTCTTGTTATATTAATGTAGAGCTAAAAGTATTGGATGTACGAGGAATGATCCAGAAATTGGTACAATGGGCCTATAACTTTGGAATTTAGTGTACAATTAATTGTGAGTGCAGTTCAGTATCTATGAAGAGCATATATTATTATAATTTTGGAAAAAAAAATATTAAGCGGCATTAAATTTTGTTACCATAGCAGGGTTAATTCTAGCTCAAGACATTATGTGCAAAAATATCTCATTTAGTGGAAATACTTCTACAAATTGCATTTTGATTTGAGATTTTTCTTACATTAAGCTATTTCAATGAGATTTCTGGGAGAAAAATGAGAGAATCTCTTAATATCTCACCCTAAGATGATCCCTGCCAAAGTAACATATGTATGGTCAGTCAGGGGAGTGTAAAAAATATTGAAAATCTGTTACATAACTTAAATTTTCTGAAAGTGCTCGTAAATTTCATTTGAAATTATTTGCCAGAAGCAAATAAGACACAAATAGGGAATCAATTGTAATACCTTAAAACATTTTTGAAAGAATAAAACATAGAATATTTTGAATAAGACTTTTAATATTCAAGTGAATAGTGACCTAACATAAACCCCAAAATATGAATTCTATTTATTTTTCAATTTTTTACATGATCATGAGTTATTACCAACCATAACATTTCAGATAATTTCAGTGGTTCTGAAATAAGTATGGCTTCACCAAATATTCTAGGAGAGTTTTCAATTTGTTCATTGTCTCCTATACAAGAGTAACCATCAAAAATAAATTTACAATCAATAAGTTGTACTTCCATAAGCATCAGCAAAAACGACATTCACTTTTCTTGCCATACCCTAGATCAGATGTTGTAAATCAATGAAGCAATTAATCTTGAAGCACCTGTCACAACAATGCCCGATTTTGAATTGTAGGTAATAGTTCAGGTATAGGGTGACCAAAATTCCACACATGTTCAATGAGGTTCATATTTGGTTGAATTGAAATAAGTTTAATGAGCCTGTGTATGACGTTTTCTATAATTGAAAATGTGTGCAAAGCAAAGACTCTGGCTAGTCTGTGCTTTTGCACAGTCCGAACAAAGTCTTAACTAAGCAATTTGTAGAAAGTTAAGGTCCCAAAGTATCTGTAGACAATTAGGCAACTGACATTTAGTAGCTGTCTGGGCTGCTAAATGTTTGCACCTCACACAGATGTCAAATTGTTGGAAAAGTAACACACTGGATCTTATATCTTCATAATTTATATGTTGCAACACTTTTTTCATTGTGTACATTTGTGGTCTTTAGCTTCTTCCAATTTGGACCAGTGGAAATCTGTCTTCTAAGATTGAATAGATAGTTGTTAAGTCTCATACATGGTACCAACTTGATTTAAGAGATGAAGAGAATATTTGTTGATTTCATGGAGATATGAAAGTAAAAACCTAATCACACTGTATGAATAGGCAAAGCAGATTCATACATGATTGTGTTTCATATCTCATAACCTCTATGAAAAACAACAAATACTCTCTTCTTATCTCATAATCCAATATCATGAAGCATAAATATTAAGATTTATCAATTAAGAAACCGATTTTCTTAGGTGACTACTTTGTGCGGATGCTTACAAAAAAGCTGTGTATACACCATCATATTGATTAAGTAATAATAATTTTTCAACCAATGATGATCAAAAATTGATGTAATCATCTAGAATTATATTATATTGCAACGGTTTCTTTCCAGATTTATGGAATGTTCCACAGAGTTACGTGACCTGTATGAAGATAAAGATGGCCTACGCAAGGAAGAAGTCCAAGCTCTGTATGGTCCAAATGAATTCCAGGAGTTCTATGTAAGGCTCAAACAACTCAAAGACTTTCACAGGAAACATCCGAATGAAATTAGTGTACCCATGTCAGTGGAGTTTGACGAGATCACAAAGATGAGGGAAAATGCTGATGATACAACAAACATGGTTGATTTTACTGACGAAGAGGGTTACGGTAAATACTTGGACCTGCATGACTGTTACATAAAGTTTATCAATTTGAAAGGAATGGATAAGATTGATTACCTCACATATTTGTCCACATTTGACCATCTGTTTGACATTCCTAAAGATCGTAAGAATGCTGCCTACAAGGATTACCTGCTGTACATATTGGAATACTTGGAATCATATATCAATAGGACACAACCTCTACTCGATGTTCAACATGAAATGGCAGATGTTATGATAGAATTTGAGCAATCATTTTCTGAAGGGCGGTTTCCAGGTTGGCCAAAGGAAGCTCTTGGTGCCCTTGCTCATACTGGTGCCCATTTAGATCTCTCAGCTTTTTCGTCTTGGGAAGAACTTGCATCACTTGGATTGGATAGGTTGAAGTCGGCTCTGATGGCTTTGGGTCTGAAATGTGGTGGGACCCTGGAGGAGAGGGCCATGCGTCTATTCAGTACAAAGGGAAAAAATCTTGAAGACCTTGACCCATCAATGTTTGCAAAGGCAAAACCTGGCAGAGCTGGTAAATCAAGGGATAGCGAAAAGCAGAAAGAGATTGCTGCTCTAGAATCACAAGTTTACAGATTTGCAGAGTTATTGAGTGAGCAGCGATCAGCTACAAGAGAGAATGTCACTCGTAAACAAGCTCGTACAGGAGAGGAGAGAGAAGAGTCAGATGATGAAGATGCTGGACATGACAGTGACGAAGACGAAGATGACGTTCCATACAATCCTAAAAATCTCCCCTTAGGCTGGGATGGGAAACCAATTCCATATTGGCTGTACAAGTTACATGGACTTAACATTAGCTACCAGTGTGAAATATGTTGTAATGTGGTTTACAAGGGCCCTAAATCTTTCCAACGTCACTTTGCTGAATGGCGTCATGCTCACGGAATGAGATGTCTTGGAATTCCAAACACTGCTCACTTTGCTAATGTCACATCAATTGAAGATGCCCTGGCTTTGTGGCAGAAAATCAAGAATTCTAAGGAGGGTGAACGATGGAGGCCTGACAATGAAGAGGAATTTGAAGATTCACTGGGGAATGTTGTAAATAAGAAAACATTTGATGATATGAAAAGACAAGGACTTTTGTAATACTGGTCTTATATATGTTGACTTAAACTTGGACCAGATAAACACGAAAGCTTGAGATCCCAAATATTGTTCATTTATTGTCAACAAAAATGTGTACATACTTATCTTTCAATGCAAAATGTAATTAATTTTTGTAGTAAAAAGTTGTTCGTTATTAGAATTGCATTGAAATTGTTTTCAACAGTCTTCTAAATGAATACGATTCAATTTTGGTATTTTTTTTTTTTTAAAGATTATTTGTCTTTTATAGAAACTAGAAATATTTTAAGGCAAATATAATTGTTCAGTGCTCTCAATAAGGGCCAAAATCAGGAATTTTGGTAATTCCATGTTGGGCTTTCAGGAATTTTTTTTACGAAGTAAGGAATTTTTAACCCCTCCCCCTTCCTTTTTCTGTACACTTTGTAAATGCTCATTTCCTTGTTAAATGTAACTTAAATTTTTGCTCCCAAAGTCCATGATTCTGGTTGGTTCGTAAGAATAAACGACTTCCAAGCCTTAAAACTTGTAGCTTTGACTTTAAGCTGTAGGGACGAGCTTTGGTGTCACAATCCCCTTTTATTACATTTATTGAATAAATTATGGAAACTAATATGAGAAAACGTGCAGTTTCTATTTGGAATCGGTCCTTATCTGTATCTTGCGCGGTGGGCCAAGGAAATGCAGCTTACTCAAATTTTGGTTACAATGTTTTGGTATCCGGCGATATTACGGAAATTAATGCAGCTTTAATTTTCCTAGGCCTGTCGTTCCAAAGGTGGCGAACGTTCTAGGTAGTGTGCCAATAAAACTTAGTTTTAAGCCCATTTCTATTTCTAAGCCTATTTAAACTTTAGCAGAATTATCCAAATAGCAGAAGTCAAGAAAAATTCGTCATTTCAAATCTCTTGTCAGACATGTTGCAGACAACTTAAATGACGTCATTGGGATTTCCCCACGTTCTTCGAAGATGCCGATTCTACAGGTATTTAAACGAGGACGTCGATTATCGATTTTTTGCACTTGTAGAACCGTAAAATGTCCAGGGTCAAATTACAGGACATTTTCCTCGAATCTCGGACGGTTTTTTACGTCCGGGTTTGATTTTCCGTAAGTAATTTCTGAAATTCTGGATGTATATTAGTCGACGTCCGCTTATTAAGAGCACTGATTGTTATTTGGTGGGTACTTATTAGAATTCTACTTGGAAAATGTTTTTGTCTTAGCTTGTTGGTGAAAAAAACTTTAATATCAAATGAACATAAGTTTATTTGTCAAATGTCAAAAATGTATAGAGCAGTGCATTAAAGGGAAAAAAGACACTGTGATATGTGTTATGTTGATAGATTGTTGCAGTCAATAAAAAATTGATTGACCAATCAAACCAGTCATTTAGACTGAAAGTTGAACTTGTATCATCCACAATATTGTAAAAACATTTTCATGGATGCATAACTAAAAAGCTTACTTCTACATCTTAACCCTTTGCTGTTTAATCCCTGCTTTTTACGTGCCTGTGATTTTATGATTGAGAAAACATTGTGAAAAAAGAAGAAATTGCTTCTTACAAGCAATTTCTTCTTTTTCCACACTATTTTCTACCCTACAGAATGGTTATTTTTCAAATTAAATCCACTTTAAATTTTCGTCTGCAAAACCTTTGAATTTGGACAGGTCCAAAATTTTGTAAAACAGGAAAGTGTTAAATTACAAATTGATACCACATTTAAGTCAACCACTTTGCCATTTGTTTCAGGACCATGATAACATACTTTACAAATAAACAGATATTGTAAGTGTGTCAATCAAAAGGTCCCAGGTTCAATCCCCAGCGGCAGCTCTCATCCTTTCTGGCTATTTGTCTCCCAACAATGGATTTATAAGCGTAGACCCATGTGGGATAGCACCAGGAGGCTTGGAAATGGTGAAATGTTAGTAAAGTGAGAAATGCCAGTAATACATTAGGTGCTCCAGTTACAGCGATATGACTGCAAAATTGTTAAAAGGCTTTTAAATGGCTTAAAACCCAATTCTAACAAACAAATTAAATTGTTCAAGAAATTTTGATTGGCCCATAAATATGGGCATGGCAGGGCGGGGCTTATTTTGAGCCCAAAATCTTTGAACAACATCTCCTCCTTAAACACTGGGCTGATTCCAATGAAACTTTAACAGACTGTTCCTTGGGTAACCATTTACATAAATTGTTTGCTAAATTTTTATTGGTCCATGAATATGGGCGTGGCCTATTTTGAGACGAAATCTTGGAATGACATCTCCTCCTGAACCACTTGGCCAATTTCAATGAAATTTTTATGCCCCCGATAGGGAGGCATCATAAATTTGACTTGTCCGTCCGTCCGTCTGTCCGTCCGTCTGTCTGTCCGTCCGTCTGTCCGTCCGTCATTCCGTCCAAAAACTTTAACATTGGCCATAACTTCCTTATTACTTAACATATTCGCATCATACTTTACCACAACATTCCTTGGTACATTACCTTTCTGTAGGCACATACTTTGGTGACCTTGACCCCTGGATGACCTTGACCTTCAACATAGATTGGCCATAATTTAAAATCAAAGCGGTGTCGGGGGCATTGTCATCTTACAGTGACAGCTCTTGTTCCAGAATGTTCCTTGAGTGACTCTTTTCAAAATTTATTTGCTAAATTTTGATTGGCCCATATATTTGGGTATGGCATGGCGGGGCTTATTTTGAGGCCAAAATCTTTGAATGATATCTCCTCCTGAACCACTCAGCCAATTTCAATGAAACTTTGCCAGAATGTTTCTTGGGTGACTATTTACTTAAATTGTTCAAAAAATTTTGATTGGTCAATAAATATGGGCCTGGCAGACGGGGCCTTTTTTGAGCCCGAAATTTTTGAACATCTTCTGAACCTTATGTTTAAATAAGAAGGGTAAAGGGATGCAGGTTCATTGTGATTGATTATTTTGGTGCAATATGGACCAGAACCAGAGGTCTAAAGAGATTTCGAGGTGTTAATGTATTCATTTAAAGTAAGCTTTATTTAATGAAAGTCTAAAGATTTTAAAGCCAGTGGAGTGATACAGGCCCTCTTGTTTAGTTAAACAGGATGCGCCTGGGCAGAGCCCAAATAAGACCCCAGGATCATGATACTCATTGTGTTACTGAATCAACCACAAATATCACCTATGTTTTTTGGCCTGTGAGTCTTATTTGAATTCTCCCCAGTATATTCTTAGAAAGTCTTAAAGACTAGAATTGTTAACTAGTGACAGCCCCTATGGAGCCAGCTCAAATTTGACCTTGAAATTAAGCAGTGATCTTTGACCTATAGCCATAAAATGCTCGGGATAAAATGTGACCTTGACCTTTGAGATACAGATGAAATTCTTCTGAAATGCAAATGAGCCACCGTCATAGCGCAGTTGGTAGTGCGCCGGACTTTCAATTTAGAGGTCCAGGGTTCCATTCCCGACAGTCGCACTCATTCTTTCGGACTGTTTGTCTCTCACCAATGGGTTGATAATCATAGACCTATGCCAGATATCAAATAGAAAGAAAGTGTGTCGCAGTCAGGGATCAATCTTGGGACCTTTAGATTGACAGTCCAACGTGCTACCAACTGCACTATGACAGTGGTGTTATCATGATGCAATACATGCATAAGCAGCACTCTTTAACATCTAATATTACTAAATTAGATACAACATTTGAGCATATGCGTGTCATTACCAAAAGGACAAATACTGACTGTCCTACCTTTTGACAGTATGACAGACAGGATAATAGAAGCAAACTATCTAAAAATAGTGAAAAAAGCTTGAATTTGGCTAACCATTTCAAGCCATATAAGGAAGATACCAATTGTAAGTTTTAGGTAAAGTTTTTATACCCCCAACCTATGAAGTAAACCTTAATGTTTCCCGACGCTAATTCAGGAACCAAGTGACCTAGAATCATGATTTGTTTTGTTTGAATGGGTTTAACGCCACTTTCAACAATCTCGCAGTTATATCGCAGCCGCCAGAGCACCTAACAATAGATTCCTAGTATTTCTTTCACCTGTACTACCATTATACCCTTTCCTAGCCTCTGACTGCTATTTCACTTAGATTTAGGATTATCTACCCATTGGTGAAAGACAAACGTCGGAAAGTATATTTGCCGCCACAGGGGATCGAACCCACGACTTCCAGATTGGAAGTCTTTTGCTTAACCAACTGCGCTATGGTGGCGGCCCTAGAATCATGAAACTTTATACAAATGCTGCTAATGACCCAAGAAAGTGCCCTATTGTTTTTGGGTCACATAGGTCAAAGGTCAAGGACACAGTCAATTTTTGTTTCATCAAGAACCAAGCGACCTATAAGAATCATGAAACTTTATGTAAATGCTGCTTATGACCCAAGGAAGTGCCCTATTGTTTTTGGTCACATAGGTCAAAGGTGAAGGTCACAGTCAGCCTTTGTTCAATTTATTTTGTTCAAATTTTGTTTCCAGACTTACTCGAGAACCAAGCGATGTACAATCATGAAAGTTGCTTATGACTCAAGGAAGTGCCCTATTGTCTTTTGGGTCACATATCATTGTCAATTTTCGTTTCTGGACTCTAACTCAATATAAGAACCAAGTCACCTACATCATGAAACTACTTGCAAATTCTGCATATGACCTCAATGATTGTTACAAACACATCCTGCTCTAATAGCCCTTACATTTTGGCAAAGTGCTGGTGGGGGATATAAGTCCTCTCTGCGACAGTTCTAGTTTTATGTGATTTCATAAATTACATTACAATAAGACATATTTACTAATGTCATAGCCAATTGCTGCTATATTGAAAAGAGTGGACTTTAATATTCAGCAATTAGTTTTAAGTGGTCACTTGAAACAAATAAAGAGGATAAATTTACTTTAGGAGGGATAAAACAAAAGAAAATATTTCTATCTTCACTTTAATATTATATTTTTTATACAATTCTATAACATATCACAGTAGGTGATGGGAATAAAAACAAGCAACAAATGATTCATCTTTTTGAGGGTGTAAAAGTTTTCTGATAAAATATAAACTTTTTCCCAAATAAATGCATCGGTTGGCACTGCTAAGGGATGACTCATTTGTCTGAAAATTTGAACAAAAATACGAACAGAGTTAGCCCCCTTCCTCTTTCATAGAGTAGATTGCTCTATTGGAGATATACACACGAAAGAAAGTTTCAAGTAAATACCTTATTATAAACCCTTGTCATGCTGAACTCGGAATATTCCTGCTTTGGCAGGAGCTATAGACAAACATCAGCCTGCACATATGTGCAGCCTGATGTTAGTCTACACCACCTGTTTCTCACTTTCAAACCAGATTTGTCAATAGATTTAGTTTTTCAAATAGAAATTGACCTACAGTAGGTACTTTCAGTACTTTTTGCCCTTTGATTTTGAGGAAAATTTTTAGCCAAAATTTATTCATCATGACAAGGGTTAATACCCGGTAGATATGACCAATGATAAAGTTTGTTCAACAGCCAACCAAAATACTGACAATGACAGGATGTTGATGATAGAGTCAAACCTGCCCTGTTTTCAGGATGACAATATGATGCAAACTATTTGAACATAATACTCATGTGTGCTTGCATGCATAGCAGGATATAAATTGAAGCAAGTTTGCACCATTTTGTCATTATGAACACAGGGCTGTTTAAGTTGCTGCCTGTATTCAGGAAGCAACCAAGCATACATAGAAGTCCCAAATAGAGTGATTCAAACCTTGCATTTGTGTTTGATATCCAAAGAGTAATCAGTAAAAGCAAGATAACTCTATGTACGAATAATGCTTCTTTCTCAACTTGAAATACTTTTTACTATCCAGCACTTTCCAGCAAACATGGCCAAGGCTTACGTTGCTCTGATTTTGATAACCATAAAAGCCTAATAGAACCCAGGGTTCAATTAGGATCATCATTAGAGTAGAATGGGCTTTTAATAGAGGCTATGCTAGATTATTTATTAAAACGGTGAAAAAAATGGCAAAAAAAAAATAAACATTATCCACACAAAATATTAGAATTTGATTGGGGAAAAGGTTAATAATCCTCTGTTGAATCATTAGTGACATTGATTTTGTAGGCATGGGCATTTATTAGAGGCTTCAAGATTTTGTAAAATCTCACCAAATATGGTCAGTTTCAACCTCCAAAAAGGGGAAAGGGGTTTTATAAGAGCATGAGGCTCTATTAAAACTTTAACGGTATTTCCCTAAAAACAGACTAAAAACTTCATAGCTAACTCACATTTTGACGGCTCAATGCTAAACAGTTGTAACTGCCTTTACATTTATATGCAGTTACAACTGTGTCACACTGAGGTATCAATTTGCAAGTCACTTGTAAGTAGTGCTGTACTTGACAATGTACATTAACGGGTAACTTTTGAAATTATTTGAATAGGGTTTTACATTGTTTTAAACAATTTTTCAATTATAAAGCTGTGGCCGGAGAACCTAACAATGGATCCCTGGTATTTCTTATGCCAGTACTACCATTACATTCTTTCCTAGCCTCTTGCTGCTATCACACATAGATTATGATTATCAATCCATTGTTTGAAGAGAAATAGTCGGAAAGGATGAGTGCCTCCGTTTGGGATCGAAACCCTGGACCTCTAGAATGACTGTCTGACATGCTACCAACTGTGCTATGACAGCGGCAGATAATTTTGCAAATAAACATCTCTATAAGAAGTGCATAGAATAGAAACTTTCTGGTGAAAAAAAGTTGTTTTTTAGTGATTTAAGAAATGCTTGAGATTGTTCTTAAAAAGCAGAAGACCTTGAAATGTTGGTTAAGCCTTGTTTACATTTGGCTTATGGCGCCCGTAACTCGTCTTTACTCGTGGACCCTTGCAATTTTGTATAAAAAATAGTTAAACAGGTTTTTAAAAATCGCAAGACTGCACAGAGACTGTAACCGGTAGAGACAGCGCCACACATACATCGCACAGCCACCGTGTGATGTAAATCTTTAACAGCTCATGAACAGGTCCCCGCACGGGTACCATGCAATGATCGTATGGCAGCTGCACAGTTACATTGTAAAAAGTTGGCAAATTGCACTGTCTCTTTGCGGGGATCGCACGATTACGTTGTGATCGCTGCACAGGCACATCAATGATTCTCGTAATAGTTTTATGAAAACCTGTGTGGACAATTTTGTGAACACAAACGCCATAGAAAATAAAATCAAACGATGTCAAAAATATCATATGAGAAATTGCATGCTGCGATATCGTACGGTGACCGTGGCAAATGTAAACTAGGCTTGAGTAATGAGTCTAAGGAAGATTTAATGTTTGAGAAAATACTTCAAAACTAGCGTTACAGTGATCAATTATATAACTACTTAATCATGTTGTAAACAAATACCAAAAGAAAACCACATATTTGGTATCAGCAGATGCCTATTGATACAATTTATCATCAATAAAAAGACACTTTAGCACTGTATCTATACAGCCCTAAAGTGACTGGCAAGGTTGAGTTTATTGGGAAATTCTACAGAATAAGATTTACAACAGGCAAACAATATACCCCAGTCAAATCAATGTTGGAGCATGCAAATGAAGACAAGTCTCAATAGGAAGTGGTTGTAGATAACCTTTCTAGCTTCATTTGTTTGAAAAAGTAATTGGTATATTGAGTGAGAAGCATGTCAAAGGTTTAGTACAAAACAGCTGTAACTGCCTATAAACATATAGGCAGTTACAACTGTTTTGCACTGAGCCATCGATGTGTAAAAGGAGAAAGATTTGTGCATCAAAAATGTGAAATAGTGTCATAATGGGTCTATTTTTAACTGACAAAAGCTTGATCCACAAATCTGAATGGAAATGCCAATCAAAAACCTTAAATTTCTCAAAGAACCCCATTGTTGTGGGTACTCCTTGAATTGTCTTGACAAGATGATTCCATCAAGAATCCACAACATAGGGTTTGTGTAAGTATTCTTGAAATATTCAACCCTTATCTTGGTGAATATAAACTTGTTCCAAACAAATTGCCAATAAATGAGGCATTTCAACTGAGTCTAGCAGGGAAGGGTCTTGGAGCTATAGAAAGAACAGTTATTTTGGATTTCAAATTAAATTATTTAGACAATGCTTACACAAATCCTGTATTGTGGGTAGTCAATGGAATCAAAGAGTACCTACAATATAGGGTTTCAATGAGCAAAAAGATTTTAATCTGGCAGTACTCTCTCTTATCTACACCTCTGAGCTTCAAATTCAGACCTCCCTTTCTATCTAAGTTCTGAAACAATCTAATTTGTCTACTGTTTCCTTTTATTGAGGAATTTAAAATTTTGTAATGAAGTTTAGGAATTTAAGGACTACAAACAACGCTTAAACCCTAAGTCATTAAAGTCACCAGATAAATAGAGAATGATATGTGTCTTAAAATATCATTGTTATCTGGAAGAGGTTGGAAAATTTCTCGTCATGATATTTTCTCACAGATAACAGTGATATTTTCCACACTTACTTTATTATGCCATCATTTTTCCGAGCTTGAAATTTTATGAAACCTATAAAGTCAAAGAAAATCTGGTGGAATTCGTTCTGGTTATGATCATTCATATGCAGGTTATACAAATTGTTTCTAAAATTAGACTGCTAGATAACATGTCATGTTATCAAGCAGTTGATATCAGGTCAATATAGACTTTATTGCATGATAAATATATGATATGTGCTAAGTGTTTTGTATAAAATAAGTTATCTAACAAGATTGGGGGAAGTGATAATTGGGGGAATTGATAATTATCGAGGCTCTGCCAAGACAATTATCAATTCCCTCAACTTTGTTAAATATTTTACCATACAATACACTAAGTATGTATTATATTTATCTTATTACCTTTATTTACCTTGTTTTCGTTGATGTTTCTAACTGAAATACAAGTTTCTAAAAATAACTGCATTATGTCATTGTTCTAAAAATGTGTAATATAAAAAATATCATATGGGATGTTATCACACAGATATTTGTATAAAACCCATTACCACACTAACCCACATTTTCAACTCCTTAAATAAAACAAATGAGTTCAGAGTAGAAATTACTAAGATAAAGTAATTTCTCCTTTTTTAAATCCTAATTTACTTTTAATTATCAGTATAATTGCACTTTGACTTGTCTTCTAAATTGAAGCAATTAATTTGTTCAAGAGCTAATCTTCATCAATAAACTTTTCAACTCCAAGTGCACTGTTTCTCAGATAGGCTGCCGGTGTAGACATGAAAGATATCATTGTCTGGTGGTCTTTCATTGTGGGACCAGGAGAAAATGGAAAAGATGATGTGATAAAAGTTGAGTTGAGAATCTCGGTCATATTCTCATGACCTAAATTCTCATTTCCCTGTCCAAATATCAGATCACTTCGTGGTCGGAATGACCGATGTGATTTTCTCTCCTCTAACTGTTGAATACGGTGATGAAGTTCGATGATTTCTTCAACCATATGACATTGTTGAAGATATTGTGATGGAGTTCCGCCACTCAAAATTTGTGCTGGAGCTTGCCATCGCAGATAACACTGTGTCCACAATCGAATTTTGGCAGCTGAAGTATCAACTGTTAAAACATCTGGCTGATAAAATTTGGCGTCTTTTTTCACTTCCTGTTGGTGATTATAAATACCATTTAATTTCCGATTATAATCACTAAATCTTAATGATTGGCTACGTTTTCCTGGTAATGTCAAGCTTTTAATATCAACAATTGCCGATTTCAAATCGTCATCAGCAGTCAACACATACAATGGGTCACGGAATAGGGAAATATCTTTGCTCTTGTATTGAAAGTCCCATTTCCAAATGGGAGCAAGTTTGAATTCTTTAATATTTTTACCTTCATGTTTTGAGAATGATAAGCGTTGATGATCATTATCAAAAAGGAATGTATCGAAGAGACCAATGTGCGTTCCATCCCATATGGTCGTCAAGAATGTCTCAGTGTATTCAAACATGGCAGGGAATTGTTGTAATAGCTGCCACACACTGTCCAAAAATAGCAGGAATATTGGTGTCTGAAGAAAACAGAAAAAATATTCAATATTACATTACATAGCATCATAGTTTTAAATACATTAACCCTTGTCATGCTGAAAAAAAACTGGCAAAATTTCATTATAATCAAAGTGCTGAGAGCACTGAATGCATTAATAATGAAGCAGTATTCATTTGGGGCAAATAAGTCTTAAACTTTTCTGGTTTACACAGGAAATATCAGTTGGTGTAGGCTAATATCAGCCTGCCAAAGCAAGAATATTCTGGGTTCAGAATGACAAAGGTTAAGGAAGCTTTATAACGCAATAGGGCAAGAATGGCCCTAAACTACTCTCCTTAATTTTTTTGGTCCAGTGGATCTCACTGAAGTAGTATTCAAGTTAAGTTTCATTAAAATTTGCCTAGTTGTTGAGGAGGATCAGAGATTTTATTCAAAGAATTCAAAGCGAAAATAGGCCCTACCTTGCAAGGTCCTTATTTATGGTCCAATAAGAAATGCCATGAAAATGTTTCGGAAAGGGTCACCAAAGAAACATTCTGACAAATTTTCATTTCAAATAGTCCTTTGGATTAGGAGGTGTTGTTGTTCACATCTTTCAAAGTGAGAAAAGGCCCCAGCCTGCAAAACCCATATTTGTGGGGTCAATCAGAATCTCGCAAACGGTATTTGAAGGGTCGCCCAATGATTATTTATGCCAAGTTTGGTTGAAATCTGTCCGTTGGTTACTCCAAAGTAGATGTTAAAAGTTTTCTGGATAAAAAATTGACCAACCTTGCAACAGCAATATTTTTAGGGGCAATCAAAATTTCACAAACAAGTTTTGATTTCAAGGCCCATTGGTTACTGAGGAGATGTTAAAAAATAATTGACGACTTCTGACGCACAATGTACAAGAGACGACACAGGGTGGACAAAAGGTTATCACAAAAGCTCACCTTGAGCATGTTGTTTATTTATAACAACAAGATATTAATATCATCTTTCATGTAAATACATTAAAATGAGTCCTTAAACAGAATTACAGCTTTAATCTCAAATTGAAATTTGAGAAAATTTTGAATTGTGCCCGAGAAAAGTTTTATAACCTTGGGCCCAGACCTACCCATATGCCATGGGTAATCACATAATACTTTTTGTCTTTCGACGGGTGTATACAAAAGAGATGTTTTCTTCAAACTGCATTGAAAGAATGGATTTTTCTTGATATTGGGAACATACCATGTTTGAAGTGATACAATATCTGAAATATCTGCAAGGATAAGGTTTGCCTCAAAATGGCTGTGCTTCAAATATTGTGGGAAAAGGAGAAATTTTTGGTATAAGCAATTTCTTGCACATCTATATTGCTTGAGTGACCACTTCTTTTAAGCAACCAATTTTATTAAGCCACCATCATAAAAAGTCCCTTCCCTTTAAGGAAAATATCTGAAGAAGTGAAAATTATTTAACAAAAAATTGTTAATTATTGATTTTTTTTATTTTTCGAACCCCTTAGGATCATCTTAAGAAGACATAAATTCAGAAAGTAATGTGACAATCTTTATGTCAATGGCTCAGTGCAAAACGGTTGTAACTCCCTATATATTTATAGGGAGTTACAACCGTTTTGTGCTGAGCCCTAGATATGCTATCAAAATGACCTGTGTTTTCTATCAAGAAATATTGTGTTAAGCAATAATTCCCATAAGTGACCACTTTTGGGTATTTCCCTAAGTCATAGCTTGACACAAATTTAAACGTATATTATCACATTGACAAAATAATGATAGTTCTAGACAAATTGTATGTGTGTGATTCATGCTTGACATACCTGTGGTCTGCCAAGACTGAATCATCCACGGTCACTTGCTGGATTTTCCCGCAACAACAACAGTAACAATACAACACAAATTTACCGAGAAAACAAGTTGTGAAAAATCAATACCCCCTCTCACCATTACTTGTAATAATATCATTTCCCATTGTTGTACCATGTATGTACCTTGGAGAAATAAAGGTTATGTTATTTTATGTTATGACATAACCCTAGGACATATTGTAACAAATGGCTATTTATCTATAACCTGTTCATTTTCTGAGTCTGCCAGCAAACATAGGTGTTTCTGGAATGGATATCCCATCCTCACCCACTCCTTTTGTATAAGGGCCTGGAGACCTTTAAGGGTCCGATAATGGGGGTCCAATAATATCTGTGCCACGCTAGCAACCAAACATGTAAAATCACACCCGTTAGAATCTGAAAAAGAAAATTAAATAATATGAATTTATCAATAGTATCACCACTTCATGCTGCCCATTCCAATTTACCGCAGTCAGGAACGCTGAAGGATGACAATGATTGGGTTTAACTAGGCATACTTTCATCTGACATTTGATGATGGTCAATAATGAAAAGTACAATACTCAAAAGTTTTAAGTGCCAATCTTACATTTCCCCTTTTCACAATATCTCTCTTTCATATTCAAATGTGTTCAAAAGAGTGGTCAATTAGTCAACATCTTGTTAAATTGTTTTTGCAAATATTGTATATAGAATAAGTTGTCAATGAATACTGAACTTTTTAAACGAGTCATCTATAAACCGATACAAACAAGGCTTTGTCGAGTTTTTTTAACTCCTGTATACCCCCAAAATATAGTTAAGGGGGGGTGGGGGTGGGGGTAAAATAATGATTTCTTCCTTTTATGAATAAGCACAATAGCCAAAGCTGGATAAACAAGCAATTAAATAATAATCATTTTAAGAGAAAATGTATACATGTACTTAATGGTGACTAAACCTTGAATAACAACAGCTCTTTCTCCTTTTATCACAATGTCTGCCACATCTTGAGAGGCTTTAAGGCACTGAGACACAAGTTGAAGCCATTTTGTATCAGCTAATGTAGAATACCAGTTCAGATCTTGGTCTATGAACTGCTGGATTGTATCTGAAAAGTCAAGAGGATCATCCTAAATTACCGACCAAGTTTCCTTTACCTCTTGAATGTCATTGAAAAATTATGCACCATTATTTATGATTTCAAGTAAAACTGCTTTCAATGAAGAATATCCTTTAAATTTTCCCATTTTCCATTTATAACTAAAGAATCAATTTTTTTCAACAAGGCAGGGCTTTCTAGTTGAGCCAGAATATTGATTTCAGGCAAAAACAAGGATTTCTTTTGGAATTGAACTTAATACCTTTTTTTTTTGCCCAGTCACATCGCAATGATTGAGCTAAATTGTGGCATCTTGAGAAAAACTGGGTGCTAAGACTGGAACAAATGACCTACCTTTTTGACCTAGTGTGACCAATTTTAGAACATGACTAAGATATAATCAAAATCAATTCTTAGGACAACTTTGATAATGCTTGAATCAAAATAATGGTATTTCCAGCATAAATAAGGTGTTTCATGATTATACATAGTGACCTACTTTTTTTCACTTGATATGGGATTTTTTTAATACATTGTCAAGGTGTTATCAAGATAAACATTCTGAATAATTTTATAACAAATAAACCGAAATTATGACCTCTAGAGTAAAGATTTTTTTATTTAGATTTGACAGAGTGACCTACTTTTTGACCTGTTATTATTTCAAAAGTGAATTTAGAGTTATCCCCAAAGGCAGTTAAGTTGCAATTTTTTTTAATAATTTTGAACAAAGTATTTAAGTCAAAAGCATATGCTCTAAGTAACTCCAGATATCAAAAAAATGTTTCAGTTTCACAATACAACAACAACACCAAGGCTATGGCAATATATCCAAGTTTTCTCCAAGACAAAAAGCCGACCTAAAATCAATCAGGGGTTTTAAACACTTCCCATTTTTAGTCCTTTGATATTGATTTGCATATCTCAGTTTTATCCCAAATTTCAATTCTTAATGATTAAAATTACAACTCTTGTGGCATTGATTTATTCTTTCTCATTGTTTTCTATATCATTAGACTGGGTTTTTTTTATTATTATTTTTTTTTTCATTTTTTCCCCTTTTGTGATGTTAACCACAATTTTTAATAAAAGTGCATTCTTTCATTTGCATCATCATTTTATATTTTATATTTTTCACCATAAAAATTCAATTTAAGCACCCAGCTACTAATTCCACCCAATATTTTCCAAACATACCTTTGTCATTTTTGTCTATAATTTCTTTCAATTTGGGTTGACAGTTTCAATTTGTTGTTGTTTTTTGATAAGTTATTTATCTTAATGCTTCTCAAGTTCCTATATTATCATTTTAAGCAAAATTCAAAATTAAAGCTTTCAGGATGAATATGATTCAGTCTGAATCAATCCCATACATTACTTACTAGACATAGTGCAGTTGGTAGCGCGCCGGACTGTCAATCTAGAGTTCGAGGGTTCGATCCCCGGTGGCGGCACACATTCTTTCCGAAGATTTGTCTCTCACCAATGGGTTGATAATCATAGACCTATGTGAGATAGCGGCTGGAGGCTAGGAAAGAATGTGGTGGTTGTACTGGTGATAGAAATACCAGGAATCCATTGTTTGGTGCTCCAGCCGCCGCGATATAACTGAAATAATGTTGAAAGCAGCGTTAAACTCCATTCAATCAATCAATAAATTACTTACTAGACATACACAGTTTCTTTAATTTACTAAAACTTTCTTGGACGTCTTTACAAGAAGGGCATTCCTCTGCAAGATTCACAATTTTTGGCTTGTTACGTTGTTTGCCAGCCGTTTTAATGGCATCAAGGAATCTAGAATAAGGAATATTTGATGGGTAAAAATAAAACTACTGAATATACCTCATAGTTTTACTAAATTGCAATGTAAAGTACCAGGGCTGTGGAAATGCAGATTTTTACCACTTGTCCCTGGACAAGTGAAATTCAATTTTGTGTTTGTCTAGATCAAAATGAAATTGTCCGCAAAATAACAGAATAAATAAATTTTGAGAAATCATTGTTTTTAAGAAAGAAAATGCTGGAATCCAGCATTTTCTTCATTTAAAACAATGTTTTCTACCCTTTGATACAAACTTTACGATAATTAATCGCTTCTTTCTATTTAGTACCTTTCCTAGATTTACACTGGTATTCATTTGGCCACAGACAAGTAGCCATACTTTTCCCCCCGGTAGGAAAGCTTATTCCAGACAAGTCAGGCATGGTTATTCCACAACCCTGAGTACTATCTTAAACTAAACTACATAACTAACAATTTTACACCTAGGAAATGAACAAAATGTCATAACATTTAAATGCTGAAAGAAGTTAAATGTAATTTAAGGCATTTTTTAAAAATATTTTCTTAGATCAAAATCCAGGTTGGTTTACTCAAAACTATGGTGGTGTGATTATAAGGGTTTTCTCATTATTAATAATAATGATTAACCTTGTCATGCTGAACCCGGAATATTCCTGCCTTGGCAGGAGCTATTAACAAACATCAGCCTGCACATATGTGCAGTCTGATCTTTATCTATACCACCTGTTATTCCTCTTTGAAACCATAAAAGCTTAAAATTTTAATTTTCAAGATGAGTACTGACTCATTTATAGTGCATCCAGTGCTTTTAGCACTTTGATTTTGTAATAATTTTGCAAAGTTTTTTTTTTCAGCATGACAAGGGTTAACATACCTATCCTGGTGCTCTGGCTGTGCAGAATATTCATCTAAAGCTGCCATTCTTGATAAACTGTTACCATTGATGTGTGTATAACACCAGGTCTGAAATGTAAATATAGCAAAGTATACTTATGATGATATTGTGTATTTCTGTAATGTTCTAAATTGTGTCTTTGTATGCATTAAAGATATAAAGAAGTTAATTGCCTTCTTTTTCAAACACAGCTAATTCATTTTTTAAGTTTACTGGCCGAAAGCCAGCAAGCTATTGTCATGGTATGGCGCCTATGTGTCTGTCCATGCTTTTACTTTTTTCTTTAACATCTTCTTCTACAATGGGCCATTTTTTAACAAAATTGGGTAGAAATGTTTCTTGGGTGACCCTCTTCTTAAATTGTAAAAGAAATTTGTATTGAACGCCAAATATGGGTGTCGCAGGGCAAGGTATTTTTGCACTTGAAAATCTTTAAAAATCTTCTCCTCCACAACATTGGGCTGATTCTAATGAAACTTGGCATGGATGTTTCTTTGGCGACCTTTATTCAAATTGTTAAAGAACCTTTGGTTGAAATATGGGCCGGGAGGGGGGGGGGTATTTTCACCTTGGTTGACCCTTTACTTAAATTGTTAAAGAAATTTTGATTGATCCTCCAAATATGACGTAGGCAGGAAAGGGCTTATTTTCACTAAAAAATCTTCTTCTCCTAAACCATTGGGCTGAACTCAACAAAACTTTGAATGAATGATTTTTTGGTGACCCTTTACTTTAAATGATCAAGAAATTCTTATTGCAAACTTAATATATTGGCGTGGCAGGGTGGGTCTTTTTTTCACTTTAAAATCTTAAAAATTCTTTGCCTCCCCTCTCATTGGGTCAATTTTAATTAAACTAGGCATGAATATTCTAGAAGTCTAGAAATGTTTAAGACATAAGTGGAATGATACAGGCCATCTTGGGCCTCTTGAGCAAAATAAAAGATATGGCCAGTAAAACTTTAAATTCAGTGAAAAATAAAATGCATTTTGAAAAGACTTTAACCCTTTCCTATTTTACAAAATTTTGGACCTGTCCAAATTCAAAGGTTTTACAGACGAAAATATAAAGTGGATTTAATTTGAAAAATTACCATTCTGTAGGGAAGAAAATAGTGTGGAAAAAGAAGAAATTGCTTGCCAGAAGCAATTTCTTTTTTTTTTCACAATGTTTTCTCAATCATAAAATCACAGGCACGTAAAAAGCAGGGATTAAACAGCAAAGGGTTAAACTTCAATAAATATCTTGTACTATTGAAATCTTTAAGCCAATCCCCAACAAAACTGTACAATGTCATGCAGTATTTGACTTGACTTTAACAGCTTGTTATAGCTAACAAAAGTTTTGTAAAATTTCTAAATATTAAATTTGTTAAACTTCTGATGGTAAGCTATCACAAAATCTATTATTTGTATGAATATTGAAGACAATATCAATAAGTTGCAAATAACAACTAATTAACTTTATCTTTTTTGTTCATACATAGTAGAGTATGAGGACAGAATTATGGCTTTAATCTCAAGTTAAAATTTTAGAAAAATTTCAGTTTAGAATGAGAAAAGTTTTATTACCTCAGGCACTGATCATATACTATACCTACTACATATCATCATCATCATCATTATGGATGTCTCAGTGATAAACAGAGGTGCGTTTTTACATTAAGATGAAAATTTCTGCTAAATAAGATTATTAAGACGTCATAAGAAATGGTTTTCAATATTTTGAGTGAAAAAATTCGACGTCATCAAGGCTACTCGTTTAAAGCCAATTCAAAGGCATCTTCGTTTTCTCATTAAGATATCTTAAGATACTTAATAAGCCGCTTAAAAATCTTAACCTAAAAAACGCTACATCTTAAAAATCTTAATGAGATTCTTAAGAATCTTAATCTAAGAAACACATCTCTGATCTCACTGCCTTTACGTTTATGTTCGATTCCCGGGAGCAGCTATCAATCTTTATCCTTTCTTTGGCCCACACATTTGGCACAAGCACTGGTCCATTTCCAAGAAGTAGAACCAAGAGGGATTTACCTTAATTGTAAGAACTTGTATCCCAAATGTAAAATAAATAGGTTTAAACCATATACTTACAGGCAATCTTCTACTGTTAAACTGTGGTGCTGTTCTTTTGAGGTCAACATTTAATAAGGTCATTGGAACAGCAAAGAACTGAGGTAGGCTGAAAATATACATAATAAATTAACCAATTCCCAATTTTTCAAATTTTGACTGATTGAAATTGAAAGAAGTTGCAAACAGCCATGAAAAGTGGGTGGATTTTAAACAAGAGCTGTCTAAAGACAGCAAAGCTTGACTATTCCCAGTACTGGATAGTCACAGCAAATCAATATCAACATTGGAAAGTTCCATTAAATAAAAGCCAGAGTTTTGAATATATGTCTTAGGATGGATATTATGGTTATAGAAGCATGTGCAAAGTTTCAAAGAAATAGCTTTAGTAGAAACAGAGATATTACAGATATACATCAGATGCACATAAAAACTTAACTAAAGCATTATGCAAATGCTTAGGCCCATGCCCGGGAAAGCCCCCCCCCCCCCCCCCCAATTCTATGTATAGTTGAGCTAAAAGGAAACTATCCAATCACACCACGAATTTGACCAGTCTAGATACTAGGCTACCAATACAAAGGCATATTAAGAGCAAACTCTGATTAACTCTCCCAGCTATAGAGAGAATAAGAAAAGCAATATAGCCTGAAAACTGTTTGAAGCATTCTAATTTAATTTCACATAAACAATTTTTTCTCTAAAAAACAAAAATAAACTATGTTTCTGGAAGTTTGACCTAGATATTTTACCTTGACAGTCTATTCCAGGAGGGGGATTGTGCATTTAGGCACACACTTTTGTGAAAATTCCCCCCTGTTTTAAGGATGATGGGGGATTTTTTTACATAAAGAAAGAGCATATATCTTCATCTTCTTTGAATTGTTGTCAATTTTCAACAAAATCCCCCCCCCCCCTACTTTTCGAATCCTAGAATAGACACTGGATGACCATGACATTTTACCTTGACATTTCATGGTGTGTATTGATGAAGCAACCTTCAATCAGAATATGAGCATTGCAACTCAACTAGTGTTGAAGTATGAGGAAAATGTTAAGTAAGCAGGTAATTTTTCCAAGAGAGAGAGAGACAGATAGACAGACACAAGGATACTGGTAAAAATGTTCTCTATCTATCAATGCAGGGGCATAAAAAGAAAGGGATTCAACAAACAAAATGCAAGATAAACTTCCCTCTTAGCTTTTTTTTTTACTCATATATCAAGGGTTCAGTGCAAGACTGTACTAAGTGTATATACATTGTATATACACTTAGTGTAGTCTTACACAGAACACTCAATATACTCAATATACCTCTAAGCTTGCTTTTTACTCATATATCAAGGGTTCAGTGCAAGACTATACTAAGTGTATATACACTTAGTACAGTCTTACACAGAACACTCAATATACTGTACAGAGGAACAGATAAGAGGGAGTAAAGCCAGTCTAAAATCTTTATTTCTCAATGAAACCCAATTTTATGGGTACTCATTTTATTTGTCTTGATGAAACAATTCCAATAAGTACCAACAGCATAGGGTTTATGCTATAATTATTAAATACTTTGATCTCAAATCCAAAATACCTCCTCTATTTGTTGCTCTGTATAAAGTTTTTAAGTAGAATGAATACCTCTGACAGATTTCAAAAGTCATGTTCACATCCGCCACTCTCCATGTTTTCTCGGATTTACATCTCCACAACTCCCGCTCCCAATCATGGATATCGTCAAACATTGGAATGTCAACTACACGATGACTCTCTGAAATGAACAGTACATGGCGATCACATTCAGATGGATATCGTCAAACATTGGAATGTCAACTACACGATGACTCTCTGAAATGAACAGTACATGGCGATCACAGTCAGATGGATATCGTCAAACATTGGAATGTCAACTACACGATGACTCTCTGAAATGGACAGTACATGGCGATCACAGTAATATGGCCAATCATGGATATCTTCAAACATTGGAATGTCAACTACACGATGACTCTCTGAAATGGACAGTACATGGCGACCACAGTAATATGGCCAATCATGGATATCGTCAAACATTGGAATGTCAACTACACGATGACTCTCTGAAATGGACAGTACATGGCGATCACAGTAACATGGCCACAATACAGAAGTAAAGGATCTTTCATGAGATTTCATTTGAGACAAGTTGATCACATACATGTATGAGTCTTGAATGGAAATACTATTTAGCAAAATTTGGCTGATGTCAATCAATAAGGTGATGAGAGAGTCTCTTTCTACCGTACACGAAAATGCGCAATGCCCATTAAAGCCATATTTTCATCGGATCAAATTTTTAAACGACTCTGAAATTCATCCAACAGTTTCTAAAAAGGCTTTTAAAGAAAGTTTACCACCACACCAAATGACAGACACAGGGCCATACAATGGTCCCAGTGGCATTCAGTCTGAGGAACAAATAACTATCAATTTAGAGACAAATATTCCTCACCTGGCATGTTTAGGGCTCTTCCATATTCATATGCGAATAACAGGGAATCTTTTGTAACAAAGGTATGGTGTACAACAGCTGTCACAAACTGTTTATTTTGAGATTTTGGAGAAAACTTAAAATCAAATGTGTGTATCTGGAAATCCTGTAAAAAGACAAAAATAAGTATATGACATGGGTACTGTATCAGTCAACCAGAGGTTGCATTGCTCAAACCAGGGTTGTGGAATTCCCATGGCCGACTTGTCCAACTCGGGCTTTTGTACTTGAGGACAAGTAAATTTTTCAAAGCCACTTGTCCAAGGACAAGTAAATACCAGGGCAAATCTTGGAATGTTACTTGAAAGAATTAAGAGAGAAATCATCCTAATATTGATATCACAGGGTAGAAAACATTGTTTTTAATGAAGAAAATGCTGCATACCAGCATTTTCTTCATTAAAAGGCAATGTTTTTTTCAAATTTTTCTATTTACTCTTTAGCAGACAAGTTCACTTTGATTCTGGACGAGTAGAAAATCCGCTTTTACTTGTCCAGGGACAAGTGGAGAAAACTCATATTTCCACATCCCCTGCTCAAACTTTATACAGAAAGGTAGAATGATCATTCTAGATCTAGAAAATCTACCCTAGTCAGATTGTGCAGTTTGCACTGTTATACTCGGGTTAACACTTCCTAGATGGACCCTTTTTATGTGACAGGTGACATATCGAGGGGTCAGCACAACACTATTGTAAGTGCCTATAAATATATAGGCACTTACAATAGTGTTGCGCTGACCCCTCGATATGTAATTGATGATTTTTTTCCCATTTAAAAATGCCATGAAATAATGACCGCAAACTGGTTCAAATTGGATAAGTCTTAAACTTTTTCTCCTCATATGTTCAAACTTTTTTTCTTGAAATTACCTTGATTATAAAAAGCACCCACAAAAAAATGAATTCAACAAGCCTTGTGTAAAGGATGAAAAATGTTTGCAAAATGTTTTTGTTATTGACACTGTGCTTTGAATGTACACCTACATGCAAAGCAAGGTGCCATTCTAAATCGTTTACAAATGTTTATGGTATCATGAAAACACAGTAGTTATAACCAAGTACTCTTCGATTATGCCTTTAATACCAAAAAAACTCAGATTTTATTTGAGCCTTGCATTGAGCCTGTGAATGATACATGTATTGCCAACTAAAGCTGGCGCAAAGCGGACTAATACCCCCAACTAGCACTCTATCCAAATATAAGTGCTAGTAGTGCAGGATGTGTTTGTAACAAATATTGAGAATTCAAGTTATATGCCTATGATTGATTCTAGGTCACTTTGTTCTTAAGTATGAGTCTGAAAACAGAAAGGTCCAACAAAAATTTAACAAAAACTGACTGTGACCTTGACCTTTGATCTATGTAAACCAAAAACAATAGGGCACTTCCTTGGGTCATATGCAGCATTTGTATGAAGCTTCATGATTCTAGGTATTTTGGTTCTTAAGTTAGGTCTGGACACAAAAAGGTCTTTATACCGACAGATGGACAGACAGGCAGACAAGGTGAAACCAATATACCCTCCTCTATTTCATAGGTTGGGGTATAATAATTTCATATGTGTGGGCATGGCAGACATCGAGTAACCTCTTTCTTGCACATTTAAAGTAGTATCTTGTTTGTCTTCAGATACATCAATAGTACAGAGCTATACACTGAATGCAAAGTGAAGACTCTGGTCAGATGTAGATGCACAGCTGGTCAGAGTCTTTGATTTGTACACATGCATTTAAATTATTGGAAATTCCAAAACAGGCTAGTTTATCAATGTTTTACAAGCAATGCAAAACTGTTTTTCTCACGGGATTTTGAAGGTCCTGTTTTTACCTTGCAGTGTATTTCCAGCTGTTTTGAGCTTGAGGATGCCGTCATTCCTTGTGTCAGCTTCTTCCTCTTGCCACTGGAGTTAACTATAATAAAATTCATGATAACACTGTAATTATGATAGGCTTCCCCCACTTACAGGCCCCTTAAGAAGCACCCATGAAGTGTTACCAATTTAAAGGTTATTTCAGTCAAAATAAAAGCTATCTTTGTGAAACTAAGTCAAAGATAAAGTTAATGCAGTTAATGTGAAAATCTCAAGTCTTTTCCAAAGTTTCAGACTTTCGATAAACTACTGTCATTTATAAACCCTTGACTTTCCAAACCCAGATATTCCTGTTTTGGCAGAAGATAAAGACAAAGATCAGCCTGCAAATGTGCACAGATTCATCTAAGTCTATACCAACTGGTTTTCCTTTTACAATAATTCAAGTTTTAAAATCATATTTTTGAAATAAATACTGACTCACATTTAGTACATCAAGTGCTATCAGAACTTTGTAATTCAATTTCATTATGCTATAGAATTAACCTTGACAAGGATTATAATACAAATAAAGGGGTCAGTGTTAGACTGCCCCCTTGAAATGATATAACATAGAGGATTTTTTTTTCTTCAAAGGATATATCTTCACCTATATCGTTCTTTAATCTTTTTGCTTCTCTGATATTTTGTAAGTGTACTTGCTCTGATATATCAGTATATAGAATCATGAGTTAGCATGTTCTTACTCTGATATACATACATGTAGGATCTGTTATGAGATTTTGTTTGGGACAAGCTAATTTTGACTGAGTCTAGAATAGAAATTTTATCTCAAACAAAATCGAGTGACATATTCTTTCTCTCACATTGCAAGAATTCTGATGTTATCTTTATACCCATCACCTAAGATGTGCTACATTCATTTAGATGACATCATTTAACCCTTTGCTGTTTAATCCCTGCTTTTTACGTGCCTGTGATTTTATGATTGAGAAAACATTGTGAAAAAAGAAGAAATTGCTTCTGACAAGCAATTTCTTCTTCTTCCACACTATTTTCTACCCTACTGAATGGTTATTTTTCAAATTAAATCCACTTTAAATTTTCGTCTGCAAAACCTTTGAATTTGGACAGGTCCAAAATTTTGTGAAACAGGAAAGTGTTAAAGAGTGATCTAACACAGAGACAGAGATTACTCACATAACTCAAACTGTCTTCTAAAAGGAACAGTCATCAAAGTTATCATTGTCTTATACATGTGTAAGATCACATTCTAAATCACGTTTTAAAATCATCTAACACACTTTTTCAACATATTTCTGTCATCAAGCGTTTCGAAAATTGTTTTTTAACAAGCAAAATGTTGTTAATGTCTGTAACTCTTTTTTATTTGAGACAAGCTGACCATGTCTAAAATAGAAGAAGAGGACAATGATGGTCCTAAATCACTCACCTGAGTAAGTCAACTCATAACTCTTCAACAATGTTTTAAATACATTTCAATGGTTTTAAAAGAAACAAACTTTAATTTCGTCCAACTGAATTTGACATTTTATAAATTTTAATAAATTTTCAATCTTTCAGTTACCATGGCAACCAGACTTATTGATCGAACTCAATTCTTTCAAAAACTTCTGTAGAACTACACCCTTAGAATTTCCCCTTCAAGTTTAAGATTGATTGGTAAAATGGTTTAGGGAAATATTTTTTTTCAAGATTTTTGCCCTTTATGATACTATGAAAACCGGAGTTTTTGAAAGAATGAAATTCTTTTAACAATTTAATAGAGCTACACCCAAGAAACATCCCAACCAAGTTTCAGCTTGATTGGCCAAAAGGTTAAGGAGGTGAAAAATTTTCTCTTAGTTTTTACGCAATTGTCTGCCTTACCATGGCAACCAGAGTTCTTGATGGAAAGAATTTCTTTTAACAACTTTGGTAGAGCTACACCCAAGGAATATTCCTACCAAATTCCAGCTTGATTGGTCCAGTCGTATAGGAGAAGAAGACATTTTAAAGAAATGGTCAAGGGGTGGATGGACATGGGACCGACGGTGAATGATCACAACAGCCAAAGCTGGCTTAGTATAATTTCAATTCAATTTATTACATCACCTTGTCTCAAATAAATTTGTGTGAAGGTCATTTTCAGCAATCTTTCAGTTATATAGTTGTGGCTGGTGTACCAAACAAAAAATTCCTGGCATTTCTTACTACAGTACTACCATTACATCCTTTCCTAGGCTCTAGCTGCTATCCCACATACCGGTAGGTCTACGATTATCAACCAATTGGTGGAAGAGAAAAAGAGAAATAGTAGGAAAGGATGAAGGCCGCCCTTGGGGATCTTTTGGATTATAGACCAACACCCTACCACTGTGCTATGATTGATGGCTTGTCTTAAATAAAATATCATGACAGATCCTATGTATCTCTGATGGCTGTCAGTTGGGGAAGACAAGGGTAACTATGGTTACTTACTCTGATATATAGAATCAATAGAGGTCAATGGAATGTCACTTTCATCTAGTATCTTATTCCTTTGTCTTTTTCCAGGCTGGAAATAATGTGAGAAATACATTTGAATTGTTTATAAGTGTAGACAAATTTTCTATTCTTTATTTAAAAGTATGAAGTCTTTTCAAACCCATAGACAAGAATAAGCTCTTACACTAAGTGTACTCTCAAAGCAATGAAAATAATGAACAATGATATAGTTCCGCATTTTAGAGTGAGTGATCAAAGGTCAATATTGTCCATACAGGTATAGACAAAATTGACCTTTGATCACTCTCTTAAACTTGTGGATCTATACTATTCATACCCTTATAAAAATTCAATTCAAACATATCAATTACGTACATCTGTAAACCTTTTTGTATATACCTGGTATCAGATGGAAAAGATTGCAACCATTCATTCCATTTAACACACAGGTTGTTATGTCAGGAGGAAGTAAAAAGGTATACATAGGGAATCTAGCTATGCAATCAACTTTTATCCCAGTAAAGTTTTTACTTTTCATGAGATTTGTGGACTATAGGCCCTATAATGTAAATTATTGAAAATCACACTTTAGAAGTGAAATTCCTAAGTGAAATTTAGAAATAGGAAACAGATGCACAAATGGAGGGATAGGATACACACCATAGCTAAAGCTCTTCTGTCCTTTGGGCAAAAGAGCTTAAAAATACACAGAAAGGTATAATAATGATTATAGAATGAGAAAAATGTTGAATAAAGAAATGTATCCAAGTTTGTAAGCTTCCACTTGTAGCCCATCCAAACCAGAGTGAATACTTTTAACAACTCTAAAATGGCCCCTTTTCGCGCGATATGTAACAATTTTTTTAAGCAATAATTTGAGAATCTATAACAGTATTTCTTCTCATTCCTACATAGAAGTTCCATAGCCTAGATGGATATTCCTGATGAAACTTAAAATTATTCAATAAGGTCAATAAGGAGCAATATTACTGCAAATGAAGGGGTCAGGGCAAAACTAATGTTATTACTGTATTTCTCCTAATAAATGCTCCGGGGAGCTATACATAACATGGTAAGGGAGCTTTATTCAGTATGCATTTTCTGATTTAAAAAAAAATCATTAAAATTGATGTCTTTTAGGCCATATTCCATTTAATTTTATGTGAATTTCCTCTAAACAATCATATTAATGATTGTAAAAAGGAAATTCATCTCAAATTAAAGAAGAAGTCTCAAAAGGTCCTAAAATTTAGGCATTTGAAATGGGTTTTCTTAGTTCAAAAAGTAGGGGTGCTACCATAAGGGAGGGCGCTATAATTAGAAGAAATATGGTACATATTTAGAGGCACCTTCAATAGTTGTGCACTGACTCTCATACTGATCCTATCTTTCTTTCCTTTATACATCTACAAAGTTTCAAAGCAAAAGCTCAGTTAGTCTAGTGCTGGAGATATGACATTGTTGCACTCAACCTAAATGTTGTTTTTAAAAAATGTGAAAAAAATTCTGTATATTTTCGCATAAAAATGTCTGAAAACCAGCCTTGCAAACAGGATAACAAACCACAGGCAAGCACCACAAAAAGGGTATCCTTCATTGTCCAGTTAAGTAAATTTAATGCACAATTCAAACTTGGGGTCCTTGCTTGTACTTAGTAATCCTGAAAGTATACAGCTTTAGTTACAAAATTGAAACCCAATCAGCAACATATAATGTTTCAAAGCAAACAAATATACATGTATTAATTACAGGGTTATGATTGTGTTGCATGTAATAACTTAACCAGACTCCATTAAAATGCTTGTTCTTCTTATCCTTCAGATAGCCAGGCTAAAAAAGAGAAAATCCCCAATGTAAATCGTTTAAATCCTGGTCTGTTTAAAAACTGATTCAATGGTCAAAAGATATGGTTACTCTTTAACTCTGCCCATGAAAAGACAGGATACTTGCCCATTCTTGTATTATAATTTTGTGCTGAAAATATTACTTATCATAATTGTAACTATGCTGATATAGGTTAAACTTTGAAGTGTTTCTGTTCTTTTTTTTTTAAATTCATTTAGCACCAGCAAACTAGATGTGTTTGAGCTCCTAATTTGTTCCTCAGGTCTAAATCCCTGAATAACAATAAACAGAGAACTGTAACAGTTATTTATCTATTTCCTAAGAATCACAAACCACAAGATGTCAGAGCACAATGACGCTTGACAATTCCTAATACTGGATAGTAACAGCGAATAAATGTTGAAATTATAAATTTTCATCAAATAAAATCTTGTTTAGAGGCTGATATGATGATCACAGAAGCATGTGAATAGTTTCCTAGCAATAGCTCTAGAAATCAATTTCATGCAAAACTAAACCAAAAATTACAAGTCCCGGAAAGGTTAAAATTCAGCTAATGAATCTTTATTTGAAGGCTGATATTATGGTAACAGAAGCATGTGCAAAGTTTCCAAGCAATAGCTTCATTAGAAACAGAGATATATAGGGTAACTGATACAAATCAATTCAATTGCATGTAAAAATTCTAAGTCCCAAAGTGGTTAAAATTCTACTGAATTAGATATCAGAGTATATCTTTGACTAGACGCTGCCAGATATAATGGTCACAGAAACATGCACAATGTTTCCAAGCAACAGCTTTCATAGAAACAGAGATTTGATACAGTTACATGTAAGACCTTAACCAAAGCATCACACCAACACTTGGTTGACTAGAATAGCCTCCCTTTTCTAAGGTAAGTCAAGCTAAAAATTACACTTTAATATTGTGTAAATGATGCACAGTTAAGCCACATCAAATAATGTTCTTTTTATCTGGTCATAGCAAACCAAAAGAAAACATGCAATCTGTACTACAGTCCACTGTCATGATGAACCCCTAATATTTGGTGGCTCAGTGCAAACAGTTGTAACTGCCTATATGTTTATAGGCAGTTACAACTGTTTCTCACTGAGCCATCAGAATATTCTTGTTTTGCTTGGGATATAGACATCAGACTGCAAATATGGCCAGATTTATCTAATGATGTGCTTTGTTTTAAACAACAAGTGTTTTATTATCATAATCTAAAACTAAATTGGATGCACATGCAATTTGTTTTTTTTCCATCTAAATCATATTACTACAACTAAAACTACATGGTTTCACATGCTCTTAGTCAGTAAATTGAGGCTTATGAGGGGTATCACAGTTTAATTGTAAGCTCCTATAATCTATAGGCAACAACAGTTTTGCATTGACACCTACAAACACATTCACTCTTTTTCTGCAGCAGAAAAGTTCCTGAGGTTTTCCAAATCTTCAAGAAGAATACACCATGAAAGGGTAACAGCATTTCAAAATGTTGAAATAAAATATTTGTCAAGCCATGAAACGCATGTTAAACCATAATCCTAGAATTCTACATAATCAGTTAACAAGAAGGAGGATGCATTCTATAATATCTTACGAATTGTGTTAGCTAAAAATTAGTTAAAATGAAATGAATATCAAGTTTCCGAGAAGAAAATTTCTATACTTTAAGAATAAGTCTAAATCTAGAAATCTAAGTAAATGGTGATCAAACTATCAACCTTGAAGAAATATGAATCATTCCATTTATGTTTTGCATCAAGGCTAAGAATCACTCTGTTTGAATAATGTATCAAGAAACATCTCATTGTAGTTTTCCAATAAGAGAACCGTCTACAAGTGCCTACGCTCGGCTGTCGAGTGCTGGATGGTGGGGAAAAATCTAAGTCAAAAAAGGGGCATAATTTGCACAAAATGCATCTAGAGTAATCCCCCTTGATAATATAGGTTGCTCTTTTGATGGTGAACATGTGTGCCAAGTTTCAAGTGAATGTTGCCTTCAGTAGAACCAGAAATATAACAAAATGTCAAAGTTTTCGCACGACGACAACGACGACACGGAGGCTATAGCAATACCTCGGGTTTTTTCCGAAAACGGCCAAGCTAAAAAGGGGGCCACCTAGAAAGGCAGGCTTTGTGCTTGCTTTATAAATTCGGGAGTCCATGATCCCTTGACCTTAAAATTCTAGGGGTCAAAACTGATTTTTTAGGGGTCAAAAAGGGGTAAAACATGAGAACTTATCAGTCCTCAAATATTTCTATACTAGAAAGCCATGAATGGCTTGAGTCGCTCCAGAGGCTTGAAATTCTTGTAAAGCAATAAAAGTTTTGACTAGATTTTTTGATATTTTGGATTCTACTGATGTTGAAAATTATTTTCAAAGTTTCAACTATATAACATATAGAGAAATGACATCCCTCCCATAAAATACCTATTTTCATCCGATCACAATAATTTTTAGTAGACTGATAAAGGGTCACTCAAGGATTATTCCAGTGAAATTTGGTTGACATCCATCATTTAGATTCTGAGAAAATGATTTCCAAGGTTTCCACTATATAACATAGAGAAATGACCTCAGCCCATAAAATACATATTTTTCAACCGATCACAATATTTTTTTGGTAGACTGATAAAGGGTCACTCCAGAATTATTCCAGTGAAATTTGGTTGATATCCATCGTTTAGATTCTGAGAAAATGATTTCCAAAGTTTCCACTATATAACATATAGAGAAATGACCTCAACCCATAAAATACATATTTTTCATCCGATCACATTAATTTTTGGTGGACTGATAAAGGGTCACTCAAGGATCATTCCAGTGAAATTTGGTTGATATCCATCCCTTACATTCTGAGAAAATAATTTTGAAAGTTTCCAGTATATAACATATAGAGAAATGACCTCCGCCCATAAAATGCATATTTTTCAACTGATTACAATGATTTTTTGTCGACTGATTAAAGGTCAACCAAGGCTCATACATGTAAAATTTAATTGGTATCCAATGATTAGAATCTGAGGAAACTAACTTTTTACCATATTTGGAAATTAGCCACGCCCATTAAATCCATGTTTTTCATTGGATCAAAATTTTTTGAACAACTTTGAAAGAGGGTCACCCAAGGATCATTCCTGTGAAGTTTGGTTGAAATTCATCCAGTAGTTTCTGAGGAGAAGATTTTTAAAGAAAAAGTTTATGACCGCACGCATGGTCGGATGGATGGACGGACGCACGACAGACACAATGCCATGACTATAGCCCCAGTGGCTTTCAGCCAGTGGAGCTAATAACTGAAACAATATAAACAATAAAGTGTAGACACACTTTATTGTTTATGTTGTTTCATTTATATAGATCTTTTGTAATAGTATGAAGAAAAATATTGATCTATGTAATCTTTTATATTGCATAGGTTGCACCACTGGAAATTGAGTGGGTCAAAATGCCCCCCTATAGGAATTTTTTGAGGGTCAAAATTGGGACTTTTGAGAGTCAAAACCCTGGTTGATGGGTCAAACACAAGCCCTGAAAAGGCTAAAAGTATAGATCCTAATCAGATTGTGCAGGATATCTAAACAAGAGATGTTTGTAAAACATTTATGCCCCCGCACAAGGGCAGGTCACTGGCATATACCTTGTTAAAATCTCTTGAAAAGACTCAAAAAAAAAAATAATAAAGTATGCCGTGAACAAGTTTTAATTTAACAAAAGACAATGACTTAGAAAACATAAATATTAGAGGTATGGTTCTTGTGCACTGAACTCCTCCTCAATGAGATCTAGCCACTTGTGAACTTTCATTAATTTAGCTTGCATATTTTTAGAGTTTTAAACTGATGACAGACTAACCAACAAGTGCAAAGCAAACTTTTTTGAATGGGGGGCATAATCATACCAAGCAGACTAAAATCATATTTTAGATATCAAAAATAATTATAGGCCCAATTGGAAGGTAGAATGCTCAATCTAAAGTATGGAAAAGTAGTGCAGGGGTTGACACTAACTCCCGAGATTAAGGAGTCAATTGGACTCCTAACACATGAAATCAAGGAGTCCAAGCTCAAAGTAAGGAGTCCAAATTTTCATATGGGACCGGAGAACATTGTGGAAAAGAAGAAATTACTTTTTATAAGCAATTTCTTCTTTACAACAATGTTCTACCAAAGAAAAGTTATTTTTCCTCAAAAGAATACAGGATGCAAATACAGGATGCAAGAGAATGTTTTCTTCAACAACTTTTGCGCATTTGTATTTCAAAATATTTTCTTTCAACCCTTACAGTCCAGCGGACAGATAGACGGATGGACAAGCTGACATGGTGAAACCAATATAACCTCCTCTAGTAGATGGGGGCGGGGGTTAGGGTTATAATTAAGAGATTGAGAGAGTATTTTTTTATTTCATGGAAGTATGCAACCCAAAATCTAATCACCCTTAATTGTTTTTATTGAGGTATTAAACTAAATTTTCAACCAATCAGATTGCACAATATTTTGATGGACACAATTTAAATTAAATAATTACATCATATCAACCAATATATTCATAAGTGGAATTTACAGTAAATCAAACCTACCAGTTCATAAGAAGATCTATCTGCCGTCACAAAGGAAAGTTTAAAGTTGGTAACAAACAGTTTCCCAGACATGCCTTGTTTGCCCTCTGAGTAGGGTGTGTACTTGAGCACATTGTCTGCCTGGCTTATCACACTCTCACCTAGAAAATATAGGATGACTTTCAATATACAGAGTCGATAAGCATAGGCGAAACTAGGATTTTGAAATTTTATCATGTTATGATCATTCATCAACAGTTTTTTTCGAAAGAAGATTTATTTCGATAACAAACTTGTGTACTATGTGTGTAATGGTAGTTTCTCCCTTGATAAGAGATTAGCCTTGGCAAAAAGTCACAATCCTAGCAAAACTTCATTGAAGCTCATAATTAAGACAGCTGTAGAAGGGAAGAAAGATTTTGTATTTGAAATGTAACAATTCTAACTTAAAACTATTCATTGTATTTTGAATTTTTTGTCTCTCCTAAAATAAAAGCTGTTGCAGAAGACATTTGATAACGGGTGAACATTTTGACTAGGTGGATGTCACAGGACAACTGAATTTTACTTTTAGCTCCAGATAAATCTAATTTCTATGTTTGGATTTGAACTGTAACCTTGACCTTGCAGGTGTCTTTAACAAGCACATCTTTCCACAACAAAGAACATGTGTCATACTATTCAGAAATCCATCCATAAATGTAGGAGCATAGTAGTTTCAGACAAGCCAAATATTTACGGTTTATCTTGAGCTATGACCTTGACCAGTGAGCTATCTGAAAATTAATTTCAAATAGCACATATTAGTATTGTGGAGAACAATTGTACCAATTTATTTTTAAATCTATCCATAAATGTAGAAGCTGCTACCGACAAGCTAATAATTTAAAATTTCAAAATCGACTTTTGGCCTTAACCTTCAAACTAGCTGAGAATTTCTTTTAAATTGCATTTTTTCTCATGATGGAAATCATTTGTGCCAAGTTATTTTGAAATCCATCCATGAATGTAGGAGTTATTGTTTGGAAAAATAAATCGACAGACTGACATACAAACAGACATATGCATTTAAGGACCCATTCTGATCTGTCATTTTGACAACTATATCTTACTCACTGCATGCTGGTTCAAACATAAAATCACTCTGTATTGTCGAAAAAAATGTTGGAAAAGAAGAAATTGCTGGTTAAGAACAATTTCTTCCATTTACAGTATGAGACATAAAATCCAGAGACTTGAAACAAAAGTTATATGCAAGTAGAGGCTTGGCCCTACAACACTCACCTGAGGTATTGCTTACAACTCTTGCAAATTGCCAAACTACTTACTGGTTATTAAAATTTAAAAAAAAATCCATGTTCACCAGTGGTTTTCTAATTTGCAGATATCACTGGGAATTTCCTCCCCTGAAACTGAACAAGAGGACCCTGAGGGCCCTAAAGCGCTCACCTGATTAATGTTTTAACCAAGTTTCATGAAGATTGGACCATCTTTGTGGCGTCTGGAGCTCTTACAAAATCAAAGCACTGAAAGTACTGATGGTGAACGAACCTGATGGCATTCTAGAGTGATATATTGAATTCAATTAGAAAAGAGAAATTACGAATGTAAAAAAAAAGTGGGAAGAATTGTCTCGACAAAATTTCCGTTATTCGGAAATTTCACTGCAAATTCAAAGAAAGGGAAAGAGAGGAAAAATCCTGTTAGAAAAATATTCGTTAGAATATGAGATGTTACTCTGTGAACATTTCTTTTACACACTTGAAATAGGTACATTTATTAATTAAACATAAATGGATAAAACGATTTAATCCTATCTAAAACTGTCTTTAACCTATATCCAATGGTGTTGGTTTTTACAAAAGTAGTTGTTATCATGGTTAAGCTTATTTCAAGTAAATTTGTTGTATTTGTTTTAACTTTTTTAACTATCTTTGTTTCTTCTCAGAGGATGAAAAGGTCTTTGTGTACCAACCAAAGAAACACCTATGAATATCAGTCAGTCCTGAACTGTACTCATTGTTTAAAGTTATGATTTGTTAACTTATTAATAATATTTTGAACCATAACCTGAGAGATTAGTTTTTATCATATTTGAAGCCATAACCACTTCCGTGGTTGACACTTATGTCGTTATGTATAGGATAGAAAACGAGTGCCGTGGTATATGGGAAATAGACACGAGCGTCAGCGAGTGTCTATTTTCCATACACCGCGGCACGTGATTTTCAATCTGATCCAGACCACGCTTTTCTATCAGTGTCTGTATTTTTTACCCGAACCTCTTTACAATAAACTAGAAAGCCATGAATGGCTTGAGTCGCTCCACAGGCTTGGAATAGCAAATCTAAGGTTTGCCTAGATTTTAAGATATTTTGGGTTCTACGGATGTTGAAATGAATTTCAAAGTTTCCACTATATAACATATAGAGAAATGACCTCTGCCCATAAAAGACATATTTTTCATCCAATGACATAACCTTTTCCCTGCATGATAGAGGTTCACTCAAGGATCATTCCAGTGAAATTTGGTTGATATCCATCAATTACATTCTGAGAAATTTTTTTTTAAAGTTTCCACTATATAACATATAGAGAAATGACCTCCGCCCATAAAATACATATTTTCCATCAGATCACAACAATTTTTGGTAGACTGATGAAGGGTCACTCAAGGATCATTTCAGTGAAATTTGGTTGATAACCATCGATTACACTCTGAGAAATTGATTTTCAAAGTTTCCATTATATAACATATAGAGAAATGACCTCCGCCCATGAAATGCATATTTTTCATCCAATCACAATAAATTTTGGTCAACTGATAAAGGATCACCCAAGGATCATTCATGTAAGATTTAATTGGTATCAGTCAATTAGAATCTGAGAAAACTCACTTTTTACCATATTTGGAAATTAGCCACGCCCATTAAATCCACGTTTTTCATTGGATCAAAATTTCTTGAACAACTTTGAAAGAGGGTCACCCAAGGATCATTCCTGTAAAGTTTGGTTGAAATTCATTCAGTAGTTTCTGAGGAGAAGATTTTTAAAGAAAAAGTTTACGACCGGACGCACGCACGCACGGACGGACGGAAGGACGGACGGACGACCGCACGACGGACACAACGCCATGACAATAGCCCCAGTGGCTTTCAGCCAGTGGAGCTAAAAAAGGGTAAAGCTCGCTTTGATATTACTAAAAATGTGTGTAATAATGCTGAAATAACTTATGAATCTCTTTCCGTTACTTTTGTAGATCTTTTGCATTTTTTGCGACTGTAAAAAGTGTTTTGGAAAATGCGCTAATATAAAATGGACGATATCTTTTTGCAATGACGCGGCACGCAAAACCTGTCGAGATTCACATGCACGACATACTACCACCGTATATCTGTAAATACAAGGCTCAGAGTTTTATCAGTGATTTATACTTTTGAAATACTGTTCTCTGATTGGCCAATTCGCTTCAAGCGTGGTCTAATCAATTTAAGAACACAGCAGGATGAGAAATATTTAGGTATCTATGTTATAGGAGGTCTAGTGCCCTATTAGTATAATTCATAGATAATTTCTGTTTAAGGTTTAGAAATTAAAGTATAACTTTTTATATTAAACAATTGCTCCATAGTAAATTGCATACTAAAAGTCTTTATAAATATTATTTTTGTAACGTAATTTCTACATCAAAAGCAAATAAGAATCTTATTTAAGAAGTTTATTTTTTAAAGGGAGGTAATAATTGCATGACTATGTCTATGACTATGTTTAAGTATAATACAATGTTTTTTTCCTTCCGACTTTCTTTCCAAAAAGAATTGAGAATCCTTACGATTGTTTTTTTGGGTTTTTTTTTGCACGAGAACCCATTGTTTACCTTCAAGAGTTTCGATGCTTGTAAAATCACTCACTATCGATATCTTATTACAGTATTGCGGCTGATATTAGACTTTCTGCTCGGAGCTAGTTTTTGCTTAAACTGTAGTTAACCAATTCTAAACGAATTTTGGGAAGGATGGAGCCAGTTTTTATTCATCGATTAAGATTTTTATGATTTCTGTAAAAAACGCAATGACTTTTCCAGAATAATTTACAACTAAACTGTAAACAAGTGCATGACGGGTCTGATCCTCCCTTGACCACGGCAATATCTACTCGTCAATTGGAGTGGTATCTAAGGTTGAATATTTAGCTATCATTTATTTAATTTTCAAATAGAATTTTGAATTGATGTGGTTTTACAGATTGAAAAAATGCAAAGTAGAATGGCCCCAATTAAATATCGTCCGTGCCTGTCGCATTTGGTATTCGGCAATATTCGCTTCTGAGACAGACGAATACGAAACGTTTTCGCTGGGAATAAGTTCACCGAATATTCGAGTGTATCCGTACAAGCCCTACTTCAGCCAACGCAATTTTACAAAAAAATCTTAATAGCGGAGTTCATCCCTATTCAAATAAAAGTACAAGAAAGGTTGTACATGTAAAACACATGTCGAATCATTCTTAAAACCCGTCTCGAGACTGACTGTCGCTAGTTGAAAAGTTATGTAAAACCGCGTTACCGTTTCTAATGACACAAGGTGTCTTGATGTGTCATTCGTCTCAACTCGGCCTATTCCTCTAACCTACATTTAAATCAGAGCCGTCGGAGATCGCCCGAGAATTGCCGAATGTAAGTTCAAGAGGACATGACCTAAATAAACACGTATTTCCGGCTAATTACTACAAGTTGCACCAGCGAAGGCTTGGGTCAAAAACATAGTATCTGTCTCTACGGTGTCTAGACACAAACTTTGTTTTTGCTTTAAACTCTCAACAAGCTTACGCCGATCAAAAATTCCCTTGATAAACATTGCAAAATCTTTTTGTGTTTTTCAAGGTGAATTTTCATTATTTTCACCTGATAAAGAATACAAGTATCATGCCATTAAAGAAAATAACAGTGATTTTGCGGAGAAAAATATTTAAAGATACTAAATTGAATTTTAAGAGGCACTACTTTATTTAAAATGTATTAACATCCAACAGGATTTTCCTGACATGGTATATAACACTGGTGAACGACGTTCGTTCACCAAAAATTGTCATGAAGACCCCTTTTTCCTGTGATATGGCATAGATTCTTCCCATTTTTAAAAGAGTTCATCCTCATGTCCTAACAAACATACTGACCAAGTTTCATGATGATTGGACCATATTAGTCGCTTCTAGAGTGTAAACAAAAAATTGTCATTAAGACCCATTTTCCCGTGATATAGCACAGATCCTTTCCATTTTCAATAGGGTTCATCCTTGAGGCCTGACAAACATTCTGACCAAGTTTCATGAAGATTGGACCATATTTGTGGCGTCTGGAGCTCTTACAAGAAAATTGTCATTCAGGCCCCTTTTCCCGTGATATGGCATGGATCCTTCCCATTTTCGATCGAGTTCATCCTCATGACCAAACAAACATTCTGACAAAGTTTCATGAGGATTGGACCGTATTTGTGGCTTCTAGAGTGTAAACAAGAAAATTGTCTTAAAGGCCCCTTTTTCCATGATATGGCACAGATCCTTTCCATTTTAGCATTTTTTACAAGGGACCACCCAAGGAATATTTCTACCAAGTTCGGTTGATTTTGACTCATAAGTTTAGGAGGAGATGTTGTTTAAAGAAATTGTTGAAGCCATGACGGACAGACAGACAGAGGGTGGCCGGACATTGATATATCACAATAGCTCCCTTGAGCACTTCTTGCTTAGGTGGGCTAAAAATCACAGAATTGAAGGAATTACTCATCAGAAAATGATTTACTTACCTGGAAGAAGTCTTGGACTTAATTCCATCTCGAAGAATTGGTTAGCATCATCATCAACACTGTCAGCACTCTGTAAAGGTACAATCGAAAGGTAAGTGCAAGACTATTGTTTGTGCCTATGAATTAAGTGGAACTTACAATAGTTTTCAATTGACCCCCTTAAATATTGTACTTTTATTGCAAAAAGGATGATTGTTTGTTTCAGTGTAAGAATGATCAAGAACATTTTCACATAGTGAAATTGTAGCTTTTGTTGATCATGAAATGAAATATTTATCAATCTTACACAAAAAGCAATTATTCTACTTCTTTTAACAATTTGGAGGGGAAACTTGATTGTAAGGTTCTATTTAGTAGTAAACTTTAGGTTGAAAGGAGAAATTGCTTGCTATATGCAAATTCTTCTTTTTCCAAACTATTTTCTCTCAGTTACAAAATCAAATGGATGTAAATTCCTGGGAATGTATAGAAAATATTATGAAAATATGGTCTATGAATAAATGCAAAAGCAACTTGTATACCAGCCAAATGATCAAAGATTATAGCCATGTAACATGTTTGTTTACTAATAAGCTGAGTAACACTGGTAACATTTAATTGCCTGATACATGTTTTACTCTTTTTCATACTTACCAGGCAGTGGTAGTCTTTACACTATGAAATACATTAAGGGAATAGATGGAAATGCAATTCTAGCTTACTATCACAGTCTTTTATTGATAAAAAAATCTTAAGTTTATCAAAGACATTTGATTTTACAGGAAAGAGATTATTAATACACATCACAATTAAACTTCCTATTTTAATTAATATCAGTAAAACTTCCATTTAAGGCACGCTTAAATGTAACATTATCTATATAAACTTCCTTGTTGAAAACAATAAATATCCCTGTTATTGATACTTCACCCCACAAGACATTTTTGTATTGCTGTGACAAGCTGTGACTCATTGCAGCCTGCATACAATCTACATGTATAAAGTAATTACTGTAACCAGAGCTATAGATAGAGGTGATTTTTTGGATGTCAATTTAAAATATTTCATTAGTCCTTTCTTAAACCTTATGTTGTAAGAACTCATTTGAAACATCTCAAAGAGATGGTTCAAAAGAGTACCCACAACATATGGTTTCATTCAGAAATATAGAATTTTGAACTGGATTTTACTCTCTTTCCTGGGCCCTGGCATAACTGTCTATTAACCTATTTCCTTGTATGATTATGATGTAACAATAAATTCCTGTTAATTGATCTGCATAGTGTGCCACTGTCATAGTACAGTTGGTAGAGTAGTTTCCCAAATAGACGTGTCCCAATTTAATACTCAATGGCACCATAAATCCTTCAAACTTTTCTTTCCAACAATAGATTAAAATTATGGGGGATGAGCATCTGGCGCCTCGGAAACAATGTCATGGTGGTATGTGTACTGGTGATAGAAATACTAGGAATCCATTGTTAGGAGCTCTTACTACTACAATATGATGGAAAACTAATAAAAGCGATGTTTAACCCAATTCATACTGAAAAGTGAAATCCAGGAATTTTGCATTACAAACACAATGTTAGTAGACTACAGATGATGTGCTCAAATGCCCATAATGCCAAAATGCAAACTGAAGTTTCTGAGAAATTTCGTAGCAAAATGTCTAAGATTAGCATACAAAACTAGTTTCTGTAAACCTCACGTAACCTTTTGTTAGAAATAATCATGAATATTGTTAGAATATTAATTATGAAATATAAGAAAATATTACACATGTAAAATGCTTACCTCATTTCCATCAAGGTTATTTCCATTTTCAAGAATGTATGACTGGAATGTCTATATGGCCAGGATATGAGGTCATCAGCAAAGCCATGTAGTGGATAAAGGTAATCAGTAAAAGCCATGGATTGTTTAAAGGTATTCAATGAAGAAAAGTTATGGTTACAGGTTATCAGCAACCCATGTTGTGGTTTAGGGTCATCCATGAAGGCAATTTGTGGTTAAAGGACATCAGCATAGCCATGTTGTCGTTAAAGGTCATCAAGGAAACCAAGTAGAGGTTAAAGGTCGTCAGTGAAGCCATATGGTGGTTAAAGGTCATCAGTGAAGCCATGTCAAGGTTAGAGGTGAAGGTTGCAAGATTGCATGAAAAGGAAAGAAAGCATGTTGTTAGGAACAGAAATGATTATACCATCTCTTTTTCAGCTAATTTGTTCAAAAAGATCTCATGATGTCAATTTTTATGTAGAGGTCACATTTACTATACAATTTTTAATTGTGGTCAAAAATCAACATGAATCTTGTACATATGAAGGGTCAGCTCTAAACTGTTGCAAATGCCTATGTATTAAAAAGCATTTCAAATAGTTTTGTGCTGACCTATAAAATTGTTTCTTTTCAAAAAAGAAATTAAAGTAAAACATGTATAGGACTATCAAAAAGTGGTCGTTAAAACAGAATGGTAGCTCAGTACACATTTGTTTAACAAAACAGAAACATTATTCTGATTCAATATTTATGTGATATCGAATTTTTCTATTACCGGTACTTATGTTATAAAAAGTCACAAGAATTGTCTCACGGAGACAATTCTTATGAGTTTTATCAACATAGGATTGATTTATAGTATATTTTAGACCAATGATACCTACTTTTTAAGATATTTTAATTTAAAAAAGGAATTCTAATAACGGTCCATTAACAATTGTCATGCTGAACACGGAATATTCCTGCTTTTGCAGGAGCTATAGACAAACATCAGCCTGCAAATATATTTTGTTAGTCTACACCACCTGTTTATCACTTTCAAACCAGACTTGTCAAAAAATTTAGTTTTTCAAATAAAAATTGACCTACAGTTGGTACTTTCAGCACTTTTTGCCCTTTGATTTTGATGAAATTTCTTAGCCAAAATTTATTCAGCAAGACAAGGGTTAATAGACAAGGTCGCTCAAGCAAGATTGACTGTAGCATTGAAGAGGGTCTGCAATGTCCAGGGCAAAACTGGTGATCAGCTATTATGGTGATTTCCCACAACACAGGGTTTAGAACATACAGATCAAGTTTGTTATTACATGTACTCAGTTGCAATATAGAATATCAGTCAACAAGACTGTTATGAGAACTCAGCTTATTTGCATACAAAGCTAGACACTAGAAAGCTATGAATGGCTTGAGTCCCTCCACAGGCTCGAAATTCTTGTAAAAGCAAATAAAAGTTTTGACTAGATTTTCAGATATTTTGGGTTCTACTGATGTTGAAAATGATTTTCAAAGTTTCAACTACCGGTATATAACATAAAGAGAAATGATCTCTGCCCATAAATGACATATTTTTCATCCAATCAAAATAATTTTGGCAGCATGATAATGGGTCACCCAAATAACTTACCAAAAATGTTTGATTGATATCCATCAGTTACATTCTAAGAAAATATTTTTCAAAGTTTCCACCATATAACATATTATACAATGACCTCAGCCCATAAAATTCAAATTTTTTATCCCATCACAATAATTTTTGGTAGACTGATAAAGGGTCACTCGATGATCATCACTCAATGATCATTCTTGTGAAATTTGGTTGATATCCATCAATTACACTCTGACAAAATGATTTTCAAAGTTTCCACTATATGACATATTGAGAAATGACCTCCGCCCATAAAATACATATTTTTCATCCAATCACAATAACTTTTTGTAGACTGATAAAGGGTCACTCAAGGATCATTCAAGTGAAATTTGGTTGATATTCATCTGTCACATTCTGAGAAAATGATTATGAAAATTTCCACTATATAACATATAGAGAAATGACCTCCGCCCGTAAAATGCATTTTTTTTAATTTGATCACAATAATTTTTTGTAGACTGATAAAGGGTCACCCAAGGATCATTCATGTAAAATTTAATTGGTATCCATCGATTAGAATCTAAGAAAACGCACTTTTTACCATATTTGGAAATTAGCCATGCCCTTTAAATCCATGTTTTTCATTGGATCAAAATTTCTTGAACAACTTTGAAAGAGGGTCACCCAAGGATCATTCCTGTGAAGTTTGGTTGAAATTCATCTAGTAGTTTCTGAGGAGAAGATTTTTAAAGAAAAGGTTTACAACCGGATGCATGGACGGACGGCCAGATGGACGGACGAACGCACTATGAACACAACGCCGTGACAATAGCCCCAGTGGCTTTCTGCCAGTGGAGCTAAAAATAACTCTTGTCATGCTGATCCCAGAATATTCCTGCCTTGTCATGATGTGTAGTCTGATCTTAGTCTTTACAACTTTATTTTCCTTCTGTATTTTTAATATAAATCTGACTGACAAAGAGAGCATCCAGTGCTTTCAGCACTTTGATTTTACATGTATTGAATTTTAGACAAGGGTTTAATTTCTTCATCCATAGTTCAAGCACTTTTTTCCCTCAAATACAAGTCTCTTTTACAATTGAGACTGTCTAGTTATCAAATTGCTTATTTGTGAGACATGTTTTAACCCTTTGCTGTTTAGTCACTGCTTTTTACGTGCCTTTAATTTTATGATTGAGAAAACATTGTGAAAAAAGAAGAAATTGCTTCTGACAAGCAATTTCTTCTTTTTCCACACTATTTTCTACCCTACTGAATGGTTATTTTTCAAATTAAATTCACTTTAATTTTTCGTCTGCAAAACCTTTGAATTTGAAAAGGTCCATAATTTTGTAAAATAGGAAAGGGTTAATATGCATGACTTATGAAGAGTGCATAATTGTAAGATGTTTGGTAAGACCCAATACCCAGAATCATACTATATGTTATAGCAGCCTTAGCAGGGTCATTTTTTCTGAGAGAAGGATGCAAAAAGGAAGATATAAAATACAGAATTAACCCATTTCCTGATGAGTTTAAATTCTTTTTAAAAAATGACAATCACTGGGGCATCTGAACATATATCACTCAAATTATTCCCACACTGATTAATTGCAGAAGTGCAGGCTAAGATCAGACTGCATGTCTGTTCAGGATGATCTTTGGTTGTACACTGTCTTCTGAAACTTTATGCACAGCAGAAATATGATATGAACAATAGAAGGGTATATATGATCCAACTACATATCTAATAGATCTTCTATTATCCTAGTGCTACTGGTATTTATCTTATAACTATACAAATATCCATATGATAACATCCCATATGATATTTTTTATGTTATCACATAGTTATTTTTAGAACAATGATATAATGCGGTTATTCTTAGAAACTTGCATTTCAGTTAGAAACATCGATGAAAACAAGGCAAATAGAGGTCATAAGATAAATATAATACATACTTAGTGTATTGTATGAAAAAATATCTAACTCAGTTGTGGGAATTGATAATTGTCTCGGCAGAGCCTCGACAATGATCAATTCTCCTAACCTCGTTAGATATTTTTTCTCATACAAAACACTAAGAATGTATTATATATATCACACAAACTTGATAGATGTCAGTGGATGAGTAGAAGTCTATTTGAGGTATCTTTGAAGGTTTGCAGTCATGAGAAAGCATAAGGTAAAATGGATTTAGTGCATCTTGTAGGAATAGGTGGTTATGAGCACTTCTATAAAGGGAACTGAAGGAATTGGTGACTTAATGACTTTTTGTGATCAAATTTAACATGTTTAATGCATAGTACCTAGAGGCGAAACTTTTCAACATTATTTCCAACACAAGAGCACCTCCAACGGTTTTATACAGATAAAACAAGTTGATCAGGGGGCATAATTCACTCAAAATGAATCTAGAGTTATCTCCCTTGATAGTAAAAATTTTCTCTTTTGATAGTGAATATCATGAGCCAAGTTTAAAGTGAATACTTTTAGTAACACGAGAGATATGGCAAAATGTCTTTAAGTTTTGGCAATGATGATGCCAATGACAATACCCTTTCAGAAAACAGCTGGACTAAAAAATTGTCAATGTTAATATTGCCAATACAGGATCAATGATATTGCCAATATAGGATCCATAATACTGACAATATCGGATCAATAATACTGGCAATATAGATCAATAATATTGCCAATACAGGATCAATAATATTGCCAATATAGGATCAATAATACTGACAGTACATGATCAATAATATTGCCAATACATGATCAATTATATTGCCAATATAGGATCAATAATACTGACAATATAGGATCAATAATACTGACAATACAGAATCAATAATATTGCCAATACAGGATCAATTATATTGCCAATACAGGATCAATAATAATGCCAATATAGGGTCAATAATACTGACAATCTTATAAGATAAGTATGGATTACTTTTAAAAGGTTAGTGTGTGTGTGGGGGGGGGGGGGGGTTTAACCATTGTTGATTAGTCATGGTACAATGTACAAGAAATTTTCTTCTTTTCAGATATTTCAAAGGGAGTGAAAAAAAAGACAGTTAAGGAGGGGGCTAACAACAAGCATTCTTCTTAAGCTCTTGATTAGCTTTTCAAAGTGAGGGCCATTACATCAGACAGCTTATCTGCTGTAATTATAATCTTCTTAAAAACAAGAGGGCCATTGGCCCTTAAACGCTCACCTGATGCATGGCTTAACAAAAGTCAAAGATTTCAAGAAGTTAACATTTCAGACAAATATGTTGCCTCTAAAGTACTAAAAAAGTGTTTGACCCTCTATCAAACTCGTGTAAGATTTCAAGACAAACATACTGACCAAAATACATAATTTTCAATCAAAGAGTGCACACAAGGATTTTATTAAATTTGACCCCCTGATCTCATTTTGGGCCCAACTTGACCCAATTTCAAACTAAACCTAGGTTTCATTCAAACATTCTGACGAAGTTTCAAGATATTTGATTAAACAAGGTTTTTCTAAGATTTGACCCCTTGACCCCATTTTTGACCCCACTTGACCTAATTTCGAACTTCACTGAGATTCAATGGAGACAAACATTCTGACCAAGTTTCAAGACATTTGGGCCAAAAATGTGGCTTCTAGAGTGCACACAAGGTTTTTCTAAGATTTGACCCCTTGACCCTAATTTTGACACCACTTGACCCTAATCCGAACTTGATCGAGATTTGATGAAGACAAATATTCTGACCAAGTTTTATGACATCTTTGCCAAAAATGTGTCCTCTAGAGTGTACACAAGGTTTTTCTAAGATTTGACCCCTTGAACCCATTTTTGACCCCACGTGACCTAATTTCGAACTTGACTGAGATTTGATGGAGACAAACATTGTGACCAGGTTTCAAGACATTTGGACCAAAAATGTGGCTTCTAGAGTGCACACAATGTTTTTCTAAGATTTGACCCCTTGACCCCAATTTTGACCCCACTTGACCCATTTTCAAAGTTGATAGAGATTAAATAGAGACAAACATTCTGACAAAGTTTCAAGACAATTGGACCAAAAATGTGGTTTCTAGAGTGCACACAAGGTTTTTCTAAGATTTGACCCCTTGACCCCATTTTTGACCCAACTTGACCCTAATCCGAACTTGATCGAGATTTGATGAAGACAAATATTCTGACCAAGTTTAATGACATTTGGGCCAAAAATGTTGCCTCTAGAGTGTACACAAGGTTTTTCTAAGATTTGACCCCTTGACCCCTATTTTGACCCCACTTGACCCAATTTCAAACTTGATCAAGATTAAATGGAGACAAACATTGTGACCAAGTTTCAAGACAATTGGACCAAAAATGTGGTTTCTAGAGAGCACGCATGGTTTTTCTAAGATTTGACCCCATTTTTGACCCCACTTGACCCAATTCCGAACTTGATCGAGATTTAATAGAGACAAACATTCTGACCAAGTTTCAAAGTATTTGGACCAAAAATGTGGCCTCTAGAGTGCACACAAGGTTTTTCTAAGATTTGACCCCTTGACCCCATTTTTGACCCAACTTGACCTAATTTCGAACTTGACCGAGAGTTGATGGAGACGAACATTGTGACAAAGTTTAAAGACATTTTGGCCAAAACTATGGCCTCTAGAGTGCACACAAGATGTTGACGGACGACCGGACGACCAGACAACCGGACGACGGACGCCGGACACAGCGCGATCACAATAGCTCACCTTGAGCACTTCGTGCTCAGGTGAGCTAAAAAACAAGCAACCATTCCATCAATAGTATAGATGTAAATGCCTACAAGTTTGAGCTAGTGATCAAATGTAATTTTTTCTCTATAATGGTATCTACCCATACAGAGAAGACCTTTGATCACTTACACAAACTTATTGCATCTCTACATTAGTGCTCTGTGTTTAATTACGAGGTTTACAAAATCAATAGTGGAATTTATGATAAGGAACTACTGGTATTTTGATAAAACTTACCCTTAGATGAAATCTAAACTTCTTATCAAGAAAGGAAAAAAATGCAATTTGATAATAGTTCATGTATTGATATTTTAATCACTTGTAATCATCCAATATGCATACAAGAGGACTCTGAGGGACCTGAATCACTCACCTGAGTAATGTTTTAACCAAGTTTCATGACGATTGGACCATATTTGTGGCGCCTGGGGCTCTTACAAGAACATTGTCATTAAGGCCCCTTTTCCTGTGATATGGCACGGATCCTTCCCATTTTCAAAAGAGTTCATCCTCATGACCTAACAAACATTCTGACCAAGTTTCATGATGATTGCACCATATTTGTGGCTTCTAGTATATAAACAAAAAAAAGTCATTAAGGCCCCTTTTCCCGTGGAATGGCACAGATCCTTTCTATTTTCAATAGGCTTCATCCTTTAGACCTGGCAAATATTCTGACTAAGTTTCATGGAGATTGGGCCATATTTGTGGCCACTAGAGTGTAAATAAGAAAATTGTCATTAAGGCCCCTTTTTCCATGATTAGGCACCAATCCTTCCCATTTTCAATAGAGTTCATCCTCATGACCTAACAAACATTCTGACCAAGTTTCATGATGATTGGACCAAATTTGTGGCATCTGGAGCTCTAAAAAGAAAATTGTCATTAAGGCCCCTTTTCCTGTGATATGGCACAGATCCTTCCCATTTTCAAAAGATAACATCCTTATGACCCAATAAACATTCTGACCAAGTTTTCATGACAATAGGACAATATTTGTGGCTTCTTGAGTGTAAACAAGAAAATTTTCATTAAGGCCCCTTTTCCCGTGATATGGCATGTTTCCTTCCCATTTTCCATAGTATTCAATCTTGTGACTTAGCAAACATTCTGAACAAGTTTCATGACGATTGGACCATATTTGTGGCCACAAGAGTGTAAACAAAGAAAAAATGTTATTAAGGCCCCTTTTCCCGTGATATGGCACTTATCCTTCCCATTTTTAATACTATTGTCCTCATAACCTAACAAGTTTCATGATGATTGGACCATATTTGTCGCTTCTAGTGTGTAAACAAGAAAATTGTTATTAAGTCCCCTTTTTCCGTGAAATGGCACGCATCCTTTCCATTTTAACAATTTTTACAAGGGACCACCCAAGGAATATTTCTGCCAAGTTTGGTTATTTGGACCCAGTAGTTTAGGAGGAGATGTCTTTTAAAGAAATTGTTGTTGCCGTGATGGACAGATGGACAGACGGACGCAGGACATTGATAGATCACAATAGCTCCCTTGAGCACTTTGTGCTCAGGTGAGCTAAAAATTAACGGCTATAAAGGGATAATGAGGGATAATGCTGATTCGATCAACATTACAAGACAACAAAATTTCAGACTTTATGTCCAAATTGAAAAAAAAAAAATCATTTCAACAACCTATCTATTTGACAAAAATTGATTTTGAGGAAATGTCATTTGTTAAAATGACTCTGACCCTATAAAAGTATAGACAGTTACAACTGTTTTCTGCTGTGCCATTGAAATGCTCTTCAACATGATAATCATTAGTTCTTACAAAGATGACTTTTTTGCTTTATAAAAAGAGACTGCTTTCAACAAACTAATTTATTTCCTCATGTTTATATCAAATTTTAAACAAATCCGCCGGTAATTGTTCATTCTTTGCATACAAGTCCGTTTTGATTCTGAGTAAGTAGAAAATCATCTATTATTTGTCCATGGACAAGAATAGAAAGTCTGTATATCCACACTCCAGCTGATTTTCATACTCAACACCTGTATATTTGCTGATTTTAGGCAATTTTTGATGATTCAGTGAAAAATGATAAGTTTACAAGATACATTTTCCTTTCACACCATGTGTAACAGTAATCAAAAGGAAACAATATGGTACAAAGTCCCTTCCTGGCTTCCTTAACCCATGTCATGCTAATAAAAACTTGACAAAATTGCAATAAAATGCTGAGAGCTTTGAATGCAATAAATGTGAGTTAGTCATTATTTTGAAACTATAATTTCTAAACTTTTTAAAATCAGGTGGTATGGACTAAGATTAGACTGCTGTGCAGGCTAATCTTGGTCTTTGCCTGCTGCAAAGCAGGAATATTCCAGGATCAGCATGACAAGGGTAAAATCAAAATTTAAATCCTTATTAAAAACAACAGTTGACTGCCTCTGTTGCCAAGTGATATAGGCATGTGACTTGTGGCCCTGGAGGTCCGTGGTTCAAGCCAAACCCTTACCAGGGTGTGTTATGGGCAAAATACTTAATAGCAAACAGAAGTTACCCTGCTTTAGGATTGGGTAGCAGTGGGTTTAAACCACTACCTCTTATCTCATGGACATGGAAACATCAAGATTTCAAGAGAGTTTGAGAGCTGCTCTTTAAGCCTTAGCTTTCATTGCATTTGAACCAAGATAAATAGATATAAACTAAACTAAAACAAAATTTGGCAATTTTATTCACTAAATGAAAAAAATGATTTTTCTTATCAAGACAACAGCCTGACAGGTAATGGTTTCATGATCCTATCTGTATTTTTTATAAAAGTTTATTTTATAAAACAGATTACATGACAGACAAACTTGGGTATTTTTATATTCGACAATACAGAATAATTTTTCCAAGCATAACAAAATTTTGAGTAAATTTCTCCATGGAAATGAATAATCAGGTTTCAGATGGGGTTTATCTGATCCCTGAAAACTCTTTTGTATATACCACCAGGGCTCATGTTTGATCCTTAAACCACAGTTTTGACCTCAAAAATCAGAAAATATTCTATTGTAATCCCCTTGTGAGAAATTTCTAAGGGTCAAAACTTTTTAAGATACATCAAATTAACTATTAAAAGTTTACAAATCAATTGCTTACCTCATATCTTTAAAAGGAAAGGTCAAGTTCCTCTAAAACCTATAACATTCTTACTCTTGATTAGCGATTCTTGTTGCTTGACCTCTTTAAATTCTGTTTTGCCCCCTGAATTGAATGGTTAAGGGATCATCGACTTCCTAATTACAAACATTAGCACAAGCCCTGTACCACTGACAGGAGCACCACAATTAGATATCACACTGCAAGTCCATGATCATATTTAGAAATGCTAAGGTATATTATCCTTACTGCAAGTCCTTGATAACACTTAAAAATTCTACGCTACATTATTCTTACTCCGAGTCCTTGATCATACTGGGCCTTCTCTGGGGGTCGCCATTGTCGCCAAATGCAAAAATGAAATGAATTTGGCGATGAAAAAATGAAATTATCGAAATGACTGGCGACAAAAAAATCTAAATTGATTTTGACATAGACTGAGAGGATATTGTGTAGGCACGCTCACCAGTAACTATCAATTAATCAAAGCTAAAGGCACGTGTGACCTAGTAACCTTTTGGCTGCCCGTAACACTTCTGTGATTGTTTACAAAAATTAACTGCAAATTAAATGTTAATTGACATTTAAATATGATCCCCCTGTACGATGAGCTATTTAAAAGAAACTTAAGAATTTATCAAGCACAGTTTTTTAGAAGAAAAAATAAATTTGGCTTCTAAAATCCTAATTTGGCTCCATTTTTTTTGATTTGGTGAAAGTGTTGGCAAAAAAAAATTTCAGTCCATAGAAGGCCCTGATCATACTTAGAAATTCTAAGGTGCATTATTCTTACTGCAAGTCCTTGATCATACTTAGAAATTCTAAGGTGCATTATTCTTACTGCAAGTCCTTGATCATACTTAGAAATCCCTAGCGGCACTATTCTTACTGCAAGTCCTTGATCATACTTAGAAATTCTAAGGTGCATTATTCTTATTGCAAGTCCTTGATCATACTTAGAAATTCTAAGGTGCATTATTCTTACTGCAAGTCCTTGATCATACTTAGAAATTCTAAGGTGCATTATTCTTACTGCAAGTCCTTGATCATACTTAGAAATTCTAAGGTGCATTATTTTTACAGAATTGCATAAAGAGTTATCTCCCTACTAAGTATGTGTTTAACTTCTGATGGAGAACACACACGCTATGTTTCAAGCAATCTTAATAATAATTAAGACATGGCAAAGGTTAAGCCTACAACTATGTCTACTCTACACATTTTCTACACTGACATTGACAGGCAGATCACAATAACTTGATATTTCAAGGGAAAACAGCTGTGTTAAAATTGGATCATGTAACATTCTCTTGTGTCAAGAGCTCTGATATGCCCTGCCAACAAGTCTTAACCCATCATGTGAATACAGCATTTCGATAGTTCAGTGCAATACAGTTGTAACTAGATATATTTATATAGGCAGTTACAACTGTTTCACGATGAGTCATTGATTTGTTTGTAAAAACCATGCCCCCCCACAATTTGGGTCTATCTGGGACCTCCACAAATTCAAAATTTGAAAAGGAGTTTTGATCCAGCTTAGTTGTAATTATATTTATGTAACCATCCAGTGGTTTACAGTAAAAACAAACAAAAATAAAAAGGTCCCAGAGTCAAAACAGCCCATAATTTGGTCAAAACAGACCAATCAACTTTTGGTATTCAGTCAAACCTTGAGTTTGCCTTATTTTCCTTTCATTTCAAATCAGGGTCCAAAGAATCCACTTGCCCGCTCGTGTTTACCAGAGACAAGTGGAAATTCTAAGTCAATAGTCCAAGTCAAGAATAACTGGTACTATACTATAAAAATTCTAGTCTAAGTTAAAAACAGATAGAACATTTTTGACATTTTTCATTTTGCACATTTGAGTTGTCTCACAGTCTGCACTCTTCCACTCACATCCCTTTTTGAAATGGCCTGTGTGGGTGTTGCATTAATCTTACTAACAAACTTTAAAATATAAAATTAAAATCTTGTTTTAATAAAATAATCATATTTTATATAATCACATAGAGTATTTTTTTCATTTGATCTATTGATTTTTTCACAATTTCTTTTTTGGTCTTTTTGACCAAACAGAATATCTGATACATAAATGGACAGCTGTGACCACAAGGAGAGTTCACATGATAATTTAGCCACAAAAACTTATAATGAAAAAAATACAAGGGTTTTGAATCCAATAAAGCACCCTCCTACCCCAGTGTTGTTCCACAGTTATACCCATTAGTAAAACGCTCTAACTAGCTAATAAGTTATCCTATAAGATGAACATATCAATTTAATCACAAAATAGATATGTTTAGGCAGGGGTGTGGAAATACGAGTTTTCTCCACTTGTCCCTGGACCAGTAAAAGCGGATTTTTTACTCGTCCAGAATCAAAATGAACTTGTCCGCTAAAGAGTAAATAGAAACATTTGAAAAAAACATTGCCTTTTGATGAAGAAAATGCTGGTATGCAGCATTTTCTTCATTAAAAACAATGTTTTCTACCCTATGAAATGATCATTAGGATGATTTCTCTCTTAATTCTTTTAAGTAACATTCCAAGATTAGCCCTGGTATTTACTTGTCCTTAGACAAGTGTCTTAGAAAAATTTACTTGTCCTCAAGTACAAAAGCCCGAGTCGGACAAGTCGGGCATGGGAATTCCACACCCCTGGTTTAGGCATATCAAACGTCAAAAAATCTAAAACCATTGGTTACTATGTAATAGAAACCAACCTTACGTCATCGTCATAAACTCATCGCAGCAAATATTCGAAAGTGCAGGAGTAAAGTGGCTGATTTTGATAGGATTTTTGAAGATTATCATCATTAACTTTATAGAAAATCATATATGATCAATCTAGATAGTGTCATCACCTTGCATTGATATCCCTGTATTGCACTTTCCAGATGACGAGTGTAATGTACCTGTGTCAAACTACCCAGTTTTATCAAAATGTTTATGGTTAGAACATTGATGCACAAAAACCTGATTACTATGTGGTCAAATGCATATTTTCAACGTACAAATAATGACCTGGCTTGTTATAGAGCATTTTACTTTAGAACTTCCCTTAAAATTTGGTAGAAATCGAGTCTTGTAAAACTCGAAACTTATGTATTATGAATCTTAAAATCCATTACAAATATGCTTGCCGTATTTTTTTAATACATGCATAATCCAAATAGTTTGATTGAACAATCGATATTTGTCAAATAGTCAGTCCGAGAAACGTTAGGGCCGAATGGACAAATTTTAATAAGAACATTCACAAATCAATAAGATCCTACTTACAGCTTTCTTTTTCGATTCACGAGAAGATTGAGAGATGTAGGACTTAAAGCTCGCCTTCATCGACTGCGCCATTCTATGACATAAACAAGAAATGTCCCTGGTTAAAGTTTGTCATCATTCAATATTGACACAGTTCCTCCCTCAATTTCCTGTTTCCGGTTCGGGCTGGCTCCCGGTCGAAAGTGAAAGCGAAAACCACATCCACGGAACGAAAGTCATACTGATTGAGACGAAAGAACTAGCGTTTGAACAATTTTGCAAAGTTTACGTTATTAATGTATGTCTCTTTAATTGTTGTCACTGTTATGTTTATTTAGTTTAAGTTGTCATTTATCTTTTTAACATTTTTTTACGATTTACAATTTACTTCCGGTTTCGTTTTCAAGGCTGGGATTTCCAAAACTGTGTAAAAACGAAAGTAGATGTCAACATCAAACAATATCGTTATTTTTTTTTTTTTTTTTTGTAGAAATTTTCTTCCGTGAGTCTAGTTGTGGGAAATATCGGAGAAATAATTTTAACGCTTAATTGTAAATTGACATTTATTGCATTTAATTGTGTCTTAGATATCTGTTCACATTTCGTTGAAAAGCATTTTTAAAAGGACGCGCTGCTGAATCGCTTAAGGTTGACCACAATGTTTTACATATTTACCTCGGTTTGCCGTACTAAATCGCTATAATTCTGGACCGAAGATCCGGAAAGCCGATATTGCTTTTTGCAGATCATGATAAAAAATATATACATGTAGTGAAATTATCCCTCCGTCAACATGGCGTTGATTGTGTTCAATACCCGGACACAGTCATGGATACATATTTACTCCATTTTTTTTTTAAAGAACATGTTAAAACGTTTACCTTGGATAAGAACTATGTCTTCTGTAATATATTAAGTGAGAGGTTAGGTTTCTATATTTGCGCAGGAGTGGATTAATACAAAATTTTGTTAAAGTTCACACTTATATTTCACTTTTAAGTCTGAGTTTTTAAATTGTCCGAATTTTCTTTTTTATACCGATCATTTTTCGGTTAGGAAGATATTACCTAATGATCCCATGTCTTTTTTTCAAGGGGCAATCATGTAGGGGGCTTAAAGAAAACGTGTAGATATAAGGGGGAAAATAGCTTATGGAAATCAACTTAGAACTGCTTTTCTCTGATGTTTTCTTTTCCTACTTAAAACTTTTCTTAAAAGTACTTTGAGCTATAAGGCAACCTTGACGCAGGATTGAAATGACTGACCACATTGAAAAGTGTAGGGATATATATGTGTGTGTGTGTGTTATTGGTACTTATATCTATAACAAAGTACATGTAATGTGTAATAATGAATTTTCATCATGTAAATGTGTGCCACAAAAACATAATTCAGACTGCACAAACGCATCCAAAAGGGAAAATCCTTAATTCAAAAAAGCGAGCAACTTCTTATGCAATTCTGTCATTAATCACACAAATACATCCACTACATTTCACCAGACCCACCAGTCAGGAATATCTTCTTTGACTCAGTGGTTAACGCATTGGACTTGTAAACCAATAATTTACATTTTGTTGTCCGCACGGGTTCGACACCGGCTCACGTCGGTTACTTTCAGTTATGCTTTGGTTGAGGACAGTTCGTTTCGTAACAGAGTACTAAGAAACTGTTTTCAAAGAGCCTTCATGTAGTGTATCGTAAATCTTATTCATTTTTAAATCAGTAAGATCAGTTAGAAACAAAAGTTAAATCTTATCATTTCATCATGGTATATCCATAGGATGAAAAGTAAATGACAGATATACAGAAACTTTAGTTTGAATTTGATATCTAGGCCTAAAGTAATTCACACTACTTGGTGGTTGTACATTCTTACTGAAACACCAAGAAAAGTAGCAACCTATATGTACGTTTGATTGAATTTTCTCCGAAATCCACTTGCCCGGTGGCGGTGGGTAAGTGACTTTCTGGAATATCTTGCCCACCGCGATTTTCACCAGTCCCGAGCAAGTGGGCATCCGCTTAAGTATGCCCCTGATAATGTGTACAATAGAAGTCAAAATGCGGAAAAACATGTCGGGGACTCTGAGCGTATTAAAAGACTAGGAATATTTCCGGTTACTGTGTGATTAAAAAACGTTCTTAAATACATTAAATTCTCAATATTCAAAAGCCAACAATTACTCTAATCGAACAAATGTATTTGATTTTCTGAGTGATTGTATGCTATATGTTATGCTCTGTTTCCTGATTGTGGTATCTGCCTGACCACTGCTGAACACCACCTCTTTTTTTGGTATTCGTTTTTAAGAGTTATTTTTTATGGTTTCTTATCGCACAAGGATGGAATATCAAAGAAAAAGTTGAAATGAATATTTTTCTTTCAGAAAAGTGTACTCAAATAAAAAATGGGAAATCCAGAGTCAAAGCAATTCGACAATTATAAGAAACGTATGTATGTATTTCTTTTTTTACCTATTTCATATAGTAGAAGCTATCGATTCGATTACCCCCGACTCGTGAAGATAAGGTTTTGCACGATGTAGTTAATGTTTAGAAAATAGAACTTATTAAGCACTTTAAAAATACATCACTGGTATAAAATCGTTGATTGACAATAAAATCTCTCAACTACAGTCTCAAATTGAAGACTCTGTGGTTACATCCACGAATCCCTTAAGTGCATCGCATCGGCCAAACCGTATTTTAATTCTGTCCCGTATACATTATAACTACATGTATATACCAATTAGATAGACTATTCTGATTCCCATCGATGCTGACGAAATTTGATGTTATAAGTACCAATGGGTTACTAGAACTTCGTATTTACAGTTTGGTTACCCATCAGCTTTGTTATTATCTTAATCTTAAGGTAGTGGACCCGCAATAGTTCTGAAACATTTTGGAACGCATAAACTTGAAAAATGTTGACCGAGGTTTCCTAATGTTGATCATTAGAAAACCTCTGTTAACACTGTCAAAGTTTATTAATTCCAAAACGTTGTGGAACTTTTACGGATCTACTACCTTTAACTTAATATTTTGAAAAATCAAAAGGCGAACTTGTCATTTTACTCAATATATTATTATCACCAGCATTTTGTTCGTAAAAGCGCTTGAATACGAGCATTTAAAAATGGTTCCATCCTAGCACTCTAGAGTAAGCGGATATCAAGATTGAAACACTGGTCAGTATTTTATAACCCTAAACGCCTTACGCCTGTCGCCAAGATTAGAAAAAATATATGCGACTTCCACGTACTGGTAGAAAGAATTACAACCTTCACTGTTGCGTATGAAATCTAGCATAGGGGAGTTACGTCTCCCTATGGACAAACATAATTCATTATCTTTATTTTAAAGTTTCAAGACCCGACTACGAATCAAGAAAAAAGATCACAGACAAAGAAGTGAGTGCAGAAAAGTTTTCAGATGACATAGATGATGACGGAACGCCAGTTGATAATTGTTTATCGATCAAAAACCAATCTGAACCCTCCAAAATATCTGGTCTTCCAGGAGAGGTAAGATTGGTCTCCCCAATTGACCCATTACCTGACAACACAATTAAGACTTCTCCAATTACATAACAAAACTGCCAACAACAATTTATAAATCACTAAATTTTAAATTTTTTTTTTCTTTCTGTGGAATAGAAAATGTTTTGGACAACAATAAATTGCACAATTGTCTTGTTCAAAATGTTGTTCAAAGAAAGTTGACTTCTCTGGTGTCAGAATGTGTAATTTTGTTGGAATGGGTTAATGTAAATTATCTTATAACTATTCAAATAACCGCATGATAACATCCCATATGTTATTTTTTATGATAGCACATGGATATTTCAAGAACAATGATATAATGCGTTTATTTTTAGAAACTTGCATTTCTGTTAGAAACATCGACGAAAGCAAGGCAAATAGAGGTTATAAGATAAATATAATACGTAATTAGTGTATTGTATGAAAATATATCTAACTTGGTTGTGGAAATCGAAAACTGTCTCGGCACAGCCTCGACAATTATCAACTCCTCAAACCTCGTTATATATTTTCTTTTCAAACAAAACACTGAGCATGTATTATTTATTTATCTTATAACTATACAAATATCCACATGATAACATCCCGTATGATATTTTTTTATGATATCACATAGTTATTTCTTAGAACAATTATATAATGCGGTTATTTTTAGAAACTTGCATTTCAGTCAGAAACATCGACAAAAAACAAGACAAATGCAGATTATAAGATAAATATAATACGCACTTAGTGTATTGTATAAAAATATATAACTCGGTTGTGTGAATTGATAATTCCCTCGGCAAAGCCTCGACAATTATCAATTCTCCCAACCTCGTTAGATATTTTTTCTCATGCGAAACTCTAAGTACGTATTATATATATCATCCAGAAAAACCTGCCCATACGACGTCACTGGGTAATATCAGCTGTCTTACCAAGGTTATACAAAACAAACAATTTTAGTTGACTAACCCAAATTAAAATAATTTCAAGAGTAAATTTCAAAGAGCGATTAAGTTAAAAAGAGACTACATAATATTGTAGAAAACATTGAGTAAAAAAAAAGAAATTGCTTGCAATAAACAAATTTTCCTTTTTTTTCCTCGATGTTTTCCTAAATTACCACATTGCATTGCATAGAAAAATTCTGTTTGTGGAAAATGGTTAAATAAATACATGCAGGTACAGGGTATCTGATTCTTTTTGGAAAGGACATTTTTTACTTTTCTAATGAAAAATTAAAAAAAATGCGTTTCTAAAGAATTGGAGAATGAGTCTGTTGACAATTTTTTGTCACATTTATCAGATTGTCCCAGATAGCGGATCACATGCCGTCTTTATCTCACTAGCATGTGTCTAATGTTACACTTATGATCTTAATAAACATATCTAAGTAGATAAAAATAATTGATATGTATTTTTTTTTATACAGCCTCTTTGAGTATATCAATGCTAATTATTCAGCATCAGTTGGTAGCAACGTCGACAGAAAGTTACATTATATTTTTGATAGTAGTTGTTAGAGGCGGAAAGATTTTGAAACAAATAATTTCCCAGTGTTTATCTGTCTTGAACGATGACCCAGGTCAGTTCGTTTGTCCACCTCTTGTGAGTGCATCTCCTCCAATTGTGGACGAATTTGGATTACGTTTTCATAGAATATCCCTTGTCATCTGACCTTCCACATATTTTCAGGCTTAGGTGATTTTCTGATGGGCAATTAATCAGCGACTAATTCGGCACTCCTTTTGTAGGTGGTTTCTGATTTCGATGCAAAAGACGATAAGAAGCTGTTATTAATGAATATGGCGGGCACAGCTACAGAAGATATGGATAACGTTGTAGAAGAACATGACATTGAACAGATTACTGAATTTCAGGAGGCAAATGCTCAAGTCAATTTTAAAGACGCAGAAGAATTAAGCCAAGGGCTCGAAGAGGAACAAAATCAGGCTGAATTAATTGATAAAAAGGGAATAGAGTTGATCGAAGTAAAAAATCTTGCACAAGACATTACTGAAAACGAAGATGCACACTTAATTCACTTGAATAGTGGGAGGAAAAACAAATTTACAAACAGTTCAAATGATGAAAATGGTGATGAGTCTTTAATTAATTTGGACACTTACAGTCAAGAAGATGCTTTGATTGATTTAAATAGCAAGAAATTAGATCAGGACAAAAAAGACTTGAATAGAGATGAAGTGCTGATAGATTTAAGTGAAACCGGCTCATCTACCAAAACAAGCAGTGGTTCATTTTTAATTGGAAGCAATACAAAACCCAGTTCACTTGATGGCCCTGATGAATATGTAGAAAATAAATTTGAATTTTCTGGAGAATTTCCATTTAAAGCTGATACTTTTCGAGATACGAGACTAGAAACCACATCAATAAAATCCTCAAGTTCCTCAAACAGTTCCTTTAGTACTTCCAGTAATAGTTCCCTACAAATAAAGGATAAATTCAGCATCAAGAGACTATTTAAAACTTTTAAAAGAAAGAAGGATGATAAAAATGATTTTGCTGGTACAGAGAGTGGAAAAGGAGATTATACAGATACAAAATTTTCCCCAAACCATTTAGAGAACATAATGGGCGAAACATCTAGTATACGTAGCAATAAATCAACGGACCAACTTTTCCCCACTGAAAAAAAGAAGGAGGGAAATAAAGTGTTTGGACATGATCTTCCAATTGAGATAAAGCACGGGTTTAAACAAAAATTAACTTGGCGCACAAATGATAATAGAATGTACTTTCAGGGAAATAGGTGCGAAGAAGAGCCTAAACAATCCTATGGCATATATTCAAATGTAATATTCTTACCAGACAAAGGGAAAGGGGCGTCACCTAAACGACAAATACCAAAGAGGCTCGGACGTGTTATACCAGCAGCAGGTGACTACGAAAGTGATTCTGATAATCATTCAATCTCATCTAGACCGGATAATGTAAACCAATTAACTGAAAATGCTATCATTTCACCTTTGTCTTCTAAAAGTCAAGACATTATGCTAATAAATGATACACCAGACACACACTCCAGTCTAAGAGTAGATAATTTTGAAAATGAGCTTGAATTCGTTGATGACCATTTTGGTCTCTTTACGGGGTGTTCTGCTTCCGGTATTTCGAAAGATTATTTAGACAACCATCTCTGCAAAATCGGACCGTGCTGCAGTTTTGTAGATCACAAACAATATCAAGCAGAAGAAAAGAATGAAAACATGGCGTATCATATTCAATCATCTTCAAAAGTCTGCAAGGAGGACAATTCTCAGAACTTGACGAAGCGTCCAGAAATGTCAAACTTAACTTCTGAAAATAATCACAGTGTTGACTCAAAGCCAAAAGAAATCGAGGTACATGAAAAGTGTGACAGTGTTGTTTCAAATCAAATTACAAAATCTGTTATTGATAATTTCATGACGGAAAAAGAAGCTGAAGTAATAGATTCTAGTGCCTCTACTCAAAGAACCATTTGTTCTCCAACTTTCGGGAAAAAATGTACCTTTGATATCAACTGGAAACATTTAAGAAGTAAGCAAGGTTGCTTTGCAAGAAATATGAAAAGTTCTTCTACAAACATCGCAGAAGATAACAGAATTTGCTTTGAATTTTCCTTGCCTTTTTATGAAGGTAGAATTGACAATGACCAAAATTATAGACGCAAGTCCATCTGTGAACAGACCAGAAAATTTTGTGATCAGCAAATATCAGTGAATTCAGGTGTCTCTGGGGGAGTTGCAAAGTCACCAAGTGCTATTTCCCATATCGAAGTGATTGTAAATGACTTTGATGATGACGACGCAGGATCTGAAAGCTGTCGATCAAGATATTCTGATGGTTATGAATCAGGCGACGAGTCTGCAACCCGTTCAGGAATTCTTGCTGACACATTTTGTGATGAAATATCTCCAAACAAAGAACCATCAGAAAGCAGCGAGAACAAAGATGTTGCTCACGAAACAGAAGATCCAAATATATTCGTATTTGAACATGATTTTGAACCAAGCGAGTCCTTGAATGAAGTTGGAACTTCTATAATGTATGAAAGATTTTCTTTTCAAAATGCATCTCCGGCAAAGTATATAATATCCTCTAAACTTTCGAACAACACTTTGATAGCCGTTAACAGGTTAGATTCAACTCAAAATGAAATGCTTTTGCAGGAGGTAGGCCTATCTGGTGAGGATAAAATAGACGTGAAAGCTTCAGATGAAAAAGAATCGGTGATCTGTGGCACAATAAATAAAGATAGTACGGTTAAACTTGTTGATAATAAATCTTTTGAGGGAATAAATGAACAAGGCGTAATGCGTTCCAAAAGTAGTGCTGAAAGCAGATCTGGAATAACATTTCAATTAAAGAGAGTTCATACAAGATATGAACGTGATAATAGATTATCAACGTACGTTAATAAAGACGAAGAAGATAATTGCGACGCAAGTAGATTTAAAAACACATGCAGCAACCAAATCTCAAAAATAAATAAAATTGCAAAACCCAGTCATTCTCACTATGACGAAAATGTGCTTGAATTAAACCAAAACGAGAGTGAAAATGAATCAAATGAAGTCCATTTTGGCCAAAGGCTTGAAAGTAACAATTCGAAAAAAGAAACTAGAGAGACAATTGAAGAGAATGGTAAAATGAAAAGTCATGCAGTTGTAGATGTTTTACATTTCGGCAAGAATGAAAATATCATGATATCGAATGGTAATGTAGTTCAGATACTAGATGCCGAGACTAGTGAAAATAAAAACGTGGAAAACAAAGGCCGATCAGATGATTATTTTCAACACGAAAATTTAGAATGTCCTGTTGCAAATATCAACTGCAATTCTTTTAATGGTTCCAATGAAAATCATTCACGTGATGAGTTTGAGAATCCATTGGGTGATACAGAAGTAGAATTGAATTTGGGGATGAGTTCTTCCAATAAATTTTGTACAATTACCATAGACGGTTTAGAAGACGAAGTTGTAAATAGTTCAAACAAAACTGTAAGACAACAAGGGATAAGTGACATTGAGACACATGAATCGACAGAAAATGTTCCTGTTACAGGTAGTTTCAAACAGTTAGAAAATAATGAAATGAAACAAAATCAGATAAGTTTATGCGCTGAGCTAATGAACCAAAACAATAATTCATTTCGCGAAGATAGCGCAAACCTTTATGTAAATGAACCGATTTCAAAGGAAACTAGTGAAAAGGGAACAGTAGGAAATGATAATCAATTTGATTCCTTATTTAAAGCTGATGACAATAAAGTAAAAGACATTGGCGTTTCAGAAATTGATCCGTCAACAGGAATTGAAATTGGAGATTATCATGCCGCTAAAAGCTATTCATTTGTTTATAGGAGTAAGAAAACAAATGAAACGGAGGACAATAGACTTGTTCAGATAGATTATGAAGAAGATGGTGCTAATGAAATAACACAGAATGGGGAAAAATCTGAAAAATATAAAATTGATAAAGTTGAAAAGGATGATTCTTCTGGTTCGGTTAGCATCGGATCGTTTTTGAAGCCATTGTACGGAATGGTTGAAAAGCTTCTACCAGATGAATTAAGGCAGCATATGCAAGGGATTAACTTCGATGATATGCTATCAGTTACTGATTTTCAATCTTTAGATATCACATTACCGCCTCATGAATTTCAAAAAAGGCTCGAAGAACATCAAAAGAAATTAACTGAAAAACTTTTTATGAAATTTAGTGAAACAGAAGATGAGAGGGAGTCTCAAACATATGAAAATGAACAAACTGATAAAGACGGTGAGCATGAAACAGAAGAGTCAATGAAAACGGATTCTAGTCAGGACAAAGAAAGCAATGAAAGGTAACCTTATTTGCATAATCAGGTAAATCTGTCAAATTGATATTTGAATTTGCAGGATTCGGCTGTACCACCGAAAACACCTATGAAATTGCCTGGTGAGGGCGGCTGTTTCGCCGAAACCTCGTGTGTAAATTTACCATTAAATTCATCTATCTCAAAGAGAGGACTTTGATTAGTTTTGGATAGTTAATAAACTATGTTTTTTATTTAACTGTGAAATAGATTTTTTTTCTAAAAAAAGAGAATTAATAATAGAAATTCACAACAATTAGCTGCAGTAACGACAGGTCACTTTCAAAAGTTCACTCGTCGATTTGTCGTCAAATTAATTGTAATTGTAGGAAATGTGTGACCCGTCACGCGAAAAAGAACTCCGGGAACTCTGTAAGATAGATATTTGAAAAAGAGATTGGGTGCAGCATTGGTCAACCAGAGGTCGCATTTCAAAAATTCTTTCATTGGAGGGTAGATTGAACATTCTACATTCAGAAAATAAACACATTGCGAAAATTTTTGACCCTAGTCAGTCTGCGCAATCCGCGCAGTCTGACTAGGGTCGACACTTTACGCACTACCCAGATTGTCCCTTTTCGCGTGATGGGTAACATATGATAAACATGCTAATTTCACATTTCTCCAGCGACAAGGAAGAAAACGATTCCGACCGAGACAGTAACTCTTCAGATCCACAATCATTTGAAATAATCGACGAGGAAATTGAACCTCTTGCTCAACTAGATGACGCCAACTGGGACGCTGTCGTGAGATTAGAGACTGTTAAATGTAAGCGTAAATTATTTAATTCTTGATAATTAGATTCATTTTGTTTTTCGTTATGATTGGCAGAAAATCGTTTTAATTTCTCAATAAGCAATCTTGAGAATGCAGCCATTCTGTAAACCCCCAAATAGATAATCCCGTAAAATCTGCTTCGCTATTGACAATGTTTGCTTTATGACACTAAATTACTTAACCTGGAGGTAGTTTTGTTGATTACATGGAGGTATGCAATTAAAAACCTAATCATATTGTTGTACGATTGCACTCCGAGTATACATGCAGTGTGATATATATAATACGTACTTTGTGTTTTGTATGAGAAAAAATATCTAACGAGGTTGGGAGAATTGATCATTGTCGAGGATCTGCCGAGACAATTATCAATTCCCACCACCGAGTTAGATATTTTTTCATACAATACACTAAATACGGATTATATTTATCTTATAACCTCTATTTGCCTTGTTTTTGTAGATGTTTCCAACAGAAATGCTAGTTTCTAAAAATAACCTCATAATATATTTGTTCTAAAATATAACTATGTGATATCATAAAAAATATCATACGGGATGAAATCATACTGATATTTGTATAGTTATAAGATAAAAGGTTTTATAGTCTGTTAAAATCTTAAATCTTGAAATCATGTCAATGAATAATCGCAAGTTCGCAACAAATATTTTTGTCTATGAGAAAAAGTAGACATTTTTTATCCCAAATGTTTTAAGGAAATTTCGTTTAGTAGCAAGGAATAGTTATTAGATTTTACTAGTATCCGTCAACATGCATGCATATTGGTTGGCTGAAAAAAATCGTATTATTCCTCATTGAAAATAGTTTTGAGTACTCGGCTTTTTTCTATCATATCTTCATAAAATAATAAAAAAACCCCTCTCTTCATCTCTTTATTGTAAACAAAGAAAAAAAATGTAGCCATACAGGGGAAAAAGGCTCGTGGAGTTCTGGCGCTTTCCTGCTAATTTATTTATTTTTGTCCCCCATTGAAACGTAAATTAGCTATTTGAATTTGAATGATGTTTGCCTTAAACTGAATGAAAATGCAAGAATAAACAATCTAGAATATGAATTCAAGTAAAAGGTATCAGAATGCCTAGCATTATTGTGGACAGATTGTTGTATTGTTATTAGCTCATCAGAGCACGAAGTGCTCAAGGTGGGCTATTGTGATTGTCCAAAGTCCGTCGTTGAAACTTGGCAGGAATGTTCCTTTGATTAAGGTTAAAATTGAAACCCATCCTTAGCTGTGGTTGCCACGACAATAAAAAACTGGAAAATAAGAAAATCTTTAAAGATCTTCTCTGAAATCAGAAGACTGTTTTGAAATTTGGTACATAGCATAATATAGTGGACCTCTACCATGTTTGTTCATAACATACCCCTGGGATCATGAATATTAAGTCTCCGCCTGGCTGCATCTTATTTTACATAGAAACAAAGTGTGAAAACTTTCAAAAGTCTTCTTCTTTGAAACCAGAAGGCAGACAGCTTTAAATTTTGGTATGCAGCATCATTTAGTAGACCTCCTCTAAGTTTGTAAGAATCATGCCCCTGGAATTATTAAGTTTCCGCCTGGGCGCGTCCTGTTTTACATAGAAATAAGGTGTGAAAACCATCAAAAAGTTTCTTCTCTGAAACTAGGAGGAAGAAAGCTTTAATATTTGGTATGTAGCATCATATACTAGTAGTTGACCTTAACCAATTAAGTTAATATCATTACCCGGGATCATATTTGCGCTCTCTCCCGGCGCATCCTGTTTTACATAGAAAACAAAATATGAAACTTCTTCTAAACATTCTTCTCTGAAACCAGAATTCAGGCAGCTTTTATATTTGGCACATAGCATTATCTAGCGGAACTCTACTCAGTTTCTTCGTTTCATGTCCCTAAATTCAAATTTGAGCTCTGCCCGGGCGCATCCTGTGTTACATGGAAACAAAAAGCATAGACATCTTTTAAATTCTTCTTCTCCGAAACCAGAAGGGAGACAGCTTTGGTATTTGACATATATCTTCATTTCATGAACTGGATCCCTGCATAGTTTGCTAGTATTATGACCCAGGGGTCATATCTGGGGTCCGCCTTGGCGCATCTCATTTAACATAGAAACAAAGAGCGAAAAATCTTCAAAATCGTCTTCATGGAAACCAGAAGGTAGACAGCTTCGATATTTGACATTTATCATCATGAATGGGAATTACCCTGGGGTCAAATTTCACATAGAACCAAAGTGAAATAAATAAAGGCATACAGCTAGAAATTTGGTGTTAACTTCACATCTTTTATATGAAAATTGTTCATATCATGCCCTAAGCATCACAAACTTGGACTGAGCCTTTGTTGTTTTTTTTCATGCTTGCAGGTCGACAAGCAACGGAAATCCCCCCAAGACTGAGGTGTACAGTTCTCTGTGTGGATATATCTGGAAGTATGGTTGGTGATCCGTGGAATCAGATGAGGAGCGTTCTGGAAATGTTTGTTAAAGGTATGATACATGCATCTTACTTTGTGTACATCCTTATAACTTAATAACTATATTTTGAAATGAGATTTCATATATCTTTACAAAATCACTCATTAAAACAACCAATATATACTGGCCAAAAGTCCTAACCAGCTACTTTAAAAATGAAGATAACTTTCTTACTAAATACAACATCATCATGAAATTGGAAATATGAATTTTTAAGCATAATGTACGTAGATTTCCATAATGATTTACCAACCATTTTCAAATTTGGATGTGAAATAAAGGAAAAGCTCAAAAAGCTCTAAATCTTAATAAAGCTCGAGCTATTACGATTTCAACAATTCGAAGTCCAGAAATCGATAGCTGCAATCCGGACCAAGAAAAAAAATAGAAAGCATTGTCATTTTCTAGTGACTTTTGACTACAGAAGAAACAGAAAGAATAGGAGGCATGGTAAAATGGTGTTTAAATTCAACCGGCAAAACATTTTATCTAGCGGATATGCTCAAATATGGTCTGGTGTGGAAAACGGTGCAACAAACAGATTTTTTACACATATCCTACATTTTGTAGCTCAACGGGTATCATCAGTCTATATCTAAAGCATCTTTGAAGAAAACGTGTTTTAGGTGTTGTTTTAAGGTACCGTTTTTCTGCATACATAAGCTCTTTCATGTTCCTCTATGGCCATATGCCGCGCACAATTGTAACCAAAGACATTTTCAATTTTTTTCTTAGCCTATGTTGCAGCTAACGATCCTTGAGAACAAAATTACTACATTGACAATATTTCGAGCTCTGTGTGAATTAAGATTTTTTTAGCTTTTCTCATGTTGCGCTTTATTTTCAAAAAGCAACGGAAACATTTCGCAAAAATCGTCTGGGAAGTTGCTTAAAAATTCAAATAGCAAATTTCATTAAAATCCAATCACCACAGAAATAAATATCTTTGTGTTTAAAGTGGTCGGTTATAAGTTTTGACTAGTACTTTTGTGACCTGGCACGCGAATAGGGACCATCTTGGACCATCTGAATGTTAGAAAAGGAGATTGGATTTAGAACAAGGAAGTCGAAGGTCGCATTTCAAGGAATTCCTTCGCGGTAAGGTAGAATGATAATTCTAGGTTCAGAAAATTTATTTCGTGTTAAAAGTTTCGATTCTAGTCAGTCTGCGCAGTCTGACTAGGGTCCATACTTTACGCGCCACCCAGATGGTCCCTTTCTCGCGTGACTGGTCATATTTGTATAAGTTCCATTTTGTTAGTTATTTAGTTAGAATATTTTCATGTTTTTAAACAGGAATTGAAGATGTTCGAGTTAAACACGGTGCCGAAGAACTGGTTTCCATTGTTACATTCGGTCACGAGACTAAGGTGGCATTAACCCCAACAACAAATTATACTCAGATCATGCCTGCGTTTGGTAAGCGACTTTTGGTGCAAGTGTAAAATAGAAGTTTCCTTCCCGACGATAAGTAAACATGTTTTCATGTGTGCGAAAAAATATTGCAAGAAGCACCTTAAGCTGGGTTTTAAGGTGTAGAAAACCATCTTTGACAGAAGAATTAGCTCAAATATCATTTCACTTGGCTTAGTAGCATCTCGAAATGAATTCCTACCAAATCGTCGGCAAGTAACTTATGATTTACGATAATTTGGGTGACAAAAAATGATTGTGGCAAGCGTCATGTGTCTCCCACCAATCGGGGAATGTTAAGTACATTGCCAAAAAGGGATGAATATCTGTTGGCTTGGATGAAATGATGTGGTAGCACTGGTGTGAGAAACAACAGAGACATGAGTATGTGCACCAGCCGCTGAGATATAACTGCGATAATTTTTCAGAGGCGCAATCAATCAACATTTTGTCGCCCACTGACGAAATTTAATTGTGTGCGGTAAAAATGCCAGAGGTAAAAATGCCATAGGTAAAAATGTCAGAGGTAAAAATGCCATAGGTAATAATGCCAGAGCTAAAACGGTAGAAATGTCATAGGTAATAATGCCATAGGTAAAAATGCCAGAGGTATATTATATCTTTTATTTTTAGACTTTAGTAAATAGAAAAATAATTTTATTTTCATGCACAAAAGGAATTGTTACGAAAACCTTCTGATGAATTGTTTTATTTCATTATTTATTTTTTCACGACTTGGATAATAAATTAAGCAAAAGGTATACAAATTAGTGGCTTTGTAAATAAATGACAAAGCTTGTGTATATATGAACATTAACCTGAAAATAGATAAATAAATTATAAGAAATAACAGAAATGAACTATGTCTGTATATTTATTTATTCACATATATGATAAAGATTAATTTTTAATTTACTTTAGTATAATATGTGATTAAGGTAGGATGCAGTTAAAGGTAAATTTAACACATAAGTGTGATATTTCACACTTTTCTTAGTAACATTTTGGTAAATCTGGCACATTTTTTAAAACAATCCTCAAAATCTTGCTCTTATACCAATTGTATACTCAATTTAATTAGTTGTATTTTCCATAGTAGAAATTCAAATGAAATATGGTACTGATTAAGATCGTGTAATATAACTTATTTCACCTATATTTGACAAATATTATCATATATTTTTCTTTTCAATTAATCTATAACATCAATAAAGATATTCACTTTATTTTTCTAAAAAAAAAGTCTTTATGACAACTTAAGAAATTAACTAGGTTTTCATAGAATAAAAAAAATACTCCTAATGTTATAAAATCATCATATAGTTTTCATATATTCTGGCATTTTTACCTATGGCATTATTACCTATGACACTTTTACCATTTTACCTCTGGCATTATTACCTATGGCATTTTTACCTCTGACATTTTTACCTATGGCATTTTTACCTCTGGCATTTTTACCTACATTCAATTTAATATCACGACAATGAAGGATTCCCTTCAGCGATATGGGAGTAAGTATGCATAGTTTATTCCTTTTCATAGTGTTTAGTGTTCGATTTGGAAGCTCTTAAATTTTTTAAATCCGTTACTAGAAATATATTAAAAATAAAACAATGAAAATTAAATGCACCCGCATTTTGTATAGATCTATGCCTTTCAGATAAACTAGAAGTACACGGTAACACACCACTAGAACCTGTGTTTTTCTTGGCGCTGTTTCCTGTCCTCGTATCATGTAAGTATTTATAACTACAAGTTCGCATTAACACATCACTGGAACCAATGTTACTCTAGACTCTGTTTCCTGTCCACTCATCATGTAAGTATTTATAACTAGAAATACCGGGTATTACCAAAGTAGAGCCAGTGTAACTTATGACCGTTTCGCCGTGATGTTTTTTGCAAAACCAATAGAGAGAATTGGTTATAATCTGGCGTTGCTACCTTTCCTCAGATAAATACAGTATGCGGGGTCATATCGGAAACTTTTAGATTTAATCTTTTGGTTTTTCGGTGAACTTAACAAGTGCTATTTTCGAAGGAATTACGATAATCCATCGGAAAAAAAGAAAAACAGCCATTCGTTCAGAATGAAAACATTTGCAGAACCGGTTTATAATTTTTGCCCCGCTTTGCACATGCATTTGCGTGCAAAGTGGGGTTGTTATTTGCAAACAGTATCCAATGCTTTGTCATCCTAAACACAGCTGATCTTCCACTTGAATAAATTTCCTAACTCAGATTAGCTAAAGTAAAGCGTAGAATCTGTCGGGTTAAGTAGATATACAGTTGTAATGGCCAGTCGAAGCGGCTTTCCGATGAACATTTTAAGACGTATTGGAACTGATATTTCAAACTATTACATATACATTTTAAAAACTGATTCTAACTCTTTGTTTTACATCATAATTGGTGTCCTTCTTTTAGGTAGAAAAGATGGTATGCTCGGGACAAGATCGTTGGGTATTTATAAAAGCTTGCGAATATGCATGTCATATATCTCAGACGCTACGGAGTCAACATGTATACGACAAAACGAAATTTGACACAGTAACGACTCGATTCTTCCAAATTAACAACAATTCGAAAAGAGACAGACAACTAATTCTGCTCGCATTTTATTTTATAGAATATTTTATATTGCTTAAGGACGTGAAAAAATAACAAAAATAAAATTTTATTAATTATATCGAAGATAACCCGCATTTTTGCTATATATCCTTGGTTCGACGTCGAACAAGGTCGTCGTCGTTGTGCGAAACCTTTGACATTTCGTGAGATCTTTGGTATTACATTACCTCCGGTTGTGGAATTACTATAGATGCATTTACTTCAAAATTTAAACACGTGTTCATTATCGAAAGAGCATCCTACACTGTCATGGGCAATGACTCTAAATGCATTTAGTGTGAACGGTGTTAATTTACGACTACCGTATTTCTCCCAATAAACGCTCCCGGGAGGTATACATAACATGGTCAATGAACTTTTATTTCGTATGCATTTTCTGATGTAAAAACCAGTAAAATTGATGTCTTTTATTTTCTTTTCCCTGTAATTTGAGGTGAAATTAAAATGATTGGTCATGAAAATAATTGATCATATAAATGATTGTTTAGAGGTACTTCACCTCTAATGTAAGAAGAAGTCTCTAAAGCTTCCTGAAATCTGGGCATTTGAAGTGGGTTTTCTTAGTAAAAATGAAGGGGTGCTGTTATTAGAGGAAATACGGTAAGGTTTTTATCCACTATCCAGTACCAAGCAGCCGATCGTAGGCACTCGTATGGGATGCTTTTGTTTGTAAAAATATTTGTTAGCGTAGTCTTGAGTGTTCTGTGTTCGCACGTGTTGTTCTTAAGTTGTAGACACTTAAACCAACTTCAAATCGGTCACTTAAATAAAGCTCGAAAAGTATAACTTAAGAATGTTGAAGATGCATGTTTTAGTTGAATTTCGATGGCCTGCTCACCTGGTAGACGTTGAAACCTAAATTCGCTGAAAGATTTTAAGGGAAAGCAATTTAACATGCAAGAGTACGTGGGCTCCCTCGATGGGGTAAATTTAACAAATTCTTCTTTACGCAACTATACTTCCAAAATAATGGTTTCGTAAATTATTTTAAGAATGCTACCCAAGGCACCAAATGGTTGGTATTTTTCAACAACATAAGTAATTTCTCGAGTGAAATTTGAAAGGGTACTGCATTTTTTGAGGGTCTTTTTTTTTATTTTTTAAAGTAGGATTTGTGTCTTTTGTTTGTATCAATTGTTCTACAGATCGGTCATTATTGTCTTTTACGAAATTCTCGAGAGGGATTTGTCTAACAGTAAGTATTTTTTGCTTAATTCTTTTCTTGTAAATGTGATGAAAAGAGAGAAACGTGACCGATTAGAAGTTGTTTTCAGTTTTCTTGTAACTTTCATCTCTGTATGCATTGTTCTGAAAAACTGAATATAGGTCCATTGTGAAATAGTATAATTATATCTTCCACATAGGATGCTTAGTGAATAAATGCATTTTATACAATTTAATTCTTGTTATACTGAACCCTGAATATTCCTGCTTTGGCAGGAGCTATAGACAAACATCAGCCTGCACATATGTGCAGTCTGATGTTAGTCTACACCATCGTTTTGTCACCTTCAAACCAGAATGGTCAATACATTAGTTTTTCAAATGAAAATTGACCTTCAGTTTGTACTTTCAGTGCTTTTTGCCCTTTGATTTTGATGAAAATTTCTAGCCAAAATTCATTCAGCATGACAAGGGTTTAGACCCTAAATAAGGCATGTGTCTCCTTTTGGAAGATATTAATTATATAATGTAAAGTCTTGCGTATTTTACATTAATAACTTCGTCATTCTCATGGTATCAGCGACAAATTCTTGATGTACACAAAGCTTTGGCAGAAAGTATTGGCTAAGATCAGCTTGCTAAGAATTGGGCTTGACAATAGTCTACACTGTCTGCTTTAATTTCTGGAAAATTCTTTATCCATATTTTTAAATGCCCCCCGAAATTGGTTTTTTGTTTGAAACAAAGTTTAGATCTATCAGGAGAAGTGAAAACACAAAGCTTTTCGGAAAAGTTAGCTAGCGCTTTCGTATCCCGAAGCCTTGGCAGATTTGCTTTAAACTACCTTTTTATCTACCTAGTATGTTAACTTCCTTCCGCTAATGCATTAATTTCACTCGTCTCTGAATCATACCCCCCCCCCCTCCCGAAAAGTTTAATTTCACTCGTCTCTGAATCATACCCCCCCCCCCCCCCCTCGAAAAGTTCTATTTTGTATATGGCATCATCCAGTTGACATATTTAGATGGCTCTGTGCGAAATAGTTATAAGTGCTTGTAAAATATAACAATTGTTTAGCAATGGACCATCGATATATTGTAAATGTTGTGCCTCTAGTATCAGATTTGGCCCTATCTTGTGTTGTTGTTATTTTACATGACCTACAAAAAAGGGGAGGTTAATGTTTTATGTTACACCGGAAAGTATTTTGGTATGAAGTATTCTCTAGAGGATATTTTTTGAACCATGGAAAGAAATTCTAAATGGCCACTTGATTTTTCCCGAAAATTTCATTTTCTTTTGTATATGGAACAGATAGAAGTCCAATCATGAACGTAAATTCATTCAGGGAGAAAGCCTGTCCGAAATTGATGCAAAACAATCAAGAAAAGCATAGAATTTTAACGGAATATTAGCGCACCCGTGATTTCTTAAATTACTTTTGATTGGTAGGGTAATTCCTCTATTTTATTCTAGTGAGAAACAAAGCGGTCATAACCCCATTTTCTTAAACAATTTTATATATTGACACGTACAAAATTTCAAATCCATTCTTCTTTCCAAATAAATGAATTGAACGGCCATTCATAAAGAATCAATTTATCTTTTATCAAATGGCTTCAAATATGTTGAAATATTTCAAACGCAGGAAGGTTATTTAGAAAATCGTTTCACTGTATCTTTATATTCCTTGACTCTGTGGTCAAGGAAAAGAAACTTCATTATCAGTCGTGGATTTGACGGCTAACCGTCACAAATCATTTTCACGAAAACTCAACACATTTCTTACTTTTAACATGACGGCGGGGTGCCACAAGCTTTTATTAAAAGACAAGTCTATAAAGATCTAGAGGGAAAGTGTCGAAAATCCGTCACCATCCCTGTGGCTTTATATAGAGAATAACATGTTGGTGACTAAAAATAACAATGTTATCTGATCGAGGATGGGAGTATTTATCATGACGAGGCTTTGCCGAATCATGATAAATTCTCACAGCTGAGACCTGATAACATTGATATTTTATGACACTTACATGTTATTCTATTTATCATGCAATCATTTTCCAGAGCTTAGATTTGATAAACCCTTAAAAATCAAGGAAATTCAGGTGAAAGTGTATGCAAGTTGTTTCTAAAAATAGACTGTCTGGTATCAAGTTGTTATCAGACAGGTGATAACAGGTCAATACAGGCTTCATTGCATGATAAATAGATTTAAAACGGTTTTACATCGCATTTTTTTTTTAATTTTGAAAATTTCGGATACTTTATAAAACCGTGCTTAGTTTGTGGATAAAAACGTTTAGGCTTAATGTAACCTTACCTTACGTAACCAAAATTCGCCTTTAACGGAAAATTTAACATTGTGACGTACTACCGTAACAACGGGAGTAGGTATTTAAAGCTATCAGAGATTCTTTTCTTGACGGATGATTTCTTATCTTACATTTCAGCCAATAACCGGTACTCCTTCCGTTTACATGGTCGAGTTGTCCGTCATCGAGTTATACTGCTGACAGACGGGCACCCCACACCACACCAGATGTTGAGTGAAAACGACTTTGTCTCCGACAGTCAGGCTAAACAAGCTGTCGATTCAGTCATCAAAAAGATGAAGTTTCTTAATTCTCGCAACCTGAGAAATATCATGAATATTCATTGTGTTCCGATCGGAAGCAGACCAAATATGGTATGGCATATTAAAAAATCACGGGGTGTTAATTGCAATGAAAAAAAAAGTAAATCTGTTCTCGTCGGAATCAAGTTATTGCTTAGATTAATTCCGTATAAATCCTCCTAGAAAATACACCTCGTCCAGAAAAGCACCGGTTTTGTAGGTTACATGGAAGAAGGAAGATCGATAATCGATCCCGGGAATCGAACTTTTGGCCTCTTGATCTCGAAGCCGACGCTCTAACTGTCGATCACGGAAACCAATATTCTGATATGATAAACGCAATTACAATTAAAGGGGTATATATAATAATGGGGTTAGTTGGATTATATAGATTTTGATATTGACGCTACCTTGTGGAATCGATGTGTCGAGATGATAAAATCGAGAGTTCACAAGGGGAGGCTTCTTTGAGAAATATCAATTACAGACATCTGATAAAAATGATAAATTTCGACCCGTCAAGCGAAAAAGACGAACGTGAAAAGTGTTCACCTAGTCAGATTGCGCGGATTGTGGATTTTTTATATCTAGAAGGATTTTTCTTTTTCCAGGATAAAAATGCATGAAATGCGTACTCCGTTAGATTTTTAGTGGATAACATTTTCTCATTTTTCAAGATGGCCCATTTATTTCAACTACTTCCCAGATGGTCAGAGTGTTTAGTTTAGTTTTCTTACTATTGGCAAAAAAATATTTATCGAGTATGCTGTCTTATTTTTCATGTTCTGAGGCTATATACGTTCGTATAGGTTGTTTTTGAACAATCAGAACTTTTAGTTACTTCCCCGAAAAGTTATGACACGAACGGAAATTAATTTCGTCGAATAGCGACCCAAACCTCGTTTGGACAACCTTAATCGAGCTACTGGTATAATTTTTTGTCGCCAATCGACACAATTCACAGCGCACGAATTCATCTAAATAGGATAGGATTGAATTTAACTATGTTGCCAAAGTTTTTACAAGGGTTTATGAGCGGAACATTTCAAGTGACGGTCTAGTGTATGTGCTTTGTATTTCGTTTTTTTTTTATTGAAATATGAGGCTGTGCATGACATTATCAACAATTTGACGTGCGTGAAGGGCCAACATCAACCAACCTTGACCACAGTATAGTATAATAAGAAGTTTGCCTGGCTTTCTAAAGACCTATCTCACTACAAAGCGTAAAGTAAAGATTCTGGTCAGACTGTGCAGATACACATGCTGACCAGAGTCTTTGCTTTGCGCCCATTTGAAATTGTGGGAAATGTCACGCACATGCTAAAATGAGTCTGTGTGTGACATTTCCAGCAATTTCTAATATACACAAAGCAATGCCTCGGGCTACCCTGTTCATCCGCAAAGACTGACCAGAAACTTCATTTTACGTCCTGTAGATATATTAGCTCCTTAACCCTCTTGATGTAGTCAACAGATATCGTTATTGCATTGTGTAGTTGTTATGAATGTTAACTGTCTATTTGTTTATTAAAGCACACTTGAAATGGTTGGAAATGTCATGCACAGGCTCATATATTTTGTTGTTGATTTGTATTTTTATCTAGGAATTGTTAGAGATAATCTCCAAAAAGTCAGGTGGACAGATCATACCATGCACGGACATACAGCGTTTATCTACAAACACCCATGATTATGTGAGTTTGTATTCTTTGTTTGGGTGGTTTGTTTTTGTTTTTTGTTTTCTTTTAGCTCACTTGAGCACATCGTGTTCAAGGTGAGCTTTTGTGATCACTGAATGTCTGTCGTGCGTCGTGTGTCGTCTGACGTCAACAATTTAAGTGTTTACACTCTAGAGGCCACAAATATGATCCAATCTTCATGAAACTTGGTCAGAATGTTGGTCAGGTCACAAGGATGAACCCTATAGACAATTGGGAAAGAAACCATGTAATATCATGGATCATTCTTGACAATGTTCTTGTTTACGCTCTAGAGGCCACAAATATGGCCCAATCTTAATGAAACTTGGTCAGAATGTTGGTCAGGTCACAAGGATGAACCCTATTGACACTTGGGAAAGAAACCATGTAATATCATGGATCATTCTTGACAATTTTCTTGTTTACACTCTAGAGGCCACAAATATGGCCCTATCTTAATGAAACTTGGTCAGAATGTTGGCCAAGTCACAAGGATGAATCCTTTTGAAAAGGGGAAGGATCCATTTCATGTCACAGGAAAAGGGGCCTTAATAACATTTTTTTTGTTTACGCTCTATAGGCCACAAATATTGCCCAATCTTCAAGAAACTTGGTCAGAATGTTGGTCAGGTCACAAAGATGAACCCTTTTGAAAATGGATAGAACCCGGGCCATATCACAGGAAAAGGGGCATTAATGACAATTTTCTTGTTTACTCTCTAGAGGCCAAATATATGGTCCAATCTGCATGGAACTTGGTCAGACTGTTGGTCAGGTTGTTTATGTATTCAAATAATGGACACATAACCCTTCTTTCTTTGATGAAGTACGTTCATTTCGCCATAGTTCGCCTGATGATGAACAGTTATCTGATACCATATGATTACGTGTAAGAATAGACGACGTTTTTGTGTGAAATAAGGAAAGTCTACAACTAAAACATAGTTGATTTTTAGCTCGGCTGTTTTCGGAGAAAACCCGAGGTATTGCTATAGCCTCCCACTCGGGAACCCTCGGCGATTCTACGGAATAGACCTCGGGAATAATAAGGGCGCAGCCATGAAAGCGCGTCATATCGCACGCGGATTTATATGACGTCACAAACATAACTAAGGATGATGTTGCAAAAAATAAAATCAACGTAAGGTTAGAATTGGGCATATTATAATTTGAAAACAAAACGCAGTGTTTTACTGCGTTTAGTTTTCAAATTATAACGTGCCAAAATGAACTCCACAGACGATCGGAAAACATTAAACGAATATGCTATTCTTCAAGCGTATTAACCAGTTTACCACCAGGAGCCGAATTACCGAAAAAATGACCAAAAATTACTACACTTACGTCCGAGGTACTTTTCAGTTTACGGAAAAGTCCGAGCGGTGTTCCGAATGATAGCCTCCGTGTCGTCGTTGTTGTCGTCGCCGTTGTCGTCGACGTCGTGCGAAAACTTTGACATTTTGTCATATCTCTGGTTCTACTGAAGGCATTCACTTGAAACTTGGCACACTTGTTCACCATCAAAAGAGCAACCTTTACTATCAAGGGGGATAACTCTAGATGCATTTTGTGCAAATTATGCCCCTTTTTCGACTTAGATTTTTTCCCACGATCCAGAACTCAACAGCCGAGCGTAGGCACCCGTAGGCGATGCTCTTGTTTAAGGAAAATGTAGTCACCAATAGATGATCAAAATGTACAAACAATCACCATTTAATTGAACTTAGCCGCCCACTGATGATTTTTTGGCTGATAATTTGTCGCATGCATAGTACACACAACACAACGATTAAAGTTCAGACGTACATTTTAGGCATATCTAGTTTTAAAATATTTTCCTTCTTTTTCGACGGTTAAGCGCGAAACAGTTGTAACTGCCTATATGTTTATAGACAGGTACAGCTGTTTCTCACTTAGCCATCAATTTACAATTGTCCCGCACATACGTTTCAGAGTATAACGAATATCTTTTACAGCTGACCTCATTACAAATAACACGACATCTGCTTGATTCTGGCACAGAAGTAATGGACAAGGACTTGTTGAAGTCAATAATCAGCACTCTAAACCCAGATATTTCCTCAAATAGCATGGTAGGTGAACATTGTTTGATTAAAGAATTAGATAAAATGTAATTTCATTTGCATAAAAAAGATATATGAGCCAGTGCATGACATTTCCAACAATTTGAAATGTGCGTGATGGTCAAACATTGAGTAGCCTAGACAGTCACATACTGTAGATATAAAGATAACTGATGGTCTACAGATACTTTGAGACCTTATCTATCTACTAAACGTATAGTTAAGACTCTGGTCAGACTACAGGCTGGTCATTAGTTAAAGTTGTAATTATAAAGTTAGTAATTGTTAACGATAAACAACTGGGCACAATTTATTTTTGATACCAGACGACTTCAGTGAATGTATTGTGGAGACATTTCAACATAGAATGCACAGGGAGCAATTCAATGGTCAGGGACCAAAATGGGACCTTATGACATTTACGGATCGAAAATGTTACTGATCACTTATGGGCCAATAAATACCTTGTTTTAAGGTCCACAGACAAGCAGTGCATCTCTGAATGAACGATACCGGTGGTTCCCTTTTTGCTCGGCTGTTTTCGGAGAAAACCCGATGTATTGAGCACTATAGCCTGTCATTCGGAACATCGCTAGGACTTTCCTGTAAACTGGAAATTAGGCCCACCTCGGACGTAAATGTAGTTTGGTCATTTTATAGGTAATTCGGCTTCCGGAGGTACATTGGTCTATGCACTTGAAGAAAAAAATCCTTAAAGATTTCCGATCGTTTGTGGAGATCATTTTGGCAAGTTAGGATTTGAAAACAAAACGCAGTAAAACAGTGCGTTTTGTTTTCAAATAATAAAATGCCCAGTTAAAACCTTACCTGATTTTGTTTTAGGCAATGTTTTTGACGTCATATAAGTCCTCGTGCGATATGACGCGCTTAAATGGCTGCGCCCCTATTATTCCCGAGGTCTATTCCGTAGAATCAACGAATTATGCCTTTTTTTCGACTTCGATTGTTTTAACCATTATACATCACTTAACATCCGAGCGTAGGCATCCGTAATTAGAGCTCTTGGTCAACTATGTGATAAACACTTTCATTTCTAAAGAAAATATTCTAGAGAATGTAGTTCATTATGCTGAATCCGATTCTGATTCTGAAGATTCATACTCAAAAGTACTTCCCCTTAGGTATTTTTGTGTGGTAGCTCAATTGTACGTAACCATGTGAGATTTATTCCTTCTTAGGTAATCATATGTGTCTTGCTTATTATGAAAATAATTAAATATTCTAAATGAAAGTAATCGTTTTACTTTTTGTAGGATCAAATGCTTTATGAAATAGAATATGAGTTTAAAATGGACAGAAAGCAGAAAAAGAAAGACCAAAAGAATTTCTCCGGAGTTCCCGCGGACGACGAAAACGATTCCGATTCTGATTCCGATGAAAGTTCAAATTCTAATGGCATGGAAAGTGACAGTTTAACAGAAGTCGAGGGATTGCCTAAGATCGGTACCCGTGTTAAACGAGGACCTGATTTTGATCCGACTGAGATTGTTGTTCCTTCAGAGACGGGGACCATCACCGGACACAGTTTGAGGGAGAAAAGTAAGAGGGCGATGTCTCTTTCAAATGTTTCGAATTTTAGTGAAATAATCGATTTTGAGTCGCATATAGAGCTTTATCTTATATAACTATACAAATATTCGTGTGATAATATCCCCTATGATATTTTTTTATGATATCACATAGATATTTTTAGAACAATGATATAATGCGGTTATTTTTTTAATCTAACATTTCAGTTAGAAACATCGACGAAACAAGTTAATTAGAGTTTATAAGATAAATATAATACATACTTAGTGTATTGTATGAAAAAATATCTTACTATGGCATATTTTCGCTTTCTGGTAATATTATTTCAAGTCTTCCTAATAGGTCTTTACTAAATCGTTACGATACATTGCATTTTTATTAAAAAGGGGTGGTTTCGCAAGGCCTTATTCAAACTGTAGATACGAAATTTGGTCGCCCATCTATGGTAATTTATAAATTAACCTAGACGGTTTAAAGTCGCGTCAATGGAAACGTAATGTCAAAAATTTCACGTCACGTGTAATAAATTTTACCCAGCTTTGCACGTACGCACGTGCAAAACAAGATGCAATTTTTAAATGTTCGCGAATGTTTTTCATCTTCAAGGCATGACTTGTTGTAGTTCGAATGTTTGCCTCCGTTACATTGAACTTTTAAGCTTTTCCAATTCCAACGTTCGCCTTTCTTTGTAGAGTGTTTGTTTGTTATGTGGGACTGTGGTGTAAAAACTTATTGTCGTTATGGCGAGAAGGATTGTTATGATGTAATGATAGATGATATCCAACATGTTCCTTGTAAAGTGGAGGATAGGATTAGAGTTGGACACCGAGTAAGACGAGGTATGGTGATTTTGTAAATGTGGCTCGTCACGCGAAAAGGGCCTATCTGGGTAGTGCGTAAAGTGTCGAACCTAGTCAGACTGCGCGGACTGCACAGACTGACCAGGGTCGAAACTTTTTGCACCGTTCTCATTTTCTGAATCTAGAATAACCAATCTACCTTCCAGTGAAAGAATTTTTAAAACTGCGACTTCTGGTTGACCTATGGTGGATCAGATCTCTTTTTTAATAATTCATTTCACAAAATTACCGGATGGTCCCTTTTTGCGTGACGATTCACAAATATATAACGAGTGTACAATATTGTATTATTTCTGTAGATGGTCAAAAACGTTGCCAAAGTTTGATCAAATGGGTAGGTGAATACTTACGAAATAAGTTTTAACAAACAAGTAAGATTAAGGACGTTCGCTGATCAGGTTTCGAATTTTCAGCTATTTAAAAAAATGCGTTTAGTAGTCGAAAAGGTGGTTAAAATGAGATTGCATATAATTTTCAAAATAATATCTTCTTAAACTTATCAGAGAATGTCCCGAAAAATACATTGCTTTACAATTTGTTTCGACGGATAACATCTAGCTCACCAGAGCACAAGATATGTCGTGCGTCGTTCGCCTTCCACGATTTCTTCGAACGTCTTCTCCTCTTAAGCGGAGGGTCAATCTTGAAACGTGATAGGAATATTCCTTTGGCTGAGGTCTACCAAAGTTATTCAAATAATTGAAATCCAAATAACTATTGTTGCCAGGTCAACAGAAGGGAAAAATGAGATAATATTTTAAAAACCTTCTCTGAATCCGGAGTTCTGAGAATTCTAACATTTTGAATGTGTTTTTAATGTTTTATAATACTTTGGCCCTGTGGTCAAACTTGGTGTCTGCCAGGGCTAATCCCATTTACATAGAAACAAAGGGGGGATTTAAAATTTTCTCTGAGACTTGAAGCCAGGAAACTTTCATACATGTATTTGATATGTTATATCAACTTATGAACCTCTACTCGTTCATATCCGGCTCCTAATCAAATCTGGGCTCTGTCAAGGCCGCATCCAATTTTACATAATATCAGAAAAACGAAATTCTGTGAAATTCTTATCTAAAACTAGTTACCTTTTGTAGTTGATATGCAAAGTTGTCCAGTTCATCTTTACCTAGTTTGTTCATATCACGACTTTTGGGTCAAACTTGAGCCCTCATCGGGAGTAATCTGTTATAACTCGTTACATTATAACTCGTTACAAAGAAATAAAGAAGAAGAATCTTGGGATTTTCCCCACCTTCTTAAAATGGAGATCATTTTGCCACGTTTTAACCGTGAGTCTGATCTTTAAAAATCTACGAATAGACTAGGGACAGATAGCTTTCATACTTGGTATGTAACATCATCTAGTGAACCTCTCCAATTTTTAGCTCGGCTGTTTTCGGAGATACCCGAGGAATTGCTGTAGCAATAGTATCGTCGTTGTCGTCGTCGTCGTTGTCGTGCGAAAACTGACACTTTGTGATGACTCTTGAATGATAAATGATAGGGCCCTCATATTTCACACGATGATTGCCTTGGACAAGCACTTTCTGTTGGTACCAAGTTTAAGATCCTCAGTCAAGGTCAAGATTATTTTTCAAGGTCAATTTTGTGAAAAAATGCGAAAACTTTGACATTTTGCGATTACTTTTGAATGGAAAGTGATAAGGCCTTCATATTTCACATCATGCTAGCTTTGGACAAGCACTTTCTTTTGGTACCAAGTTCAAGGTCATCAGTCAAGGTCAAGGTAATTTTTCATAGTCATTTTTTTAAAAAATGCAGAAACTTTGACATTTTGTGATAACTTTTGAATGGTAATTGATAAGGCCTTGATATTTCAATTAATGATTGCATGGGACAAAAACTTCCTGTTGGTACCAAGTTCAAGGTAATCAGACAAGGTCAAGGTCATTTCTGAAGGACAAGTTGTTGAAAAAATGCAACTTTGACATTTTGTGAAAACTTTTGAATGGTAAGTGAAAGCGCCTTTATATTTCATATGATGATTGCCTGTGACAAGGCCTTTCTATTGGTATTAACTTCAAGGTCATTGGTCATTGATCAAGGTCATTTTTCAAGGTCAAGTTTTTGTTGTTTAAACTAATATTAGCCATAACTTTGGATTGGTAAGTTATAAAGCCCTGAAATCCCATTCACGTGATGTGTCCAATGGGTCAAGGATACTTAGGTTTACGATGTAGAATCATGATCCTCCTGTTTCTTCACCAGTATCCTTGTGCATTTGATTATGCTATTCGGCCAGCAACTTTTGATTTAATATTATTTTACTTCTTGTATATTCTTTTGCCGGCATAGAGAGAACTATTGCTGAAAGACGCTTACAACGTACTCAAGATTTGCAATGAAATCGTTTTTTAATCAACATTTTTGACAGTGGGTTGTTGGAATAAATATAAGGTAAGCCTACATTTATTTCCGCCTTTGATAGGCAGTAATGTCGACACCAAAAAGAGACAGTTGGTATATTGTGTTAATTGATGGTTGGTTGTGTCGTGTATTACTTAGGTCCACAATGGCAGTTCGGAAATCAAGATGGCGGTTCTGACCAACTTGGGACAGTATATGACATTCTAGATGGGGGTGTTGAGATACGGGTTAGATGGGACAATGGAAACTTTGGTCGTTATAGATACAATTATGATGGTGCATATGATGTTCTACTCTCGTAAGTTTTTATCATTATACCCAACCCGGCTACAATATTATAGCATGGCATTAGGCAGTGTATTTTTAGAAATAATTTGCATACACGATCACCTGAATTTCTTTGATTTTTAAGGATTTATCAAAATTAAGCGCTGAAAAATAGAATAACATTTTAGTGTCTAAAAATATAAAAAATTCCTGGCCTCGGCTGCAAGCAATTATCATGTCTCGATAGAGTCTCGTCATGATAAATTCTCCCAACCTCGACCAGATAACATTTATATTTTAAGACACTAACATGTTATTCTCTATAACTCACCAGAAAAAAAATCTTACCTACCGTCGGAAGTTGCCAATAATTCTTAAAGCATCTCTTCGGTAATCACAGGGCCAATTTCAAATTTAATTGGCAGAAACCTTCCTTCTGTAACTCTCCTTTAAAATTGTTCATGAAATTTAGATTGACCTCCCCGTGACATTGACATGACAGGACTGAGCTTATGTAGACTATGAAATATTTACATGTCTTCTACCAAACCTGAGGACCAATTTAAATTTCACAGCATGGATGACCATTATTTCAAAATTTTATATAGTATTCAAACAGATCCCAAATAGACAAAGTCGGAACATCTGAACCTTTGACGATGTTTGAAGATCGCTCAACGTACTTGTTTTCCTTGAAAGAACATATGTATGTCGACTTGATATTTTAGAAATAATGTGTTAATTTGTATACCTGGTTATTTATGTTGAATATAAAATCTAATATACACTTTGTTTTAGAAATATATTTTTCACGCATTAAGTAAAGCTTAATAAATATGCTTAATAACGCAAACCAAATGAATTCGACTGCATAAACATAAATTAATATTTAGTATCAAATCGAAAACGTTTTTTTCATCGAATTTATAAACCCTTTAAGTTTTGTTTCTTCTTTCAGGAGCCCTGATGATCCATTTGATGTTCTGAGATATATACATGAAATGAACAGACGAAATTTTGCAAAAATACGTGGAATAGATATCAACTCTGAAGTGAATTATAGACATGAGCGGCTTGACCTTAACCTTAATGAAAGTTTATTTGGCCTTGACCTGCACGAGTCAACGAAAAACAAAGGTGACTCAAGGCTCAATAAGAATGCATTTGTTCAACATAGAAATAAGCCTTCTGTAGCTGGTGAGAATTTACATAGCTTTATTTGAGAAATAATTTGAATATTATATTTTGACAAATGAGTCTGGCCAAACAACAATACGACAATAACCGAGAGATTCTATAAAATTATGCAATGTCATGTTATTATGATATCCAACAGCTAACGCCTGCAAGTGGCATTGTCGAACCTGGAGGATTGTTTAACCAATGGACTCCTTACCTTATTTGAGTTAATTATTACTATTGTACAAAATAATTTATATTCCGTGAAACTTTGAAAATTAAGTACCATGTCTTAGTTCATAGAACTAACCTTCGAAGCTAAAGCTTGCAATAACGATGTTTTGTGAACCCATCAATGAAATGTGCTCTGTACAAATACGGATAGTAACATCGTGAAAGTGACATTCATCAAGATCAAAACCATTCTAAATCGCTCACTCAGTTCTCCATTCATACATTCCAAACACCCATCCAAACCAGTCAAAATTAGGTCCAAAATGATTAAAAATGATAATATCAACAACTACTTTCAAATTATAAATAGCTCGATAAAAATCGCGGTATCACTTACAATATTGAAATTGTAAGCTCCTGATTCTGAACAAAATTTGCGATATCGGACAACCTCCCTTTAATTTCACCAAAACACACTCAATGCATATTTAATTTCGTTCAAAAATCATTCCAAAATTATACACCTTGTCAAGTTCACGATATTTTTGACTGTATATAGATTTTGGATCAAAGAGACGTGCTAAGTTAACTGTATATAGATTTTGGATCAAAGAGACGTGCCAAAATGAAGAACGTTCGCGGAAGTTTTTGAATTTAATCTTATAACTATCCGCGTGATAACTCCTCATGTGATATTTCTTATGATATCACATGTATATTTTTAGAACAATGTCATAATGCGTTTTTTTCGAAACACGGCAAAAAGCTTGTATTTCTGTTAGAACCATCAAAGAATACAAGGCTAACAAAATATTAAGATAAATATAATACGAACTTAGTACAGAGCCTCGACAATTACCAATTCCTCCGATCTCGTTAGGTAATTTTTTTTTTATCTTATAACTATACAAATATCTATGTGATAACAACCCATATGATATTTTTTATGTTATCACATAGTTATTTTTAGAACAATGATATAATGCAGTTATTTTTAGAAACTTGCATTTCAATTAGAAACTTCGACGAAAACAAGAAAAATAAAGGTTATAAGATAAATATAATACATACTTAGTGTACTGTATGAAAAAATATCTAACTCGGATGTGAGAATCAATAATTGTCTCGGCAGAGCCTCGACAATGATCAATTCTCCCAACCTCGTTAGATATTTTTTCTCATACAAAACACTAAGTATGTATTATATATTTATACAATACAGTTAAGTACGTATTATATAATTATCACTGTCTTGAAGTATAGAAATTAGGTATGCCGTAACAATAGATAAGCTTCAATGGATTCCGCGATCAATATTGTAATAAGTACATTAAAATCATTAAAGAAATGTTGGTTCTGAAATTCTGGTATGAAAATATGCTGAAGTATATCCATATTGAAGTCGATCGCCTCCCTTGTCGTAGTGCCATCTGTCAGGATTCTGAATCGAGGGTGAGTTCCGGTTTTCGTTGTATGACACGCTGCTAGAATATGACGGTGATATGACAGTGACACCATCATGGTGAGGGTCACTGTATCGATCTGAATAATTTTGTTGACTATGTCCGTTATAATCAACATGCCGTTTTATATTGTTCGGGTTCATTACACGGTATTTGTTACTTTTCAGTTCATACAACTGATGATAATCATTATTTAGTTCAAAACTATTGCGATCAGATTTTGCTCTGTGTTGCACCTTGTATGGGGTCAGCTCTTCTGCCTTTGAAATGTGACCATCTTCACTGATTGGCGCTAAATTGCTGTTACGGCGGTGTAGCCTGCTATTTACATTACCGCCTAACCCATTTCCTAGGTGCCTCATCTTGTCCGACCTCTCGTTGTTTGTTGGTTGTTCTTTGGCAAGTTCCTCTTGTCTACGCTTTTGTTTATACATTGCCCATGTAACAGAGGTTATCTCCGAGTCACTCAGTCTTTCTTTCTCGTCCAACCTATTTGATCTGAAACAATCAATTTATAAACTGTATTCTTTTGATATTTTGATTTACAAAATTTAACTATTCAAAATGAATATTAGACAACCAACCAGCCTACAACCGACTGGACTTCAAATTTGCCCTGCGTTCAGGGCGACAAAAGCGGTACAAACTGTTTGTAAGTTATACCCCCGTTTTGCAAATAGTCCAGTCACCTTGTTTATCTCGTGGCTTTGAGTTAGAAACAAAGCAAGACGATGAAGGAATTGACTATTATTAGAGATGTTTTGTAATGGACATAAGTTATCGAGATGTGAGAAAAAGTTCTTCAATGGTGACTAGAACAACTCCACAATTCAAGCATGAGTTCCACTACATGTTCAATGCAAACGGTCACTTAGTTAGCATCACCGTTTGCTTACAAAGATAAACGAGGAAAAAAGCAGAACTTTTACTGTTTAAAGAAATACCCCTTTACCATACTGTAAAGATCTCATTTTTTAAGGTAGTGGACCCGAAATGGTTCCTCAACGTTTCGGAAATAACGAACTTTAACAGTGTTGACCATGGTTTCATTAGGAAACCCCTGAAAGGCCGTGAGTTCCAGAATGTTAAGGAACTATTAAGGGTCTATTACCTCTTCTCAACATAATATTAATATTTGCTTGATAAATGTATGAATTCGCAAATCAAGAAGACAATGCGTTTCATACTTATTTGTCGGTGGAAATTATAAAATTATTGTATACTGTTTGTTATGCTAAGTATATTTTTTCTGTTATATTTTGAACAATAAAATTACTACTTGTTAAATAGCTTACAGTATTTCTTGTGCAGCATTCAAAAAACGGTAGTTTGTTTAAAGTGAGTATGCAAGCAATAAGCATAAAACAGGCGTAAGATGAGTTTACAAACATCCATATTTCTCACCTTGTCTTGATGTGTACGATTGTATCAAATACAGACTTCACGAAGGTCCAGACCAGCTCTAGCAGTGTAAGAACAGACATGCCAGCAACAAATGCAAATAAACCACCGACTCGAGCCATAATATCCAGTATCTGAAAATAACAATTGGTCCAATGATTGATGATAAGAAAACGCGAAATATTACTACAGTCTCGGCGTCGCCGTCATCTTGTGAACAATTTCGACATTTTGTGAAATGTCGGGTTTCTTTCTAGAACCCAGGTCAGAGAATGGTGGTGTTTTTTTTTTCTTCTTCATTCTGATATGGCAATAAACATGATCACACTTAGGCTACATATGACACCGCTTCCTTTTTTTTATACAGTGTGTTTAGGTAAATAAAAAGAAGTTTTTTTAAAAAATCTCTGAGACTCGTCCGAGAAAAATCTCTCCGATACGTTTACCCTGAAACGTACAATTATTCCATTTTGATTACTTTAAAAATGAGGTACCAGTGACCTTTAGTATTGGTTAAATACTTACTCCGAATTCATCTGTTTCTTCGACATAAATGAATGACTCAGGTTTCAAACTGATTTCTACTTTAGCCAAATTACTTCTGAAAGAATTGATACAAAATTTTAGGTACCCGTAAACAAGACTCTCTTTTGCTTTTCGGTATGTTAGCAATTACTAATGAAATAAAGTCCTTACGTCTTTAAACACGTGGCACTACAAAATATTACATATTTTCATTGAAAACATTGTACACTAGAACGAATAGTCTGTAAATTGTCTTACAATAGCACTTTCGATGCGTCATACATATTATCAAAAGTAATGATACCCCAGGCATTTTGGGAGCAAAAGTATATAACGTAATTCAACAGACTGCAAGTTAAAACTTACCTTATTTGGTATTCGGTAAATGACACATTTCTCTTTTCTTGTAGCATTGAAGTTATGGTGGGCTTTAGATAAAAAATAGAAAATATTGTTTAAAAAAAAGCCAAACAGCGATTCGCATGAACTGTAATCGTAAAGTCTTAATGTTTCACCTTCATAAAATAAAGATATTATTATTATTATAACGAGACCTGCACTGTGTTCAGGATGAAAAACGTTCGCGAAGCTGTGTGCAAAATATGTCCTGGTCTTTACGTTCACTTTCATGCAAAGCGGGTGTCATTTATAAAAGTTTACTAACGTTTTGTCGTCCTGAACGCAGGGCTGGATTGCGATGAAATTTTCAGAGGCTATAAGTCTAAATTATCATTACGTGAAATTGTTATATTTAAAAATGTGTAAAGAAGCACCATGACATCTCTGTATTTTCTGTTATCTTGTCGTAGGCCTTGTGATTTATGAACAGCCGTTATCACCCTTTTAGATAGGGTGGCATAAAGTACAAATTTTTAGTCTTTTTGGTTGCTTTCGCAACATTGCACATCAGCGTTATATATACACAATTTACTTCTGAAGTTTAACGAAAATTTATATAATTAAGAATTCTGTAAGTTAGATTCCCTTATATGACTTACAATTTCTTCAGCTGATGGCCAAGTCATTGTACTGTGATATGTTTCATACATCGTTTCTCTGTAATAAACAAGGAGTTCGAATCGTGAATTTGATTTAAATTTATTTTAATTGCTTGTAACAAGAACTAAAACATCCATAACGCCATTTAGTTCCAAGAAAAACGTAACCCTCCTAGTAATGTTCACGGATATTCCTGCTATACTGTTACACAAAGTTTAAGCAGACCCTGCCTTCACTCGAGAATTCTGGGGATTCTACGGCATATACCTCGGGAATAATGAGGGCATAAAAGCGCGTTTTATCGCACGTGGGTTTATGTGACGTCACAAACATTAGGTACAAAGGATGATGTAGCGAAAAACAAAGTTAGCGAAAGGATGAATTGGGCATGTTATGAGTTGCTAACAAAACGCAGTGTTTTACTGCGTTTTGTCATAAAATTATAGTATGCCCAAAAGATCTCCACAGACGATCGGAAAGAACTAACAAGATGTGTTTTTCTTTAAAAGTATTAATAACCGAAGTATGCCTACCCCCAGAAGTCGAATTACCTAAAAAATGATCAAAAATTATTACACTTACGTCCGAAGTACTTTCCAGTTTAGGGAAAAGTCCGAGCGCGGACAAGTATCAGAATGGTACTAAATAGATCTATGAGATTGATTATCATAATATTAATATCAAAGGGTAAAACACATTTTCTTCTTTTAAAAAAACAGTGTTTTCTAAAATTTGATTGTTTTTTTTTTTACTGACGAGTTCTTTTTTATCCTGGACCAGTATAAATTTATCCTTCTAGGCTACTTGTCCAGGGACAAGTAGAGAAAATTTGTATTTCCACAACCCTGGACCATAACAGTGGGTGCGGTGCATTCAGTAGGATTTTGGTAGGTTTTATGTTCGATTAAAAGCTCCAAATAGACTAGAGTACATAATATCAAATTTTCAGATCAATATCAATGTGGGCTCGTTAGCCGAGTGGTAAGCGCACTCGAATCGTAATCTGTTGGTTGCGGGATCGAGTCCCACCGTTGACGGGTTGTGTCGTTGAGCAAGAAACTTTGCAGACAGAGCCCAAATTCCCCCAGCTGTAAAATTTGGTAGCAGTATTTAGAACCGTTTTCCCCTCTCTCTAGTGTGATAAGATATGGAAGTGAGTTCGGACCGCGACGGAAATAGGAGTTCGTCTCTTTATAGAGTCGTCCTCAAAAGATAGAAAAAGACAAAAGTATAAGCGTTTCTTTTTTCATCAATTTCAGGCAACAATTATTATTGTTTCTGAGAGAGTACCTTATGTGTCAGCATACGAATAATGCTGTAACCATGTTTTTAAGAGAATATAACTCATTTCTCAGATAACCCATGGGCGTAACTGCTATTATTTAATTTATGCCTAATTCAAATCAATCGTCTTTCGAAAGATATCTTTGAAGAGTGACACAGTACGACAGCTTATTCATTCTGTAGTAACGATGTTTCGATTATTCACCAACGCTCAAATAAGTAAAAAGGAGAGCAGGTGGGGGCATTTATCTTTTGTCACAAACCACATATCGCCCTTATTCTGGGTGCATATAAATTTCTAAATTCTAGTTACGTCTATGCAATCAATCAAATGTATTTTCATTTCAAAATGTTAATTACAAGGATAACTAACTGCAACATACCGACAATTCTCCTTGCAGTTACACCCCAGCAGATTCTTATCAAAAAGGATTTTTACGACTTTTCGACACGTCACTGAAAATACAATGAATTGATTTAATTGTTAGTTCGTTTATTTTTTCGCATGGGGTTTTACGTGCACGCCGCTTTTAACAATCTTTCGTGTATATTGTTGGAGCTGGAGCACCTTACAATGGATTCCTGTTATTTCTCACACTCGGACTACCATTACACAATTTTCTAGCCTTCAGATGCTATCCCGCTTAGGTCTAGGATTATCAACCCTCGATGGAAAACAAAAAGTCGAATGAGATGTGTGTAGCCGTTGGGGATCGAATCTGGGACAATAAGATTTATAGTCCGACGCGCTACCAACAGAATGTTATAATGTGAAACTGTTCCTTTAACTGGTACTTCAAAGTCACAGGGATTTTGACATATATGGCAAACCAGAATTATAAAACAATTGCCTGTTCCACACGCCAACGAATGAAGTACTTTTACGGAGCTGCTGGTAAAATAAGGTGCAGATGTACTTATATAAACAGTATTTTTTCGCTGTGATTTAAAATCTGACCATCGTTTGAAAAGAAACACGATATGCAGGCAATTCATTTCCGAATCATCAAATAATAAATGTTAACAACAACATCTGTAAAGACCCTGTGGTCACGTGGAAAGGTGAATATATATGGAAACACATTGTTACTTACAGTCGTCGACCCTGTCTAGTCCGCATATCGGTAAGGCGGTGTTAGTGTCCTCGTCACAATTACAGTAGTCACGAATCCGAGTCGCGTAACAGTTACGGAGGCATTGCTGCAGAAACGATAAGAAATACATTTGAAAAAAGGTAATATTTGGAGTTTCAGAGTAATTTTTCACTTTCCCGCAGCCATCCTTTTCGAACTGAATTTCCAGGACATATCAATCGAATAATTTCAAACTGCATTACGGAATTATGTAAACAATACCAATTGACTTATCAAGAAACGCTATGATGATTTCTATGTAACATTCATGGCCAGATTCGACAACAAATAAAATGCTAGTATCTGATTCGTAGAATAATTTGAATTATATTGTGGATAACAAGTTTACAAATGAAATTTAGATTTGATATATACAAACACATGGTTTAGATCTGCTAAACTGTGGCCATACGTTAAGCTGTAAGGAATTGAGTATATTGATTTAACATACTTCTTTTCTTAGTTTATACCTTTTTCGTTGCAGGCCTCCTGCTACAATCTTCTTCTTTCCTCGCAACAACTCGCATCTAGAATTTAAAGCAAATTAATAACGACAGACTAAAACAAAAGAAAAAAAACAAACCTTAGTAGTCTATATTTACCTTTCAGATATTGAATATACTGATCGGAAAAAGAAAGAAAATAGACACTATACTAGTATTTCTGCTTAGACTGAATTCTTTTGTAACTTGAGGTAAATGCTTGCTTAATATCAACACCGTTTGTGCTGAATACTCGCTGTCCCTGTTGTTTGTTCTGATTGGATGCACTTTTATGTAGGCCACATGACTGTATAGCGAGCGCATATTAACTTGAACCTGACCTTTATGCAGAATAAATAATTAGGCTCATGAATACAATTCCAAAGATACTTCGGCACGTGACGATCAAGCATGGACATTCCTTTATATTTTATAAATTACAGATGAGCGAGGACTTCATGATATACCGGTATACTCGGCACCTAGGTAGTCATGGAGCAGACAATTCAATGTAGAAAATAATTGTTCCTGCTTGTGTGAGATTTTGAGCGGGGATTCCATCTCCAGTCAAAAAACATGAATTACATTTAGAGAAATTCTAAAATTTATTTATATTATCATTTTTTCGACCTCCTTTAAAGATGATAAAATAGGAGAATCAATTTATGTATTGATTCGCTAGTTCATGAGGATGACCAATATCGCCGTTACAGTAAAAAGCATGGGCGATAACGGGTTAACAGAGCGAACACATGCACTCAAACTTTAAGATTGAATCCCGCAGGTTAGACGTGTTTTGCCGAAGGGAAACGACCGATATTTAATTTATTGAAATCACAAAGGCCAGGTTTAGGTCAATATGCTCCCACTTATACAACTAGATAAATTAGGAGCTTTGCAAATAAATCAAACTTTACTTGTGTCTTTATTTGCAATGCTTCTGATTGAAATACCTATTGCACAGCTGAAGAAATACATGTTAGTAGAAAAATTCAAAATGTCAAGGTTCCACTCACAAAAGTTACTCAGTTTAATGATCATATGTATTTTATTCCGAGATAAGTTTGTTAAATTTCCGTTTTTAACTGAAAATGATCAAATGGCTATCCAAGCTCTTGCATGGATTTTTATTAAACTACCGATTGAACCCAGAAATACATGTTGTTAAATTAATTCTTAACCCTCGCTGCCATCAGCTATGATCAATTCGTAGAAGGAGCTCTTAGAAATAAAGAAAATTTAGGAGCCTTGAAATAGTTAAGGCTTCAGTTCAAACTGCATTACTCGTACAAGATCATCTTCAAGCCTAGAAATGACAAATGTCTTGAACGTCGTAGTTAGTGTCAAGTCTAAAATCATATGAAATATTTTCAAGGTGCGTATGAGAAAAAGTCTTATCTTAAAGTAAATCATGTTCATGAGAAAGAAAAGAGATTTTTTATTCATAAGTGTAATTAATCTTGCCTGATCTAATTTGATTGACGTAAAGCTGTTGACGGCAACGTGAATAATTTTACCGTCTACGACGTCACTACCATTCTGGTGCAAGATCATTTTGAACCCCACTGCATCCGAAGTTCCCGCGATATATTCATGCGCTTCTGCATTTAGTATGAGATGTGCTGAAATAAAAAAAAAAGCGATATAAAGGTGTTAAAAATACTTGATATGTTTTTATGTAGCATTTAGATTTTGACGAAAATTACTTTTAACATTACTTATTTAATTGGGAAAATATCTCGATGTCTAATCTACGAAACTTATATCAACAAGGAAAGAGAATATTGAAAGATAAGACGAAACTACCGGAATCATCTAACAAGAATCTACTTAAAAAATATCTTTAAGTTTAAAAGACAAATGGTTGGTATAGATGAAAACTGCTGTTTTTGAAATGTTTCAAACGATCTGTTTGGGATAAGCTCGATTTCAGCATTTGACCTTGACCTCTTTCTTTTGAAAGCTATCCATTTTTAGGGGCTAAGCTCAATCTTTATATTTGACCCTAAGCTGTGACAGTGAAATTTTAAAACCATTCAACATGTGCTTCTGTTATAGCCAATTGCAATTTAATCAAAATAAATCATTATTTGGGTATAATTCGACCACTTTATTTGAATTATTTTAACTCGTGTATTAATTCATGGACTGGTAGTTTCGATCAGCACGCACATATGTGCACGCTAATCTTTACTGTTCAATCATTGTGAGATCGTACAAATTGATATGGAAAGATATTTTGAACAGGTTAAGAATAGGCAAATTGATCTTGACTTACTTTTAGTACATACAGCTTATTGTAATAGGTGACTTATATGCCCAAAAAGGCCGAATGTGCTTTTTTTCAGAATTTTCACTCTTTAATCGATCTTTTATACTTGTATTTGAGCACAAATGTGCAAAGGGTGATATTCATTACTCTTTTAGGGTATAAGGTTCGGACAAGCACATTTTAAGCGTTTGACATTTAGCCGTGGCCTCAAACTTGAAACTTCAGGTATCTGATTTTTTTTTTTTTTTTTTTTTTTTTTTCAATTGCACACCCACTCATAATGGAGAATATGTGCGTATTTTCTTTCTTTTAAATATATTTATAATTAATTGAGCGATGCACCGAGAATTCTCAATTAGATCTACTTAAGTTTGGCCTTGAGCTGTGATCTTGACCTTGGAGTTTTTCAAGAATTTCTATCAAACATCACTTCTAATCATGATGAAAAAATGCGCTAAATTCTTTTAAAATTAACTTTTGAACGTGGACGTAATGGTCTGGAAAAATTCCGATCGATTGACGTGCTAGTTAACGCTATATACCGACGTGTCATATAGGGACACAATCGGTAACCTTCGGCGATTCTTCGGAATAGACCTCTGGAATAATACGGGCGCAGCCATAAAAGCGCGTCGTTTCGCGCCTGGGTTTATATGACGTCACAAACATCAACGATCCCGCTAAGGATGACACTGCATAATACAAAATCAACGAAAGAATAAAAGTGATCATATTATAATTCAGTACAAAACGCAAGTGTTTTACTACGTTTTGTCATCAAATAATAATATTCCCTATGAATCTCCAGAGACGAGCGGAAAGAATTAACAAAATGTGATTTTCTTCAAGCGTATTAACCGAAGTACCACCAGGAGCCGAATTACCTAAAAAATGACCCCAAAATTACTACACTCACGTCCGAGGTACTTTTCATTTTACGGAAAAGTCCGAGCGGTGTTCCGAATGATAGGGACAACTATTTCTCGCCCACCGCGAGCGGGATCGGCAACAAAAATTGTCGTCATGTGATGAGCAAAGAAGAACTTAAAGTGTTTACCTGTTTTTGAATTATCATCCGGGGAGAAAGAAAAACAATTTCCAAGATGCTCGTCTTGGTTAACATGGAATGACCTGCAAATGAAACAGGAGGCCTTGTACGGAATCAGACTGGCAGATGTATATCGGCAAGACAAAAACACCCGATCTTTCAATGATCTTTGAAAAAAACATGTCAAAAAAGAGAGAAAAAAAATATGCAGGGCATCTGTACACAATATACTCATTTTTAGTACTTCCAAATCGGGTCACTTGGATCCCATATTTGACTCGTCCTACGAAAAAGTACATGTGGAAAATCCTTTAAAAAAATTATAAAGATATCGGTATAAGTAAAGGTCAACGGAGTCGCATTTCATAAGCACTAATAAAGGAAGATAGAAAGATCATCACAGATCAAAAAAAAAAAAAAATTAGTGTGGATGGTATCGACCAAAGTCAGCCTGCACAACCAGCGCAGTCGGACTAGGATCGACACTTACGCACTACTCAGATTTTTTTTTTCATGGCGTGTCACATATGTATAGGCCTATTCATCAAATGTTCAAAGGGTTTGTTCTCCAGGTATATTGTGCATTCTAAGCCAATAATTTGTATGTTGTAATTTTCTCTTTAGAAACTATCGTAATCAATATCGCTATTGAATTTCTAAACAAATGGAATAACCATTGATTGTTCATTCTTTTTTATCATGATTTTTCATTTTTGAATAGACAAAAAAAACTCATATAACAAAGAGTTGTCGACGGGAAAATCAATATGTTAATAACATAGGGTATTATCAAACAGTTTTTGTTATATCATTTCCATATGATGTTTGAATTTTATCCCATAGAAACGAGTTTTAATGATATACTAGAGTTAAAGAGTAAACATTATACGTGTATGACGCACAATTTGACATGTGCTCGAGGGTCAAAGATTGATCAGTCTTGTCAATCACACGTTGCAGAGAACTTTCACTGACCGACTGAAGATAGGGTAGAGACAAGCCGTGCGTTCAGGATATGAAAACGTTGCGAACTTTTTGCAAATAATACCACGCTTTGCACCGGGTATATTTGGCAAATAGTTTGCCACATTTTGTTATCCTGAACGCAGGGCTTATCTCTCGACAAAGCGTATAGTAAAGACGGTGGTCGATCAGAGTATGCGGATTCAAGTGAGCTGATCAGGGACTCCCTTTGCGGACGTATGTAATTGTTTGAAATATCAGGCCCAGGATCATTTCTTGTAGTCTGTCTTGTTTACTTGATACCTAAGGTAGCATGTTGCTTGTATCTCGAATATAAACAAATCGTCACGAAACATTAGATTTTCCAGGATAGTTAATCTTATTATATGTCTCAGAATCAGTGCCTTATGTTTACAAATGACACACGCAATATCTAAATCTGGTGGGGTTTCTTCATCTTCTATGGTTGAAAATAACCGAATTGGCCGAATACACCCGAGGAATCATTTTTCTATTTTAAGATATCCTAAATGAGACATGTTCTGTAACCTAAATGTCGTAACTGCTGTAGTTTCGACGCTAAAGATACCGAGCATTTAGGTATTTTCAATGTCACGAATCCGCCTCGTTGTAAGAGCTTAGCCTATAGATCTTAGGCAATTCTTAAACAGTAGAATATAAGAAGTCCCTGAAATACTGATGTTTAAAACGAACTTCGTATATTAAGAGACTTCAAAGTCATTAGTAAACTATCCATTGTATGCTTCAAAACAATAGGGCTTACCTTTCGGTGCACTCCCTGGAGTCTATGAAGCAGCTAACAAGGGTATCACGAAGCGAGTGTCCATACTCTGTGACGTCAGATTGATTCAGGGACACAATATCATGGAACCACGATGGAGCTCCTGTTTTTCTTAGGCGGGAAATGAGCGATTCGTTGGATTCTCGCAATATTTCACGGATGACGATGTCATGCTGTAGCAATGATGTCATATTTTCAGCCACTTGATCATTTACACTGTTAATCAATTTGGAAAGCTTTGTATTTGATTCAAGAACTGTTTGTATAGAACTTTTTGATATTTTGGTTTGATTTAGGCTTAAATCATGTGATATTGAATTATTTATCAAATATTCAAATCTACTACCTCTTAAACTCTGATTCTTCAGAACATTCATGTTACAGATAGAAACCACCGGAAATGACGTGAGTTTAATATCGTTTGTAGACGTTCGCATCTTGAAATACGTGTTATTTTTCTGGTAATCTTTGTATTGTAGCACTATCAGGAATAATGTGAAACTAATCAACGCAAGTATTATCATTCCCCATATAATCAACCCGATGACATTATCTGTTTGCCCAGCAAACTTTGAACCATGGAAGTCTAATTTGAACACAGCACTTCGGATGTACCTAAAAAGCGGATGTCCTTTCTTATGCTTCCGAACTGCGCATAGATCCTTCCAAGCAGTTTTGTCGTTTTCACTTAGATACACTCCATATATGTTGCCATCAGATGATTTCAGTTTTTGCTTGTTTTTGATATGCCCGTTTTGTTTACCACTTCCACTGTGTCCAGTACTGTTTCCGCTTTCAGAGATAGAAGTGAAATAACGATCACATCTATCTTGCCAAGACTGACTATCCTCTTCCATATTTTTGATATATTTTATAGCTATCCGAAGCCTTCATTTTCTGTTTAAAATGGAAAAAATAATTATATAATACGTACTTAGTGCTTTGTATGAGAAAAAATATCTAACGAGGTTGGGAGAATTGATCATTGTCGAGGCTCTGCCGAGACAATTATCAATTCCCACAAACCGAGTTAGATATTTTTTCATACAATACACTAAGTACGTATTATATTTATCTTATAACCTCTATTTGTCTTGTTTTCGTAGATGTTTCTAACAGAAATGCAAGTTTCTAAAAATAACCGAATTATATCATTGTTCTAAAAATAACTATGTGATATCATAAAAAAAAATCATACGGGAAGTTATCACACGGATATTTGTATAGTTATAAGATAATATAAGATATCATCCAAAAATGTCCGTTTCGTTTCATAGGAAACCTATACATCAGTACATATTTTGAGTAGATCCGTGTTGTTTTAACAGCCTTGTGATATCGATAAATCAAAGGCAAAATAATAAATTCGATTGCAGACAAAATCACATTTAAAAATTATGGAGAACAATGAATAAATAACACTTTCATGTCATTTAAATGAATTCAAATTTAACGAACAATTTTTGTTTAAGAAAATAAAGATTTACATGAAAATCACGCAGATTGTCAGAAAACTATCATTAAAAAATGCATTTAAAAAGATAACTTTTGAACGTGTCAAATAAAATGAGATAATTAATAAAGTATAAACTAACCTATGCATCATCTCGCGTCATTCCGATCTTATCCAGGGTACCTCAATTATAACAGATTGAACTGATTCTAAATCCATACAGTGTGACTCTACAGCTAAATACCATTTGTAAAGGGTTGATTGTCTGTACATTACTCTCATTTGCGTATTATTGTTTCGGACAATTCAAAATAGCACGGTATGACTCTACAGCTAAAAACCATTTGTACAGGGGTGTACATTACTCTCAATTGCGTATTATTGTTTCGGACAATTCAAAATAGCACGGTGTTGAAATTTACAGAGTACAAATATACCCTTAATGCTAGAAGGAAGACATCCAAAAACGAAAAAGGCGGATGAAGTCAAGTACATAGGGGTTTGAAATTACCCCCCTACCACCATATAGACCAATATTATATTATTGGTCTATGTGGTGGTAGGGGGGTAATTTCGGGCCCCTAAGGTCAAGTATTTAGTGTAATATTCCAGATTTTCTGCTGGCGATCTGTTAGTATATAGTTAAGAACGAATGTCTATATATTTTTTTTAACAGTAACTCTATAGATTTTGACCTTTTTTTTTTTTTGATAAATGTGTCCCGTCGTTCGAAAACGTACCATCTGGTAAACCCGCTTATTAGGTTTATTAGAAAAAAGGATTAGATGAAGAAAAAAATCATAGGTCGCTTTTCAACTACATACTCAAAGTTTCAATCCTCGTCAGCCTGCGTATATCGCGCAGCCAGACTACCGGGGCCTGTTTTACTAAACACCTTACGATTATTTTTTGAGTAAGTCGAAAATTAAAGTTGCTGCTACAGTAGTAACTAAACATGGAATTCTGTCATGCGTTATCTCAATCGAATCGTCACCTTCAGGCGATTCCAATGAGATATTGCAAGACAGAATCTAGCGATGAATTATAGCGACCAGGTACGATTTGTGATTTTGACTTACGATCAATTTTGTCGCTGTCGCAAGAAGTTTAGTAAAACGGGCCCGTTCGGCACATTATACTCTACCCAAATGACCCCTTTTTCTCCTGACGGTGTTCTTTAACTTGTTAAAATTTTAGAACTTTCCTTACGACATTCTGTCAAACTTTATGTATTAATTTGGATTTATCATGTCCTTTAAAAAGAAAACCCTATCAATTATATTTTAGGTTGTAGAAGTGGTTTAAGAAAAGGATAAGCGGATTATTCGTCTCTAAATCATTAAGCGTGTATTTGTGTTCAAAAGGCAGCGTAACAATAGGACAAATCTCACTGACTTTTTAAAGGTATTAGGGTAATTAAGGCTAATTCAAACCCTTGTACTTCCCGAAATTCAATAGTATTTGAACGATCAAAGAAAAAGAAAAAGCAGTGTATGGGTTTATTCATTCTCCAACAACGCAATTTTAGACTGGCCGAGTTTCAAAGAAGTTGCAGACGATAATCTTCAGTTTTTGTTGTTTTTTTTTTAAAAAAAACAATATCTTGTGGAGAAAAAACGTTATTAGCAATAAAGATTATTTTCTTCGAGGGTAACACGATAAAGAGACGAACTCTAACTTCTGTAGGTGTTAATTTATACCAGGGCCCGAGGTTATACAACCTTTCTCAGACTCAATTCAAAATTTTCTCAAATTTCAATTTGAGATTAAATCCGTAATTCTGTTTTATTACTCATTTAAATGTATGTACATAAAAGATGATAGAAATAAGTTGTTATAAATAACAAATTATTGATTTTATCTTCTTCTCATACATTTATTTTAATTCAAAATTTGAGAAAATTGGGCCTGAGCCCGAGAAAAGTTATAACCTCGGGTCCTAATCTTACCATACACTAGATAGTGAGGCATTGGATTCCATCAAATGCTATTTTACAGCTGGTTGGATTGTGGCTCTATGTATAAAGTTTCCTTTTCAAAAACATAACCCGCCTCCCTTTTGGACTCGAACCCGCAACCACCCGATTACGATTGGCTATGAGTGTTACAAAATAATGTAAATTCGTTCACTTAGTTTTCGTACAACCATCAAATTTGGAGCAGAAATACTCCGCATAGTAAAAGTACGGAAGCCAATGTAGCAGGGTAACATGTCCACCAACATTGCCGCAATATTGATGGATCGATTCCCCCAAATCAGCCTTGGTGATTTTAGAACCAAAATATTTTGAGTATATCTGCACCGAAGCTGGTGCTTGGATGACAACGTGAACAGACTGTGTTAAGTATCAAAGGAACAATAAAGAATTGTATGTAAAGAGTAGCATAGACACTTTCTATATGCATTATTCGACGCTTTCGGTTACCAGCCCTGCTTTCATGATTGCAAATCGTGACTACCCCGCTTTGCCCCTGTATTTGCGTGCAAAGCGAGGTATAATTTGCAAACAGTTAGCACTGTTTTATTATCCTGAATTCAGGACTGGTAAAAGGTTACTGTAGAGTTTAGGTTAAGAGTTCAGTTCAATCAAGAGAAAAGTCAATTTTATAATCCTTGAGAAGTCAGCATGCCCTTTTTGTAATTGTATGCTACACAGTCTTGCGTGGAACCTTCGATGTAAGAGTTAACAGAGAAAATGGGACCCGCCATGCGAAAAGGGACCATCAAAACATCGTAACTGTACTTAAAAAAAGAGTTGTAGATACCACAGTGAATCGGTTATCAACAACATCCTTTGTATTACTTGTTATTGTTTTATTTATCGTTTTAGAGTTCGAATGGGGTAAATCGTAGCTTTAAACAATCTTCAGGCGTATCGCGGCTAATTGAGAACTTATCGCGGGTTCTTGGTAATGTCTACTGCCACGACATTCGTTCCGAGCCTCCAGCTGCTCATCCCACAAATGGTCTATGATAATCAACCCATTGGTGGGAGACAGCTGACACCGAGATTGGGAGGCTGACGGGCTATTTATTTGTGGTAGAGGCAGAGACCAAATGACCATTGACTTGATTGAAATAAAGGTAACAAACACAAATATAGGGTATATGTAGTTTTCACGATGGTTATGTCCCTTGTTAATAGAATCGATTAGATCTATTAGATTAGCCTTTTTACTTTCGCCAAATTTCGACTTCTGATTTATTTGCTGCCCACGAGTTGAAATCAAAAACTGGCGGTGTTTCCTTGAAAAACTTCACAAACAAAATAGCTACGTACTCAAAAATATACCTCTATGAACTAAAAGATAAATCAAAAAACAATAAGTCAGCTCAGCTGTAGAAAGTGCTAGCGTTTTATAAAGACAAAATTTCATTTATATTTTTTGTCTGCATAAAACGAAATGGTTATGTCCAATAAAGAGGCAGATACATGTGTTTCCTTTCAATGTTAAACGAGCGTTCTAAAACTGTCTTCCGCTAAACTTTATATTTCTTAACTAACGATGGGTGTGTTTTCATATGAAAATTAAAGAAGCTGTTTCCGCAATTTAGTTTCCGCAATGGAACAAAGTACTTACATTGTGCATAGATGAACTTTCCGTCGTATTTACTACTGTCGTATACAATCCCTTTTTAAACTCTTTTTTTTTTTGTTCGATAAAGGTGATTGTAGGCGAAAATGTAAAGTGGGTGCGAATAAAACAGAGAACAATTCTTTGTGGTAAAAATAACGTGAGAAAGAAGAAAACAGATCTTCCTCTTTCCATTATATTTCCTCGCGTTAAAAAATCTCTAGGACGTAAACTAAATGTCAGTACAAGACTTTCTAAAGACACTTTAGGACCTTATCTTTCCACAAAGTGCAAAGTGAAGATCCTGGTCATGCTGTGAAGATGCACAGGCTGGCCAAAGTCTTTGCTTGGCACACATTTGAAATTATTGGAAATGCCAGGCTCAAATTAAATTTGAATACATATCGATTGATCATCAAAAACTTTTGAAAGTGATTTTTTTTTATCATTTTGGTATTTGCTGGTGAAAGAGATCCCGTAAAACATTTCAGTATAGTATTTTTACTTTCAAAGTGTGCTTTTTCACCGAGAATAATGTTTCAACATTTCTTTCGAAATACGAGCTCTAGTTGACCTCTGTTGGACCTAGTTGACCTCTGTTTGATTCAATTTCTTTTACGCCCAAATTATATGGATTAACCAGATATTCCCTTTTCGCGTGATGGCGAATAATCACGCCTACTTGTGTTTTGAGCTTTTGTTTATTTCAGTAATGGTATATTTTAATCCTCTGTCATACAATCGTTTCTTTCCTCGACCAAATTAAATCAAATTTCGCACTTTTTATCACAGGCAATTGTTTCATTAAATAAAAACTTACATGACAAGAATTCGATTGTGAAACAATTGCCACTGCTGTTTATTCCGACATACAGTTAACAACATCGTGCATTGACAAGGTGAATAATTTTGAACATGTAAGACGGGCATTATTTCAATCATTTAAGTGGAATTACGAATTTTTTCTAGCTTTGTCTATTTTTAATGAAGTTCTTGATCTGATTTCTTTTGTGATTTTCGAGCGTTTTTTATTGGTTTGAGTGAGTGTTTGGAATGAATGAATTGCGCACTGAATGAGCGATTAAAATGATTTTCAGAGATATATTCAGAGTGTTGCTATTGGTTCGTATTGCTTTAAACAATTCGAACCTAATACCAGAATTACAATTAACAAGAAATAAAAGAATACTTGCTTTCTAAGAGCGAACAAGATCTTCAAAGAGATCGGTAGGAGAATCGAACTAGCGATTTCACCAGAAAAAGACGTCCCGTTGATAAGTTTGTTTAATCGAGTAGTGCCCGGAACGAGAATCACTGAGAACACCATCAGTGAGTTCATGATACACAAAAATGAGGCAAGATACACTTTTGATTCGATCAGTAAGAGGTCGAATTACTTCTCCAGCAAAGTTTGAAAAGACAGCAATTGTTAGGTCAACAGCTAAAGCCACCATACCACGCATTGGCAAGTCAGCTGGTTTTAAGTCTGCAAAGGTCAGACAACGAAATAAAACTAAAGAATTACTACAAACCATTAAGCTTTGGCATGCCGAATGGAATTTAAGGCCAAGAAAAAGAGTCTACTAGTTCGATAAAAGCATATTTCTTTGTGATGTTGTGGACAAATAATTAGTGTTTCGGTACGTTTTAGGACTTCCTGTAGGTGCACTCATAGAAATGTTTTTATTCTCTGCGTATTTCAAATGTTTTCAAACAAAAAGACAAATGAGACAAACAGGGGGTGCAAAACCTTTTTGAATATGTATATATATTTGAGAAAGAATCAACCGAATGACTAACATCATTTTGAATGCGCGAAAAGATGAGGGTTGAGACCACTTAACATTCATATGATTATTAAAACCTTGCATTCTTAATACTGTAGACTGAACGTTTATTAGTTAGACATGAAAGTGGATTTGACTCTGTTTGTATTCATTGGACAGTATCTTGTGTATATTTTGGGTGGGTAAACAATGTTTCCTTTTTACTGATAAAATTCTTAGCATTTTCATTACCATCCCCGTCATTAATGTACTGTGATGTTGTTGATTATCATGGTAATCGTGCGTTTTAACCCGTTTTCGCGAAAAAGTTTTCTTTTTAATTACGTTTGACTGAGGCTTTTGCTATATGCCCCGTTTTCTCTTATTCAAGAGCGCAACTCAAGTTATGCAATTTACGCAAGTGAGTTAAAGAAATAATCATCATCTGATGAAAATATCGTTCATGGATGATCATAACATCGAAACTACAGTTTATTCAAGCTGTAGTTACGATGTTTTGATTATTCACTAACGCTCAAATCATAAAAAGGGAGCCGACAGAAGGTATGCATCTTTTGTGACAGCCAACATATAGCCTTCATCATATAATTATATTATTTGGTTGTCGCCTTATGAGTGTGTATAAATTTCAGAGTCCTAGATACGCCTATAATATCAGATGGATAGCCAGAATCTCGGAATAATATTGTGGTTCTGAGAACAGTATGTTTTGAAAGGGCTTCAAAATGGACAATATCAGCAGTTTTTAGAGCCTTTTCTGCATCATATGACTACTAATAAATAGAGTGCATGATTTATTCATATGAAGCTGTCCTGTTTGTATCATTCTCGTCAATGGTTGGTCCTCTAAGTGGTCACATAACACAGGTTTTACTGTACTGTTTTGAACTGTAATTCCCCGCAAAATCGGTATCATTGTATTGTGCGTTACATGCATCTGACAACACACGTCCTGTCAAGATTGGTAAGAAATGTGGCAATTGATTGTTTTAATCATTCAATAATACAGTAGTATCGTTCTCGATAAGTTCGGTTTGAAAAACGGATGTCGGAAATCAATTTCGAACTCTTTCATAAATTGAGGCAAATTGAGTCGGACAAGCACAAAATGAACATTTGGCATTGTCCTTTGACCTTAAAGTAAAAAAAACCCAACGGTTTATTGAAACTTAAATTACTCCATGAATCTGGATCTTCTTCGAGTAGCAGTTACTTTGAAATGTAAAACGTTTGGATTTCAGATTCTTCATTTTAGAAATAAGTTACTCCGAAAGATTACAGATCCATCTTTTCCAAATAACAGTTACCTCGAATTATATTTTTATTTGAGCAAATATTCTTCTTTTCGCGTAGAAATTTCCTTGAAATATATGATATTTATGCTAAGGGCCTAATTTCAAGACATTCCTCCAGCTTTCCTCGACTCGAACTGCTCGAAATAATTACCTTTAATTGATGCGTGCAGTCCGTTTCGTGAACGATTTTCATCGCTAAGGACGGATTGGTATTCCAGGACGTAAGGTAGGTTCGAGGCCACTCGATAAAGTGGGGGTTTCTCGAGGAACAGGGATCAGTCCTTCAACGCCACTCAATCACGCGTTTTAGAATACCACTCAAATATAAATTAGTATTTGACGGCTAGTGAAATGAGCGATTTGCACAAAAAAGAAACAAAAGCGTTAAACCCCCCAAGTTTCTCCGACTCGTGTTTCAGGATGTAGCAAATCAAATGGAAATTTGACTTATTTTCACCTTATTTTGACTTGTGGACCAACATCTCGCACTGGCCTCGGAATAACCTGCAGTCTCTAAGTCGCGGATAGGAAAAATACTTCGTAGAGTATGCGTAGTGATTGCGTCCAGAAGAATAGTAGTATTGTTTTTCTCGGAGCGGCGGTATGTAATAATGTAGCGACAATTCCGAGAAGTAAGCTATATTCGATCACTTCATTCAAGATGAAAACATTCGCGACACGTTACAAAATTGTACTAACGTTCCTATGTGCAAAGCGTCGTACAATAGTAAATCATATGCAAACTTTCAATTTCACCCTGAACACAGGAAATCGGTTTTACTTATGTGAGTATCCGGTCATCATAGACAATTTTGGCTTTGTTTCATAACGAGAGCTACCCATAAATACACCCGAATCCCGTATATAAAGAAAGTTTTAGCTAAGTTTGCTTGTGCATGGTCTCATTTGACTTGAATTCGAAGACATTTCCATCTAGCAGCTATTTCTTATTTTTGCAATCTTTCTGTTTCTATGTAGGAGATAATGCATGTAATTGCATGTTTTGTGCATTCTTCCTTATGTGGACAAATGTCGAGTAATATAGAAACATGCATATCACAATGTCCTTCCATTTAGGCATTTTGTTAGATACAAATTCAATTTTTACATGTAAAACTATCCCGGAAGGTAGATATATAGTTTTCTCAAGTTCGATTGGGATTTGGTTACCGATCATCAACTTAAAAGCGTATAAAAATATCACAGGCAAAGATTTCAACCTTCCATTTTGAGCAGACAGTGGTTTCGAAACAAAACTGTATTATGAAGTGGTTTCGTGTTGATTTAGCAAGTTGTCCCAAAAACGATTCCCACAGTTATTATTTTTCTAATACATTTGGATCCTATATCTCATACAAATGGCCACTATTGAAACCCGTTTGTATCTAGATCGTCGGAAGTAGCTTTTGGGCTCAATTTCAACACAATTCCTCCACTCGACCTCGACTCATACTCGAAAAAGGAAGCCTTAAGGAACGCTCGAGGGGTCCTCCAGTTAGGTCCCCTCGAGTGACTAATTTGTATTCCGAGTCGTCAACCGCCCTCCACTTTCTCGAGGGACAAAAGAGTATCCCTTCATCCATGAAAGGCACGTGACTCTCGGTATTTACCGCAATTTTATGCAAATCAGACCACTGAAAGTCCTGTTGGGGAACAAGTTTAATTCAAGTCAAAGCATTCCGAACTGTAGAATTTTAGAATTGTAAAAAAAAAATAGAAAAAAAGGTTTTAAATTAAAAATATATATATGTTTAAACGATAGAAGCTACTTCCGACGATCTAAATAAAAAATTGGTTTCAATAGTGTCCATTTGAATGAGGGATAAATGTTTTTAAAAAATAATTGTGGGGAATCGTTCTTGGACATCTTGCGAAAACAACGCGAAACCACTTTCTACTTAAATGGAAGGTTACATTCTTTGCCTCTGATACTTTTATTCGCTTTTAACTTGGTGCATCGGTAACCAAATCCCAGTAGAAGATGTGAAAACGATTTGTTCATATCTACCATCCCGTATAAATTTATATGCGGTTATTAAGTAGGTATCTGACAAAATGACCAAATAGAAAGATGTTGTGATGTTCATAATTCTATAACAATCAACATTCTGTCCACCCAAAGAAGAATGCACAAAACATGCAATACATGTATTATCTCCTATCTCCTCGTAGAAATAGACAGATTGCAAAAATAAGACATTTTTTCAGAGGCTAGATGGCAATGTTTTCGAATACAAGTCAAATGAACCCTGCACCATTGGTTGGGTGTGGATTTATGTAGAGTTCTCGTTATGAAGCAAAGCAAAATTTGTCCTTGATGACCGGATACTCAAATAAGTAAAACCAATTGCCTGTGTTTAGGGTGCAATATAACGTTTGCATATGTTTATCTATTGTACGACGCTTTGCACATATGAACGTTGGTACAATTTTGTAACGTTTCACGAATATTTTCATCTTAAACGCAGTGACAGAATACATCATATTTCTCGGAATTGTCGCTATACTATCATATATCCCGGTTCCGAAGAAAACAATACAGTCTACTATCCTTGCGAACGCAATCGCTGCGTGGTCGCGTACCATGCGTAGAATTTTTCTTATCCGCGACCCAGAGACACCAGGTTATTCCGAAGCCAGTGCGAGCTGTTGGTCCAAAAGTCAGAATAATGTGTAAATCAGTCAAATTTCCATTTGATTTGCTCCATCCTGAAACATGAGTAGGGGATCCTTGATTTTTTAAACATTTATTTTCGTTTTTTTGCAAATCGCTCGTTTCACTAGCTGTCACATACTACCTTTTATTTGAGTGGTATTCTAAAACGCGTGATTGAGTGGCGTTCAAGGACTGATCGCTGTTCCTCGAGAAACCCTCACTTTATCGAGTGACCTCGAGCCGACCTTACGTCCTGGAATACCAATCTGCCCTTAGCCATGAAAATCGCTCACGAAACGGACTGCACGCACCAATTAAAGGTAATTATTTCGAGCAGTTCGAGTCGAGGAAAGCTGGAGGAACGTCTTGAAATTAGGCCCTTTATCTTTTTAACGTGTATATTTTTTGGATTTTAAACTCTTTTTTTCCCCGTTTTTTCACAACTCTCAGTTCGGAATGCTTTAACGCGAATCAAATATGTTCCCCAAATGGAATTTCAGTACTTTGATTGACATAAAAATGCGGTAAATATCCAAAGTCACGTGCCTTTCATGAATGAAGAGATACTCTTTTGTCCCTCGAAAAAGTGGAGGGCGGTTGACGACTCGGAATACAAATCAGTCACTCGAGGGGACCTAACTTGAGGACTCCTCGAGAGTTCCTTGAGGCTTCCTTTTACGAATATGAGTCGAGGTCGAGTGGAGGAATCGTTTTGAAATTGAGCCCTAAGATTCTTTTCCGAGTATTAATTTCAACAAAAAAATAATATTTTGAATTCAGACACGTCCATATCGCAAAAAATCTATAAGAGTTGAAGGTCGGAATTCTTTCTTTTCAAGCAGCAGTTATCAGAACAAATATCATACAGACCAGACCGGGACGGAGGGTGGAAATGAAATGTTTGAAGGTTAAGCAGTCAAATGAGCAGGTAATTATATCATCATACTTATTCATTCATTTTTTTGTCACTCGGTCGTTCATTCGTTCGATTGTTCGTTCAGTTCATATAAGGAATGAACCTATTTTATTTGAAGAATGCATGAAACTAAAAACCTTATAACAATTAATATATGAAGATGCGAAGCGGATTCATAATTAAGTGTGGTTAGGTTTATAGTTTCATACATTCATTTATCCAAGAAATGTTCTCTTCATATCTTTTAATTTAAAATCATGGATAAAAGGGTAAAGATTGCTACCTAATGAGACATTTTTCTATTGTGTACAGGGACTTCTTTGTGTGCAAGTTTACGAAATAGCTACGTTTTCAAGAATTGTTTTCTTTGAGCAATGAGACCAAATTTTCAGATCAGATAGAACGCATTTGGTGAACAAAAACTAGAATAAGTTGATTTCATGTTGAAGATTTACTAAGAATATATCATTTATCACAAAAAAAAAAATCACAAACAATCGAACACGCTGGTAAAAATGTGACACATCACATGTTCTAAAATTGCAAATTGCAGTTATCGGAAGGGGGGGGGCAAATCACACGTACAATATAAACTATGTAATGAAAAACAGACTGATTTGTTTAAACAATATACAGTTTTAAGAGGGGGGACGTAACATGTACAATATAGACTATGTAATGAAGCACAGATTCATTTGTATTAACAATTAACAGTTATTAGAGGGGGACACATTACATGTACAATATGAACTTTAGTAATGAAGCACAGACTGTTTTGTTTAAACAAGTTACAGTTATAAAAGAGGGACACATCGCAAGTACAATATGAAATATGTGATGAATCACAATTAATTTGGATTCAAAATGTACAATTTTCAGAGGGGGGCACGATACATGTGCAATATAACCTATGCAATGAATCACAGAATAATTTGTATTAATGATAAACAGTTATCGGAGAGGGATTATTACAAATATTATCATCAATATTATCGTTGTTTATATCATACTTATCTTTTTTAGTTTATCTGGACCTACAAGCAAGATAACTATAGCCGGGAACAAAAGCTATCAGATGGAAAGTTTGAAACCTTTGACAGTCATCACGAGCATATACTAATTCTGAAGAGGGCCGAGTACTCGGACGAGGGGTTTTACATTCTGAAACCCCTAGGTGCATGGCGTCCAACAATTTGTGAGAAACATTTACAGATTCTTAGTACGTCTTACTGTTTACCATGATAGTAACGGTGGGGTTCATTATGGCATGATGCGAGATATCAAAATCACGATCATTACAAAAATCTAGATGAATTGAAAAGTATCAAAAAAAGTTTTCAGTGTCCTGAAATATCAATGTTATTTAGTCGAGTGTGGGAGTTTTTGTCATGACTATGTCTTGCCAAATTCATGACTATTTTGAGGAACGTACATATTATTCTATTTTTATCATGCAATGAAGCCATATCGACCAGATATCACATAACATGGTATCAGGCTGTCTATTTTTAGAAACAATTTACAAACATATTCACCTGTATTTCTTTGATTTTAAAAGTGTTTATTATAATTAAGCGCTGAAAATGATTGAATGATAAATAGAATAACTTGAAAGTAATGTTATCCGGTCTCGGCTGTGAGATATTATCATGACTCGGCAAAGCCTCGTCGTGATAATTTCTCCCAACCTCAACCCGACAACATCGACATTTTAAGACACTAACAAGTTATTCTCTATATAATGCAATCTTTTTCAGTGCATGTTATGAAACCTATAAAAAGTGAAAGTAACTCTGGTTAAGTTTATTCTCATGAATGTGTAAAGCGTTTCTTAAAATAGACTGCATGATTATTATTTAATGTTATTAGGCATGCGATATCAGGTCGATACGGGCTTCATTGTGTGATAACATATTTTTGTCATTTCGCGACATTTCTTCTTCTTTACGCATTGTTTTAGATCTAAGATACAATCGACTGTCATTTCTAGTTTAACTCTATTTATTTACTTCGATCGGGAAATTAATTCTGTAAACGTAGAATAATCCCTCTCGATTCTACTTCCTTGGGGATTAAATGACATCGAATAGATGGGCCAATAAAAGAACCAACATTGATATGCGCTCCTGCAAATCGAATTCTGGACCTTTTGATCAAAAGATTCACTCTTGGCTTCTTCTAACATTGCCTCTGGATTGTATTATATTAGATTTGTTTGAATGGGGGTTTTCGCCGCTTTCAACAATCGGCTGGGGCACCTAACAATGGATTCCTGGTATTTCTCACACCTGTACCAGCATTAAATCCTTTCCTAGCCTCCGGCTGCTATCCCACATAGTATGATATCAGAAGTAGAATATATACATGTGTATATGTGTCCTTATTTCTTTGGTTTAAGTGCCTCAAATTATCATTACAAGTGAGGGGTTTTAAACACAATCAGCACATACAGTTAGTAATATCATCAAATTGACATTCACCTCAATCACAACCATTCTAAATCGGTCGCTCACAGTGCTCCACGAAATACATACAATCACTCGAAAACGCTCGACCGAAATTGTTCAACAACGCTTCGAAATCGTTTAAAACAAAATAAATGTATTCAAATTGTTTGAATAATTACACATTGATAATATTTGTTGATGTGGATTTTAAAATGTCTGTTAGCCCGCGAAGCTTACAAATAGAAGAGTATGAACATTTTGTCATAGGGGAATAATAAATACCATTAATTTCGTTCAATTCGACGAAATTTACGATGTTATAATACCTCCCTCAATGTTCACTTATCACTCTCTTTCATTTTTATTCCCAAATCACTCCAAAACCATTCACTTAATTAATATAACGATTTTGATAATTGTATTTAACCAAGTGAAGTTAGGATTGCTGTCTTTTAAATATGATATCGAAAGAAATACTTGTGTACTGTCATTTGGTTTGTTCAATACGCAGAGACTTATTCTCGTTTCTTTGTTTAAAGAGATATCGAGGCGAAATTCTAAAATTAATTTCAATGTTTCGAAAAAAAAAAATAGGTTTTGCTTTACAGGAGCGCCCTTCGCCAACTGTCGGTCGTTTTCACAATTTCCTGTGTCGGAGGGTGAAAACGTCAATCTGATCTGTGTCGCTACACGTGGTAATCCTAGACCAACTAAAGCCTGGTATAGGTTAGAAGACGGAACACATAATAGTGAGTGTTTGCTACCATATAACTCTGTCACTAGAATATGAATACGCTACGAAGTCTTGCTTGCCCACCAAAGGCGAATTAAAAAATATTTGTAAGAGTTCGGTTGTTTATAGTCTGGGGTGTTTGTTCAGCCATGTAAAATGATCAAATTACAGATACCATGAATAGCTTGAGCTGATATTAGACGTTATGAAAATGAGCTATGGATGCACAGGTTTTAGTGAGTGATCAAAGGTCAATTTTCCCTCTAGAGACATAGAGAAAATTGACCTTGATCACCCACTCAACGCTGTACATCTATGATATGTAAAAATGTCTCTAACATTTAAAAAAATCTACTTTCAAAATTAACTTACATGGGAACTTTATTTTTTTCGTGGTATATTTTTCAAATTATTATAATCCGGCTAACTTGTATCGCAGAAATATACCGTCTTCTCTATCTCGATGTTTTCTGTTATTTCAGTGACACATCTAGTCAACACCTCGGAGCTGATCCTTCAGTCCATAACGAGATACGCAACTGGAATATACCGCTGTATATTGAGAAACCAAGAAGGCTCGGACTCGTGTGACGTTGACGTAAGGGTCAAATGTACGTTATCATCACGTTATATTTATGATACCACACCAATATCACCCCTCGAAATAAAGTCCTTCAGCTGGGGCTGTATCGCCAGTAGAGTTTGAGATCCAAACATGTATTAGAGTCATTGAAGCAACGGTACAACGTGCAAGATGAAATCATACGGGAAACCTTTTAGAAATGTGACCCTTCACGCGAAAATGGATCATCTGGGAAGTTTGTAAAGACGTCGCACACGCTAATGCTTAACATTTTGTAACGTCGATTTGCTATTTAGACGTTATTACACCACGTACTTTTCTGAAGCGCCTATTGTTTATTGCATGTTGATTTTACCATGCCTATCTATTTTAAATTGCCATATAAGTAATATACCGAGTAAGACAAGATACATTGATTCACGCAGGAAGCAATTTTATCATATATCAGCTTTAATCATTTTGTCATTGATTGCTCAAAAAATGACAGCGCGCAATGTAATAACGTAAAACGATAAAAAAAAAAACAATACGTTTTTGAAAAGTATGTCCACACAAACAAATCTTAATATTTTGACGTTTTCAAATGTATCTTTACGAAGTTTTTCCAGGTGATAGTACGAAAAAATAATATATCAAAAATATAAAATGATTTATGATAATCATTTTGATAATGAAACGCTGCAGCGAAACATTTTGAAAACTGGTTTTAAAATTCGCGTAATGTAGAAATTGTGTCCACACAGATTTTAACTTTTTATTATGTTGTATATTGCGTATTAGTATTTTGGACCACATAATCGGAAACTAGAAAAAAATAATATTTCTATTTTGAAATTTCACAAAATTTTATAAATTATTGAAAAAGATACTGAGAAAACTTTGTGAAATATCACGCCGATTTTTCGATAAAATTTGACGTTTTACAACCTTTGAATTGTTGAATAGATCTCTATCAATTGTTTCTTATTTCCCCGACAGACGTCTAAGTTCATATGTTAAGTAAATGAGCTTTGTCGCGCAAATATAAACATTCTCAAAATTTTTCGCGAACTATTTTACGAATTTTAAGGGTCTAAATGAAATCCACCAACACATAATTTGTTGCGTTTTACAGACGTAATTTAAGAGTTTTTGTGGCAAAGAAACTAAGTTTAACGAGAATTTGATTTCCCTCAGTTCACGTAACGAATATTCTTTAAAAGTATGCCTTCTTGTTGTTCATTTGGTATAAAGAACATAGAAATCGGCTTGCAGGTTTGGAAGCAAAAGGGGAATGAACTTGACGGGAGACGTACGATGTCAAATGTTAAGCATTACCGTGCGCGACGTCACAACAAATATTTGAATAACAGAATGTTTTTTGAACTGGCCAACCAGAGGTCGCGTTATGTAAATTCTTTCACAGAAAGATAGATTGATTATTCTAGATTCAGAAAATTAGTAAAGTGTGAAAAGTTTCGACCCTAGTCAGACTGCGCAGTCTGACAAGGGTCGAAACTGTACGCACTCCCAAGATGTTCCCTTTTCGCGTGACGGGTCACGAATGTGAATTACGTTTGCATATGTAAGACCTACTTATACTCAATTGCAAAGCAGGAAGACATTTCTTAACCTTTCCCTAGCCTTTTCGCATCCTGATCAAAAGGCAAGGTTTCTGTGAAGGGAAGATATAAGCCTGTGTGTGACATTTCCCAACAAGTTCACACCTTCGCGAGGTACGAACGTTGGGTAGCGTTGACAACGTCACTTTACATTGATAATATTTTGCTGACGGCATGAAGCTTGATTAACACCGTATCTATTTATATAGCGCATAGTGAAGATTTTGGTCAGACCGTGCGGCTGCACAGGCTGGCCAGAATCTTTGCTTTGAGCACATGTGAAATTGTTCGAAATGCCACACACAGGCTCATATTTCAATTTGTCTGACCCTAAACTAGTTTCCTCGCAATAATCAAGTAGATGGCCTACAGTATAGAATATAATGAGACTGTGCGTCTGTTGTTAAATTGTCGCGGCCCCAAAATGACGTCATAACGGTTCTACGAAAGTGACGCACGTTTGAACACGCGACAATTTAACAATGCATACAGCGTATCATTTGAAATCGAACGAATAACCTCCTACCATACTTGAAAGCTAGACTGATCATTTACACATATAAATGAAGTATGTGGCTTATATGTAGGTTTTCTTTTTAAATCATCTTTCAGTTTCGCCAGAAATCGAGCTGTATGAGTCGACCATCCGCCTTCGAGATATCCGAAATACCACTCTACTATGTCGAGTTACGGGCTACCCAAAGTCGCGAGTTGTGTGGACAAAGGGAACAAGCATATCAGCACTATACTCAAACCATTTGTAAGATGAATTTATATTTTAGTCCTTTTAAAACGAGTGTTCTGATTGGCTGAATAATCGGTTTCATGTAGTTCCGACAAGAAAGCCTCAAAATTAGTAGATATAATGAGTTTATGTTATTTTTAGGCCTAATTACATGAAATAAAAGAAACTTTTGCTTTGTTTTCATTTAGATACGAAACGAAAACCCTAATCACGTCACACCTTTTTATGTCCACTTGTGAGTTGTATTTTTCTTTTGATGTCTTCATAGAAGCATCTCTGAAAAATTGTTTCATCATTTCTAAAATTTTCTGTTTGAAAAGAGCTGTTTAACTACTTGAAATTTGAAACATGTAAAAAATAATCTTTCCCTGCTTTTGCTAAAGCTATCAAAAGTCTCTTCCCGCCATCAGAATTTCTAGGGTAAACGGACAAAAAGCGTATTTTAAGCATTCTAGCTCAGATACATTTCACGAGGAAATCCATTTTAATTCCCCGCATATGTTAGAGGTACCTAATTCTGAACAGAAATTTTGGTATTACATGCTTTAAAAAAGAAAATTACACTGATGTTAAATTGCGGCATTTTTCTGTTTATCATGTAAATTTGAATGCAATCAAACAAGTTGGTCACCTTTCGCAACCATTCTAAAACATGTAGTCATTTGGTACCGGCGCAGGGTAACGACGTCAGTATGACCTACTGTATTGACAACTTCCGTTGAACGCTAGCAATTTTCAAAACACTCAACAACCAGAACAATTTCCGTATCGCTTCAGTCATTGGATTAGTACTATTTTCATACCAATCTAATCCAAAATGATGAATTATAGTGTGTTATGTGTGTTTAAGATATTGCACTGATTTTGATATGTGGTAGATACATAGAGACGTCTCCCATTCTCCGAGTGTCGTCCTAAAGAAACACTCTCAATTCCAAAAAAAATCTTTCAGGGCATTTAAAAAAAGATATCTGCTTAAATTGGAAAACCGATGAGCATATTTTTTTTATTTTAACGTAATGGTTAGGTTAGGTCCAGTAGAACTTTATTTTGCCTGAGTGTCTATACTTGCGCCGATGCCGTAGTTTCGAAGTGCACAAATTGACACGTGTCCTTAGCTAACTGACTTTCATTTCGAAATAACTGAATAGATTACGCATTGATTGTAAACATACTTGCAGCTTACTTTAACACGTAGATGGAGGATATTTTGGTACAAATTGAGGGGACAAATACCGGACGTAACACTAAGCAGTAACGTCACGAAATGGGTTGCGCCGGTGGCGCCTACACAGGAAAATAAAACTCTGTTGTTTTTTTTCATTACAGTCATAGTTAACTCTTGTAAATTTAGTATCATGTCAACATAGAATTGTTTGTGACGTGTGCAAACTTGTATTCATTTCCGTCGGAAAATTTCAAAGTTAAAGTAAAAGTCCGTGTAATTTATAATCCACCCTAGTAAATTAAATCATTTCTACATATCAAACCATTTACGGGTTTTTCTAAAACTCTCTGTTGAAGGAATGATTATACATTGTATATAAAAAAAATGTGTTCGACAGTTTTTCGCCCTACGTTGCTACCTCGGAAGTACCCGTATGCCACATGGCAACAAAATATCGTTGACTCTTTTTGGGGCATATTCTCTCGTTTAAAACCCAAGAACTGATAAATCATTATTCATCCCAAGAAAACGAAAGTCGATATTTAAATTAACAAGAGGACCAAATAGCCCTAAATCGCTCATCCGAGTTTATAGACCTGCAATTTCAAGTGAGTGATCAAAGATCAATTTTACATTGAAAGTGATAGGAGATAACGGTTTCTCGGACCTCACTCGTTCTTGCGGAACTATACTGTCTAAGTTGTAATCAAAACAAAATATTTTATCTAAGATCTAATCAAAACACTAATTTGACAAATTTACATGTGGATTGGGCAAAAAATATGGCATCAAATGTGTCGATGAGGTTTTCTTAATATTTGATCTATTAACCTCATTTTTGACCCCACTTGACCCAACTTTATACTTGACGAAGATTTCACCAAGAAAAATAATTCGACCAATTTTCATGTGGATTGGGCAAAAAAAGGCCTCTAAAGTGACTACAATGTTTTTCTAAGATTTGACATTGTGGCCTAGTTTTTGAAACCACCTGACCCACTTTCAAACTTGACAGAGATTTTATTCAGACGATAAATATGACCAACTTTCAGTTTGGTTGAGCAAAAATATGGCCTCTAAAGTGTCTACAAGGTTTTTCTAAAATTTGACCTTGTGACCTAGTTTTTGACCCCACTTGACCCAATTTCGAACTTGACCCAGATTTTCAGGTTGATTGAGCAAAAGATATGGCTCAAGGGTGTCTAAAACGTCTAAAAAATGGCCTCTTGAGTGTCTACAAGGTTTTTCTAAGATTTGACATTGTGACCTTTTTTTAACCAATTGGTTTGCGTTATCAATTAATTGAGTTAAACATTTCCAGTGTTTATGACTTATCAATGGTTTCCAACATGCATTGGTCTCAAGTGTTCTTTGATTCTTTTCTGCTTATCAATGTCTATGAAAAACTGCCACGATTCTTTCCTGAAAAGTCGGTCAGTGCAGGCCATCCAGGGTCGACCATTTTCACTCTTCAAAAATAGTCCTTTATCGCGTGTTTGGTCACATATATCAGAAAACTGTTATCTCAGGCATGAAATATTGGTTTATTTCAGACGTCACAGGGATTTTTTCAGGAAATTACACAACATCGACGAGGTTGAAATTTATCAGTGTGTAATTACATTTTCCAACTGGGAGTAATTTCGAAAGATCCGCACGAAACAGTTTTAACTGCCTTTATGTTTAAAGGCAGTTAAAACTGTTTGCTGCTGAGCCATCGATTTGTTCTAATCTTCTAGATATGAAATTAAAGAAGACACAGAACTAGAGAAGTCCCACTATACCATCTATAAGATACTCACTTTAATAGCAGTGTCTCTGAGGGAAGAAATGTTCGGGGAATATTGGTGTCGAATTACCGGCTATGACGAGAGCTTTGCGAGAAAAGTCGACGTCATTCGGATTACAGGTAATGCCGCAGTCCAACAATGGATTGAAACCGCAGTCCAACAATGGATTAATACCGCAGCCCAACAATGGATTGATACCGCAGTCCAACAATGGATTTATACCGCAGTCCGATAATGGATTGATACCGCAGTCCAACAACAATTGATTGATTGCTGGCACTGCCTCTTTACCTCCGTCATGGGAGACCGATAAAGCTATATGAGCCAGTGCGTGACATTTCCAACAGTTTCATGTGGGCGTGATTGAGAGTTATTGAGAAACCTAAACAGTCACACAAAGCAATAAGAATATTCTCTGACCTCTTGAAGAAGTAAAAAACCTTATCTTTCTCCAGAGCGCATAGTGAAGACTCTGTGTAGATGCACAGGCTGACCAGAGGCTATGCTATGCACATATGTGTAACTGTTGGAAATGTGATGCACAGGCTCATATGTAATCGCCATTTTTCAGAACAAGAGGACCAAAATGGTCCTAGATCGCTCACCTGAGTTTCTTTGACCCCTGGGACATCACATTAATTAGATAGGCAGATGTCAAAAAGAAGATAATTGCCTAAGATCAATACCATGGAACATTTTCAGCGAAGAGCAAAACAGATATGCCTTTTTGCTCTTTGATTCTATGTAAAAAGGGATGCACCCGGGTGGACCCCAAATGTGACCCAATGGTCTTGATATGAACAAACCTGAAAGAGGTCCATAAGATGATGCTACATACTAAATATGAAAGCTGTCTGCCTTTTGGTTTCAGGGAAGAAGCTTTTTGAAGATTTTCGTTTTTCACCCATCATGTTCAGATGAGCTGAAAGGGATGTGCCCGGTTGGAGCCCAAATATGATCCAAGGGTCTTGATATGAACAAACTTGGTAGGGGCCCACTAGATGATGCTACATACCAAAAATGAAGGCAGTGTGTCCCCTTGTTTCGATTAAAAAAGATTTTAAAAGATTTTCGCTCTTTGATTCTATGTAAAAAGGGTTGCGCCAGGGTGGAGCCCAAATATGATCCTAGGGTCTTGATATGAACAAACTTGGTAGAGGTCCACAAGATGATGCTACATACCAAATATGAAAGCTGTCTGCCATCTGGTTTCATAGAAGAAGCTTTTTGAAGATTTTCGTTTTTTACCCTTCGTGCTCATAAGAGATAAAGGGATGCACCCGTGCAAAGCCCAAATATGACCCAAGGGTCTTGATATGAACAAACTTGGTAGAGGCCCACTAGGTGATGCTACACACCAAATATTAAAGCTGTCTGCCATCTGGTTTCGATTAAAGAAGACTTTTAAAGATTTTCGCTCTTTGATTCTATGTAAAAAGGGTTGCGCCCGGGTGGAGCCCAAATATGATCCTAGGGTCTTGATATGAACAAACTTGATAGAGGTCCACTAGATGATGCTACATACCAAATATGAAAGCTGTCTGCCATCTGGTTTCATAGAAGAAGATTTTTGAAGATTTTCGTTTTTTTACCCTTCGTGCTCATAAGAGATAAAGAGATGCACCCGGGCAAAGCCCAAATATGACCCAAGGGTCTTGATATGAACAAACTTGGTAGAGGCCCACTAGGCGATGCTACACACCAAATATTAAAGCTGTCTGCCATCTGGTTTCAGAGAAGAAGATTTTTAAAGATTTTCGCTTTTCGATTCTATGTAAAAAGGGTTGGGCCCGGGCAAAGCCTAAATATGACCCCAAGGTCTTGATATGAACAAACTTGGTAGAGGACCACTAGATGATGCTACATACCAAATATGAAAGCTCTCTGACATCTGGTTTCAGAGAAGAAGATTTTTAAAGATTTTCATATCTTCATCCTTTTTGTTAAGGGTAAAGGGAAAGTTAAGGGTGGATTTCATTTACATGAACAACTTTGGTAGAGCTTGACCAAAGGAACATCCCTGCCAAGTTTCATTAAGATTGGCCCACTGGTTTAGGAGGAGAAGATGTTTAAAGAAATTGTGGACGACACACGACGGACGACGGACGACGCACGACTGACGACGGACATTCTACGATCCCAATAGCTCACCTTGAGCACTTCGTGCTCGGGTGAGCTAAAAATGTAAAGTCGTGTTATAAAACTATTCCTATTGACATCTACGATCTGTTTATTACATGTCTTACCACATTTTTTTCTCTCCAGAATGCACTATCTTTATCTTCCGAAAATCCAAAACTTATAATGGAAAATCGTTACAAATCCGTATATAGATTTACAATCAAAACGGTCCAAAGTCAAACGGCCCAGTGTCGAAACGGCCCGTAATTAGGTCAAAATGGCCCAAACCAGTTTTGACAATTTGTCAAAACGGCCCATACAGTGATTTTGCCTTATTTCCTTCTTTTCAAGTGTCTTCGGCCCGGTCTTTCGCCCGCATCATATAGGGGCATGATAGTGTTCAAGAAATATCTAAGGCTATCTATAGATATGTTGTTTAATATTAGCTTGTGTGGGCCAGTCGTCATAGCAAAACTTACTTTGAAGCTATGATGAGTTTCTGTCACAGTAAAGATGACGGTTAAGACTCTACCCAGATGCTCCACTGATCATGCTCAGGCTCGAATTCTGTCATCTGGGCCCAAGGTTATACAATTTTTCTCAGGATCAGGCTCAATTTTCTCAAATTTTAAATTAAAATAAATGTATGAAAATAAAAGATAATATTAATAAGTTTTTATTTATAACAACTTAATAATTTAATATTTTATGTTAATACATTAAAATGAGTAATAAAACAGAATTACAGCTTTTATCTCAAAATGAAATTTGAGATTATTTTGAATTGAGCCTGAGAAAATTTTTATAACCTCGGGCCCTGGTTGTGGCTTATTATTATAATTCATATTGAATAAACAGCCCGACCATTACAATTTTGGGTACCTATTACATATTGGCAGGCACAAAAAATTTACGCAAAGCTTTGATAATTTGTTTTCATTTCCCTTCGGGCAAAAAGGGACCATCTGTGTATTCCGTAAAAAATGATTTTAGAATAGGGTTTAGATCTAGGGAGTTCAACCAGATATCGCTTATCTATCTTTTATAGTTATAAGGAAAATAAATATTCAAGTTGTAGAAAATTTACAAAACTTCAATGGTGCCGACCCTTCCCAAGTCTGCGCAGCCTCTAAAGCTGGGACGAGTAGAGATTTTGTACATAGTTGACCGAGATCCATGAAAGGTACATAGTGCGTATACAATAGTCAGATAACAGGTAATGATTCAGGACCAGGTAAGAACGTCATCCTACCTGTTACCTGGGTATTCCAGTACTCGTCCCAACTTTAGCTTGCTCCTGGATAGACCTTCCGAGTTACATGTATTTTTAATTTATTTATTTTTCAGATGATACCTAGAGTTGCAGGTTCGTCCTCCACAAGACTTCAGATTGTGCTTGTCCACAAACGCACACGCCATGGAAAGCTCCACCCCTTTCTTCAGAAAAGACACACGCTTTTCAAGAAATTCGACTAAAAATACGACCTGTCCAAAATATTTGTCCAAGGAACATTTGAGATTCGATGGTTGAACTTTGTCTAATTTGTATGGTAGTCGGAACGCGTGTTCTATTCAGATTACGTGAAGGTGATGTGTCTTCTTTGAGGAAGTATGAAAATAGAGCACGGCATCCAGACATGGACAATTGAACATTTCGATGGTTAAGCGCGAGAGTGTACTAAGTGTATATACATTGTATATACACTTTGTGCAGTCTTACACTGGACCCTCGATTTAAGCCTATATATCCTATATATGAGAGTTGTTAGAAAAAAACGTATTTCTATTTTCATTTCAGTAATCCTCTGGGGGAAATAGATCCATTACGTAGCATGATATTCGTATGTCGTTTTGTATTCGACCTTTTATTTGTTGACAACTTTTCACACTTCTCGTAAGCCCTACAAGAAAATTTGGACAAAACTTGAGATTGTACAAGTAACTATATCAATCGTAAGAAAAACAAGAGGACCATGATGGTCCTAGATCGCTCACCTGAGTCTCTTTGACCCCTGGGACATCATATCATTTAAATAGGCAGATGTCAGGAAGGTGATAATTTCTACACCAAACCAAGTGTCAAGAAGTTCTGGCCAAAATTGTACCCTCTTGAGTTAAACCAAGAGAATTATCATTAAGGCTCCCTTTCCTGTAATATGGCATGGATCATTACCATTTTCAAAAGGGTTAATCTTTGTGACTTGACCAACATACTGACCAAGTTTCATGAAGATTGAGCCATATTTGTGGCCTCTAGAGCGTTAACAAGATAACTGTCATGAAGGCCCCTTTTCCCATGATATTACATGGATCCTTCTCATTTTCAAAAAGGTTCATCCTTGTGATTTGGCAAACATCCTGACCAAGTTTCATGAAGATTGGGCCATATTTGTGGCCTCTATAGCGTAAACAAGAGAATTGTTATTAGGGCCCTTTTCCTGTGATATGGCATAGATCCTTCCCATTTTCAATAGGATTCATCCTTGTGACCTAGCCAACATTCTGACCAAGTTTCATTAAGATTGGGCCATGTTTGTGGCCTCTAGGGCATAAACAAGATAAATGTCATTGAGGCCCCATTTCCTGTGCTATGGCATAGATCCTTTCCTTTTTCAAAAGGGTTAATCATTGTGACCTGACAAACATTCTGACAAAGTTTCATGAAGATTGGGCCATATTTGTGGCCTCAGGAGCATCAACAAAATGTCTTTAAGGCCCCTTTTCCTGTGATATGGCATAGATCCTTCCAATTTTCAATAGGGTTCATCCTTGTGACCTGGCCAACATTCTGACCAAGTTTCATGAAGATTGGGCCATATTTGTGGCCTCTAGAGTGTAAACACTAAGATTGTTGACGCCAAACGGCGGACAACAGACGACACAGGACGGACATTCAATGATCACAAAAGCTCACCTTGAGCACGATGTGCTCAGGTGAGCTAAAAATCTTTGGGATAAGCAAAACATTGTCGTATTCATGCTGTCGTACCCTTACAATATCTCTATCGCATTTTCATACTCTATTTGGCGTACACTAAGTTTGTCATCATTGTCCTGTCAGGTCTCGACCTTCTCGAACAGGAAATAATTTTTAATCGTGACCCTTAAAGCAGATAAAGACCATCTTGGAACACTGTAAAATATTTTTCTGAACAAGAACGCCAGACTGAGATTTCATAAAGAAAATCATTTTAAACAATTTTCAGGTTGAGCGAAAACAAGATGGCCTCTAGAGTTGTCTACAAAGTTTTTCTAAGATCTGACCCTTGACCTCATATTTACCCCCTCGACCCCTTTTCAAACTTGATCTAATTTTCATCAACACAATCATTCAGACCAATTTCAGGTTGATTGAGCAAAAATTTTTGCTTCTTGAGTTTATACAAAGTTTTTACCAATTTGACCCTATGACGTCATTTTTGACCCCACTTGATCCAATTATCAAGATGTTATCAAGACAATCATTCTGACCAAATTTCAGGTTGATTGACCAAAGAATCTGGCATCTAGAGTGTCTACAAGGTTTTTCTAAGATTTGACTGTTTGGCCTAGTTTTTGACCCCAGTTGATCCATTGACCTCGATTTCATCATGACAATCATTCTGACAAATTTTCAGGTTGATTGTTTCTACCAATTTGACACCATGACCTCATTTTTTAAACAACTTAACCTAATTATAAACTTAACCAAGATGTCATCAAGACAATCAGTTTGATCAATTTTCAGGTTGATTGAGTGAACAAATCTTGCTTCTTGAGTGTCTACAAATTTTTTCTATGATTTGACCCATTGACGTCATTTTTGATCCCATGTGACCCAATTTTTAACTTGACCTAATCTTCATCAAGACAATCATTCTGACAAATTTCTGGTTGATATAGCAAAATATAGACTTCTTGAGGTCTACAATGTGTTTCCAATATTTGACCCTGTGACATCTACAGTGTCTACAAGGTTTTTCTAAGATTTGACTGCTTGACCTAGTTCTTGACATCACTTGACCAAATTTCAAACATGACCTAGATTTCAACAAGACAATCATTCTGACCAATTTTCAGGTTCATTAAGTGAAAAAAAGGCTTCTAGAGTGTTTACAACTTGTCCCCACTTGACCCAATTTTAAACTGACCTTTATTTCATCAAGACGTTTATTCTGGCCAATTTTCAGGTTAATTGGGCAAAAACATGGCCTCTAGAGTGTGTATGAGGATTTACTAAGATTTTACTCTGTAACTTCATTTATGACCCCAGATGAGCGAATGTTGAACTTGACCTAGATGTCATCAAGACAATCATTCGGACCAATTTTCAGGATTATTTAGCAATAAACATGGCTTCTAGAGTGTCTACAAGGTTTTTCCAATATTTGACCCTGTGACCTCATTTTTGACCCCACTTGACCCAATTTTGAATTTTTCTAGATAATCATTTGGACCAATTTTCAGGTTTATTGAGCTAAAAGCTTTCCTCTAGAGTGTCTACAAGGTAAATGTTGACAATGCAAGAGGGAAGACGGACTACAGATATCATGCGACCGTAAAAGCTCAGGTGCACTCAAAAGAGGTTGAATCCAGGAGAGGTCAACTTGGGCATGGATTTCAAAACTTCTTACAAAAGTGCAGGCTGATCTTTGCCTATACTTCCTGCAAGAACAGGAATATTCCAATGTTAGCATGATATAGAGTTAATTAAATTCCCTAGAATTCCTCTATGTAAACTTGAAACGAATGGTCTAAATTTAAACTCAACTCTTTAATAAATTGAGCATACATTTTAATTGTAATTTTGGTAATAATAGCATTCTATGTTACAAACAACATTTTAATCACACTGTAACAGTTGCCCTACATGCAAATCAAGACAAAATGTGTTTGTGAAACATTCATGCCCTGAAACAGCAAATTTTTCACAAGTTTGACCTTGGTAAATCACTTTGACCTTTCCAGATGACCTTGACCTTGGTATAGGCAGATGCATATCAATAAGATCTACCATCATGCCAAATATCAGCATTTTTTTCTTCATTTTTTCAAATAGGCTTTGGGTTATTGGCAATGATAAGATTTATGGCTAAAGACTTGTAGACAGACAGACAGACAGTCACGAGTAAAACAATATGCCCTAGAGCTCATTGATGTGGGGCATAAAAAATAAAGCTTAAGGTAGCTAATATTTCACCCAAATTAATACCTGCTTATGGAGAAATAACTTGTTATTAACTAAACTAGTTTTTCAAGAAGAAATGGTGTTGAGCCCGCATAGGCTGTATTTCAAACCTAAGCATGTGACCTTGGAGCTATCGGAAAATTTATATCAAAATGGTACTTCTAGTTAGGATGGAAAACATTTGTGACAAATTATTATGGAATACATGTATATCCATAATTTTCAGACAGGTACTCCAGATAAGCTTTAACTTGATATTTGACCATGAGCTGTGACAATGACCTTGGAGCTACCTGAAACCTTTATTTCAAATGGCAAATTTTTTAACAGTCTTCATTTCTTTCCTGAAGCTGAGTGCGAAGTGATTATAAGTTTCCGACAATTCTGTAACCTATTAACAGGGAATAGCTTTAAAATAAGCAGAAAAATATAGATCATTATTCTAAAAGAAATAGTCATTATCTAAAGAAGATTCTCCCAAACCTAATGAAAGGACCCCTAAGATAATAGTTCAGTCCTTTGGACCCAGTTTTCTTGATGGTAGACTAAAGCCCTATTCATTTTATAGATAGACAAACTAATACATTAAGGCACATATGCCAATTTGTCAAGGTGACAACCATGTCTGGCTTACTGTAAGCGAGCTCGACACCTTCTCCACTAATGCAGAAAAAGATTTAACAAGTCAGCTATATCATACGAGCGTACAAAAGCAAATAATAAATGCTGATTTTTTATTTTTCATTTTTTTTAATATGGTTTTGTTATTGTTTTTCTCTATTCTCTGCTTCTCTCAAGTCCAGAGATAGATAAAAGCAATAGGTACTTAACAAATGTGACCGCTTCAGACTTAAAGAGACCATCTGGTCAGAGCATAAAGTGTCAACCAAAGTCAGACCGTAACACTGCGTAGGCTGACCATGGTCAAAACTTTTCACACTTGACTGTTTTTCTGGATCTAGAATCATAATTCTAGCTTCCTGTATATGAGGTTGTTGTTGTTTTTTTAAATAAAACCTGCAGTTGACCTCTACTGAAACTAATCTCTTTTCTAAATATTTATTCTATATCAATCCCAGATGGTCCTTTCATCTCATAAAGGGTAACAAATATCTGGTAATAATCTCACACAATTCATTCATGCATTTAAAATAAAAGAAAACTATCAAAACAAGAAAACCTGAATTAAAAGGATAGTTAATAATACAATGACCGGGCAAAACACTTTTTAACAGTTTATCATAATTCTGTTTATACAACAATTTTATTTACCCTATTTCTGTCACTATAGTAACAAATTTACCATATAATGATATATATGATATATTAATAATCATAACAAAATTTCAACAATATTTTTTTTGACTACCTATATTTTTTTGCACACTTTCAATCTCAAATGTTTCACTGGCAAAAATCAGGAAATCAATTATTCCTTTCTTGTACAGTTCTAGATTTTCACACCAAAGTAATTGCACCAGAGACAATCTTGTGGGAAAAGGTGAAATTGCTTAAGGTAGTGGACCCATAATAGTTGCACTATGTGCTGGAAGTCATGAACTTTAACAGTGTTAACCGAGGTTTCCTAATGATTTTCATTAGGAAACCTCGGTTAACATAGTGAAAGAACATATGGTCCAAAATATTGTGGAACTATTATGGGTCCACTACCTTAAGCAAGCAATTCCTTCTTTTCCCACAATATTTCTACCCTAAGTATGGTTTAACTAAATGTTCTTTGCATTTTGGCATCCTCATTCAATTAGAACCAGTCTAAAATATTAGAAACAGGAATTTTTCTGAATTTCTAAGATATTCCTACAGAATCTGATGTACAAGTTTAAGTGAATGATCTGAGGGAAACTTTATCTATACTCAAAGACAAAATTTGATCTTCGATATATCACTAAATAAGTACTTTAACATCTTTACTTAAAGCAATAACCAGCACTAACTTCTGTAATCAATTACATATAGACAGCTGTCAAGTTTGACTTTAGCTGTAGTATTTATTCGGGAACAAGGTGGCAACTTGTCACAAGATATGTGCGTTACAATGCTGGATGTCTCAGTTTGAAAAATAACAAAGGGAAATAACTAATACTCTAAGGTAGGTAGAGTAACAATTCTTGTGCACTGCACTCTGTAACCATTACAGGAGTATAACTGCCAATTTTCAAGTAAAGAGGAAACTTTACAACCAGACGCCAAGGGTGATCACATATACCCTGACTTTTGAAAGGCATATAAAAATCCTTAAAACCTTTATACAATTTCATTCTTAACTCAGATACAGTTTCAGTATTCAAACAAATTATGTACATGCATGTTAAAAATTTATGTTGCAGTGCAAAGCAATTCTAGGTAACATTTGTAAAAACACTACATCAACATATTTCAATAGATCAACTAAAATAACTTCTAAATAGCACCAGTTTAATACAATATCAAATTAAAATGATTTTTCAGGTAATGACTGAATATGAAAGGAGAAGACTGGTTGTTTTTTGTTATATATTTAGAATTTTAACCCTTATCCTGCTGTTCATGAAATATGTGTTCTGTACACAAAGCTTTGGCAGACAGTGTAGACTAAGATCAGCCTGCACAGATGTGCAGTCTGGTCTTAGCCTACATGGCCTGCTTTCTTCTTAATCATCCTGGGTAAAACATAAGCAAAATTGGCTAAAATATCTGGAAACTATAAATTTGTTCAAACAAAATTTAAATTCAACAGGAAAAAGATACATTCATAGTATTTTTTTCTTGAAATTGTGTCTTAAATCCAAGTCTGTTTTTGAGGCAAGGACTTAACCAAAAAATCTTTCTGGAAACTGAAATCCTTGTATCAAAAATGAAAGAATTATTTCCCTTTAAAGAAGAGTCTGGTGGCAAAATTTTGACGGAAGGTCAAAACCAAAGAAAAACTTTAATCAAACCATTTCTTTTAGCATTAAATTAAAACAGACAATTAAAACAAATGTTTAAAGAAATTAAAATTTGACGTCCAAATAGTGAGGTGGAGTTAATTTAGAGCAAGGTGTTCTAGTAGAATTTTTACATTAAATGCCACAATCACAGGATGGTAAACAGTGTCAGGCAATGGAGAAAATTAAATGTTCAGCATGAAATATTTGTATCTGCATAATGTGTATAGGCAGATACAACTATTTCATGGTGACCCTTCAACTTGAAGCCTCTCATAAAACCCTACTCCCACCAAAACAATATCATGACACTGCTCACCATCCTGTGATTGTGGCATTTAACGTAAAAATTATAATAGAACACCATGCTCTAATTTAGTGTCAGGAAAAGGAAAAGTTGTATCTGCCTTTACGCATTGAGTGCTCATAGGATTCATCACAAGTCATGTGTTGCAAAATGTTTAGAAATGGTACCCTGATTTGCACATTTAACTATGTGCAAAGCGGGGTACCATTTTCAAATGGTGAATAATTTGAATGCAAGGCTTATGAATTTAATGTTTATACATTTATCATTATTATATTTAGTATATACATGTATGATATAAAAATCCAAAAGTCAACAAATAATACTAAAAAGTAACAAAAGACTCAATAAACAAAAGAACTAACAATCTTGACTAAATCCCTTCCATTTTTAAGCCATGTTAAGATATCAAAAACATTGAAATAACAAAACAAATTGAACAAAAAATCTTTGATACTAGAAGAAAGAAATTTTTGAATGATATTGTTTTCAAAACTAAAACTAAGCCTACAGGTAGTTTATGGACTATATACCACTATCAATCTGAGCCCTTGCGTAAGATTTCCAACAATTTTGAATGTGAGTATAGCAAAAACTCTGACCAGCCTGTGCATCTGCACAGTCTGACCAGAGTCTTTACTATGCGTATTGTAGATGGTTAAGGCCTCAATGATTTTGTAGAATATCAGGTATTTCTATATTTTTAGAATGAGTCTGTCTACGCTGCTCAATGTTTGCACCTCACGAAAATTTCAAATTGTTGGAAATGTCATGCACAGGCTCAGCTTGTAAATGAAGAAAAAATGAGAAGCCCAGACTATTTTTGTGTGTAGGTATCAAAGTAAACTGCCTTTTATAGCAATTGAAAACAGCCCATTCAACAACAACATATACATCAATAATGGGATCGTAAAAACAACGAATTCAAATAACAAACATGAATCAGAATGGTTATCTGACTCTCTGCATGAAGGCCCAACAAAATTTGAATTTTAAACTATTATTTTTTTCATAAAACCACAAAATTCAATTTCATTTCATTAAAGCTTAACCAATAATGCTTAGTGAATTTAGAAAGCTATTCAAACTAATACATGTTCAGGATTATCATATTTAAATACATTAAAATATGCACCTCATCTTACTGACGTCATCGAGTTTATCCAAGGGTTTCCACTTTGCTGGGCGTAGTAAGAATGATAAATTAGCACAGTATGATTTTAGAATTTTCTGTGCACAACCCCCCTGGCCCAGGACAATTCCAGAATTATACTGTTTTTTACTTTGCGCAGAACAAAATCATTTTAAGTAAAGGGAGAAATTGCTAGTAACTAGCAATTTTTTCTATTTCCACAGGTTTTTTAAGTGTGAAAATCACAGGAATGTAAAAATTTAGATACTTACAGGTTTATTATATGGTACACTACAATAATATTGGGAAAAGCCAAAACTAACCCCTTACACATGTGAAGTAAAACAAGAGGACCATGATGGTCCTAGATCGCTCACCTGAGTCTCTTTGACCCCTGGGTGTCAACAAGGAGATAATTTCTACATAAGATCAATACCACGGAATGTTTTCAGCCAAGAGCATGAAAAATATGCCTTTTTGCTCTTTGATTCTATATAAAAAGGGATGCACCTGGGTGGAGCCCAAAGTGACCCCTGAGGGTCTTGATATGGTTTTAGAGAAGAAGATTTTTGAAGATTTTCCTTTTTATACCCTTCGTGCACAGAAAAGCTAAAAGGGTTGCACCCAGGCAAAAGCCAAAAATGACCCTAGGGTCTAAATATGTGCATACTTGGTAGAGGTCCACTAGATGATGCTACATACCAAATATGAAAGCTGTCTGCTACCTGGTTTCAGAGAAGCTTTTTAAAGATTTTCACTCTTTGATTCTATGTAAAAAAGGGCTGTGCTCGGGCAAAGCCCAAATATGACCCAAGGGTCTTGATATGAACAAAGTTGGTAGAGGTCCACTTGATCATGCTACATACCAAATATGAAAGCTGTCTGCCTTCTGGTTTCAGAGAAGAAGATTTTTGAAGATTTTCCTATTTTCACCCTTTTTGTTAAGGGTAAAGGGAAAGTTAAGGATGGATTTCATTTATTTGAACGACTTTGGTAGAGCTTGACCAAAAAAACATCCCTGCCAAGTTTTATCAAGATTGGCCCCCTGGTTTAGGAGAAGAAGACGTTAAAAGAAATTGTGGACGACAGAAGATGCACGACGCACGTCACACGACGGACATTGTACGATCACAATAGCTCACCTTGAGCACTTCATGCTCAGGTGAACTAAAAAGTAATATCATGAGTCAATGCCCATCTAAATATAATTGTGAGTTATCAATCAAAAATGGACCATCTAAAATTATGACAATTTTTGCTTCTTTTTATTAACTAGTAATAACATTTACTATTTCCATCAATGCTTCCCTAAGCTTTTTTCTAGAGGGCACAGAAAATATACAGTATAACTTGTTTTAAGCAAGGACCAAAGATGCTGTGGTTAAAGAAAAAGCTGCTGAATACATGTTTTGAAAAAGAAATACTCTTTATTTTATCTTATATGCATATTATTGCCAAATATCAATATTCCTATGTTGTTAAAACTCAATAGAATTGTGTCATTGAGACAATTCTAGTGAGTTTTAACAAAATAGGATTCATTTTCAATTATTTTTAGACCAACAATAGCTACCTTTTGAGATATTTTGATTTAAAGAAGGACATTTTGAAAAAGGTCGCTTTAGAAAAATGCAGGTTGCTTAATCGACGTGGTCACTCAAGCAAGATTGACAGTAGTTGGCACTTTAGAACTGCCATAAAATGGTATGTGTTGAAAGGTCCTTGAAATACAATATCTTTAAATGAATGTAAAGGCATACAATTTCCCTAACTTTACAATGGTATGGTTAACTTCCATCAAATTCACAGAATATCAAATCTCTAAGAAATTCCTTTCACTAGTTTTAGTACAGATGTGAAACCATTGTAAAATAGTTTTTTTCACATGGTAAAAATTTCTCTTTGAACTTAATATGCAAACATATAGAGGCTTTGTATTTTCTTGTTTTAGTTTTCTTTTGTTGCCTATTCATTTGCCTGGAAGAAGCAATCAGATATCAACATGATAGCAAATATTGCAATCACTAAAAGAAAATTTGGCCATACAAGGGACCCACTTTTGGCAATTCTTAATGATTTGTCTTTACATGTACTAATGTAAAATCAAAGAAATGAGCACAAAAATTGTTCACCTGAGTTTTTGGGGTTTTTTACCAAACATTGATTAAGAGCTCCAAACAGATTGGGGACGAAAACACTTATACTTTAGATACCCATTTAGGGCTCCATACAAATGCAATATCTCTGACAATAATAAATTGACCAAATTTCATATAACCAAAACACAGTTACACTACTGATATTTTTTTATTCTTTCTGTCTTTTTCAATTCAAATTTTTAATAGCATAAAATTGGAAGTCAAATGTTGCAAGTTATCATAAGGTTGAAAGAGTAAGGGGTCCCTCAAGATAAGAATCCACTTTAATTTTTTCAGATATATCCATGTAGACATACTGACATATTACAAATTAAGCTTAACCAAATACCCCACCCCTCCACTGTTTAGAGCTCATATTTTTCCCAAAATTTAAGGTGTATTTCATTATAGGCACTATAATACCCTGAAATTATGAACTTCATTTATAATCTAAATTATAAACTTGAGGTACACTTTCCCATAATGTAGTATGACAATGAGGTCATAAATGTATATATATAAATACAAATAAATCATTAACAAACATCCAAAATGTGACCTTAACCCTTGTCCTGCTGAATAAAAATATCTGCAATATTACACTCAAATCGAAGTGCTGAATACTCTGAAAGAAAAAAGTTGTGTGCAAATATTGCTCTCAAAAAATAAGTCTTTACATGCATCTTGATCAAAAAGACATACAGGTGGTCTAGACTAAGATCAGACTGCACATATGTGCAGGCTGATTTTTGTCTTTACCTCCTGCCAAAGCAGGAATATTCCAGGTTCAGCGTGACAAGGGTTAATATCTAACATAGATGCACAAACAGATACCGAAACTTTATAGATTTGCCCAAATTGATTCTGAAGAGATTTTTACGGAAGTCACCATCAATTAGAACTAAAATGGGTTTCATCCTAGTCAAAGGGTAGGGGGGGGGAGTATCATTAAGGGCACTTTTATTAGAGGAAATATCGATGGCTCAGCACGAAACAGTTGTAACTCCCTATAAACATATAGGGAGTTACAACTGTTTTGCGCTGAGCCATCAATATGGTATCACAGGACTCACATTCTTTACAAAATTGTTTTCTTAGGACTTAATTTTGTTCTTAGTTTGTATTGAGTTGTAAAGATGACCCTAGCTCCAAAGCACAATTATTTCTTCCCATTAAGAATAACGGGACAAAACTAAAGAATGCTCTTAACATATTGAATTCCAGGTGTCACTATTGCAAGGGCTTGTCAAAGTTCGACATAATCATGTACAACTAGCATATAAAAAACATAAAAATAAAAATAATTCAACAATTTTTTAGGATTGAAAATTAAAATATTTGGATTTAAAAACAAGAGGGCCGTTGGCCCTGGGTCGCTCACCTGAGAAAAAAGCTTCATTACCTAGGTATGTCCATGCAACCACAGAAAAAGAGATTTTCACTTATTCTATCAGATAACATTTGAAATAATCCTTCCCCCTCTGCTCCTCCCCTGGTCATTATTTATTTAAGCTTTTTTCATAAAAGGTCTGTGATCAGCTAATCTATGCCAGATATACAGGCTGAGTCTGAGACTTTTAAAGTTTTCTTTAATGAGTTGATGAATCCATGTCAAATATAAAGGCTGTAGGGACTCAAAATTCTCAACAAAGCACCCCCCTCCCCCACGATGCTCTGCACCTGGTGAATCTACAGTCATGATTTTAGCTAATTCAATTAATGTCCATAATTATGCTGATCATCCATACCAATTTTCAAGTCTGTAGGACTCCTGGTTCATTAGAAGAAGTTTAAAGATTTCAAAAATGATCCAAAGTACTACCCACTCAGCACCTGGTGACCCTACAGTCATGATTTTAGCTATTTTAATTAATGTCAATATATTGATCACCCATGACAATTTTCAAGTCTGTAGGGTTCCTGATCCAGGAGAAGAATGAGGTTAAAGATTTCAAATTTGATCCAAAATACTATCCCCTCCCCCCTAATGCTCCGCATCTGGTGGCCCTACATTCATGATTTTCGCTATTTTATTTTAGATCCATATGCTTATCATCCATGCCAATATTGAAGTCCGTAGGGCTCCTGGTTCATTAGAAGATGAAGGTTAATGTTACAAAATTTTTACAAAAGTACTATCCCCTCCCCCCTGGTGCCCCGCACCTGGTGGCATTACAGTCATGATTTTAGCTATTTTTATTAAAGTCTATGAGCTGATCCTCCATGCCAATTTTCAAGTCTGTAGGGCTTGTGGTTCAGAAGAAGAAGAAGGTTAAAGATTACAAAATTTTCACAAAAGTACTACCCTCTCCCCCCTGGTGCTCCGCACCTGGTGAATCTACAGTCATGATTTAAGCTATTTATATAAAGGTCCATATGCTGATCATCCATGCCAATATTCAAATCTGAAGGTTAAAGATTACAAAATATTCACAAAAGTACTACCCCCTCCCCCCTGGTGCTCCGCACCTGGCAGCCCAAAAGATATGATTTTAGCTATTTTTATTAAGGTCTATGAGCTGATCCTCCATGCCAATTTTCAAGTCTGTAGGGCTCCTGGTTCCGAAGAAGAAGAGGCTTAAAGATTACAAAATTTACCCAGAGTACTACCCCCTCCCCCCTGGTGCTCCGCACCTGGTGGCCCAAAAGATATGATTTTAGCTATTTTTATTCAGGTCTATGAACTGATCATCCATGCCAAGTTTTAAGTCTGTAGGACTACTGGTTGAGAAGAAGAAGAATTTTTAAAGATTTTCTTAAAATTTCACCTTTTGTTGCCATAGCAACCAGAGTTTTTCATGGATTTCAATTCTTTTAGCTATTTTTGAAGGGGACCACCTAAGCAACATTTCTGTAAAATTTGGTGTTAATTGGCCTAGTAGTTTAGGAGGAGATGTCGTTTAAAGAAATTGTTGACGGACGCCGGACGACGACCAATGACTGACGACCGACGGACGGATGCCGGAGGAAAGGTGATCACAATAGCTCACATGAGCACTTCGTGCTCAGGTGAGCTAAAAATTAAGCTATCATACAAAAACAGAATGTGTATCAAAAATTACATAGCACTTTCATAGTCAAAGCTCTATTAAAAATTTAGCAACTAGTTTCTAGTTCAAAATTCATCTCTTTTCATGCTGAACAAAACATTCATACCTTAGCAAGAGGTATGGAAAAACATCCGAGTGTTAATATACAGTCTGATCTTTGTCTACAACATTTACTCCAAGTAAGCCATAGGAGCATAAATAATAAATTTTCAAAATTAATATAGACCCTTTATCAAGCCTTTAAGTGCACTTTGATATTTAGGTAGTGGACCTGTAACAGCATCGCAACATTTCCGAAGTAATGAACTTTAACAATGTTAACTGAGGTTTCCTAATGATTTTCATTAGGAAACCTCAGTCAACATTGTGAAAGCTCACGAGTGCCGAAATGTTGTGGATCAATTACGGTTCCACTACCTTAACGCAATTTCAAAGAAAAAATACTTTTTAGCATGACAAGGGTAAAACTTTTATTATTTGTATACAATACGCTTTATTGTGTGAACTCAACTGACCATGGTACCTACTGCACTATGATGGCGGCAGCAAAGGCTTTACTACCATTACACGCATTACCCAAGTGCGTAATAGAAATAAATCCTCTTTCGAAAAATGTTGTTGATGAATGATCATAACATTGCAACTACACACCATGTTTTGATTATTCAATAACTCTCAAATCAAAGTAAAGGGGAGCGGATGGGGGACATTCATCACAGTCCACATATTGCCTTTATCCTATATATTCTATGTTGGTCGCCTTCTCAGTGCATATAAATTTCAAAATCCAAGTTACGCCTATGTATGTGCTGTTACTTCCATGGATCAAACTCGTGACATCCCAACATTGAAGATTTGGAGTTAGATACACTACCAACTGCACTTTGATGGCGGAAGTCCATTTACTATGAATTCAAAAATTAATATCAAATCATTTATACCAGATTTTATTCACATTTGCCAGTCATGTAATTTATCCTACAAATTAAAAAATTTTCACCCAAATTTATGTAATAGTTAAACGCTAATAATTGAAAATTAAACGATTTAAACAGCCGAAAGGAGGGAGCGTAGCGACCGACTGAGGCTGTTTAAATCGTTTAATTTTCAATCATTAGTGTTTAACTGACTTAGTCTTTTTCCCGCGCTTAATATTATTGACAGCATTTCGCACGATTTACACGGAATAAGTCGGTTGAATTTATTACAAGTGAACGCCTCCTTTTTCCAAATACGGTATTGTTAAAATATGCACGTAAATAACGAGGCTTTGGAAAGAGCTATTGACGATGATAAAAGATGTAGTATTGTTTGTTTTTATTGACCTGACAATCACCTCCGTTCTGTAGATGATTGTTTTGTTTGAATGGGTTTTACGCCGCTTTCAACAATTTCGCAGTTATATCGCGGCGGCCGGAGCACCTAACAATGGATTCCTTGTATTCCTTACACCTGTACTACCATTACACCCTTTCCTAGCCTCCGACTGCTATCTCACATAGGTTTACGATTATCTACCCATTGGTGAGAGACAAACGTCAGAAAGGATATTCGCCGCGCCACCGGGGATTGAACCCACGACTTCCTGGTTGGAAGTCTTATGCCTAACCAACTGCGCTATGGTTCTGTAGATGAACGAACATACGATATGTGTCCACTCTGTATTACAAGAACTTTCGCAAGAATAAACGATTTACGGTATCAGATGTCATTAAAAGATTGTATATTGAATTTGATAAAATGTGCCAGTAATTGTTTATCAACAAATTCGTTCATATAGATCACCAACTCAAATATGGTCATTTTCAGAAAAGGGCCTACTATAGGTGTATTTTCAAAACTGAGCTCTTACGTAGGCGCCTGGTCCATTACCATGGGTATATCGGGTATATCTAAACATCATATGATAGGAATTTAACCTGATCCCTTCACTCTAATAATGAAAGTACATGTAGTGAGTGAACCTTGCGATTACGGACTAGCAATAACTTTCCTTTGAAAGATAAATTGTTACTTTTTTATGACTTATCTAAACCTGTTATATCTATTTCGTATTATCTAACGGTTAAAAGTAGATTTCACCTCACAAAATCTACCTATGGTATACTAATCTGTTTACACATAGACATAGTAATTTTATTAATTGAACTATGAAATAAAGTGTTTAGCTACATACAGAAGCAAAAAAGTTCATAAATTTATAATGAGCGACCCAACCATGGGTAGGTACACCAGCCATCGCGATATAACTGCAACAAGGTTTAAATCGGGGTTAAACCACATGCAAACAAAATCGTCAGGCCGGGTCACCCCAACCAGGTCAAAATCAGTGTAGAATACGGAGAATGCAACATATGCACGTGAAATACGATTTTCTCCTTTACTTGTCACATGCTCGTTGTATATTAATGAGGGGGTAGAGTTAAGAATGTACGCATGCGTGGTATAACAAATAAACCTTGACGTTTAAATGAAATAATGATCAAAAAACCTACGCTGGGTAGTTTATGGAAAATAAACCATCAAAAATTTTGAAAATCCAGCATTCTGATTGGATGATAAAGTAGGACAAAGACTAAGGATCACATATAACTACACAAACATTTATGTTAACATAAACATGTATATCTGAGTTAACCGATAGATATTAGCATGCATGAGCAATGGTTGACCAATTATCTGAAGACAAAATTTCAGATTTGATTAAGTTACAAACAACAATCATGAGGTCACCATCAATTATTTAAGTTATTTAGTTAGAGATATATCAGTGTCAAAAGTGGTATATCATTTGATATCATATTTGAAATATTAAAATTTTCTTACTTTAATCAATTCTCATTTATAGTAACATCTATTTTCTAGTTGTTCTTCATATCATAATTCCATCACCTTAAAATTAGAGTCTATGCAAACAAATAACTCACAGCATATTATTCAAATGGGTAAGAGAAAAACCAAGTTAAATCATTACGAAGAATAAGTACAAAACTATTACAAGAGCTCATGATTCTATAGGCCCCAACAATAGTTCTTCTCATACACACCAATATACATGCACATACCAATGGTTCAGCAAGAATCAATTGTAACTGCCTATGTTTAACTGCCTATAAACATAGGCAGTTAAAACAGGGCTTCAGATTCTTTTCAAGACTGATGGGTCCAATTGACCCATGAGGTAAAAAGTTGTGGGTCATTTCCTGAAATGATGGGCCAAAGCATATTTTCATTATGATAAAAATGTTTCATATCCAAGCAGGACAGGGTCACAGGACCCCAACTGTTGGAAAGTTGTGGGTCATCATGTGAGAAATGACCCGGGCCCACTGTCAATCTGAAGCTCTGTTAAAATAGTATTTGCATTGAGTGATCAAATTAAATCAGTTTTGAACAAACAAACAAAACAACCGATCAGGTTAGATAATTTCCTCGATCTCTTCCTCCATGCTCTCTTGTACTTGACTCCGCTGATGGAGAGGCGTGTGTAATACTTCTTGTATATCATTCCGACGACGACGGGGACGAGATGGCAACTCCTCTTCCTCATCTTCATTTTTGCAGTAGGTACAATTAATAATTCGATCGAAAACTAGTCCGAATTCCCGAGACATAGTTGCATAAATGATAGGACGGAGTGCCATGTCGAGCATAGACAAAATACTGAGATATTCCCTGACATGAATCCAGACTTTGTATTTTTGAGTGTCCTCTTTTAATGCTTCTAAAACATCGGTATTCTTAACCTGGTAAAACCATAGCAAGGTCACCATCTTTGAGGGAAGACGACAAAGTGCAAAAGTCACTATAAGGCTAGAAATCATCTTTGACATTCGTCTTTCTCTACGCGAATAGCTGTCCTCGAAGAATCGCTTACTCATATATCCAGTCACTAAATATAAAATCACTATTAAAATGAGAGGTAAGAAATAGGAAAATGCTGCAGATAATAAAATATATTTCTCCTCCGCACTGGATTTTAAACCCTCCTTACTGTTATCTGGAATTACAACACATTTCTTTACAACAGGATCGAGGATTGACGAGTCGACCATTGGTATGTTTGTGAGCAAAGATACCAGATATAATACAATACAGGTTATTAACGCATGACACACAGTCGGGCCATGATGGGTACGATCAGTCAACAAAATACCACGAAGAACACCAAGGACAACCAAATGAAATGCTGCTATGTATTGACAAGAATTAGACAAGAACCCGTAAACTTTACACCAAACATCCGACTTCATTTCTCCTTTATTTGCTTGAGTCATTATCTCTTCTGGTATGTTCATAATTGCAACCATAATGTCCGCTAATGCCAAACCTCCTATTACCACATAGATTGAAATGCGTAATGATTTGTGGTAAAACAACAATGTCCCAAGAACGATAACATTACCAAGCACACTTACAACACCAATAACGCCAAGTATTACTATTTTTAGTAACACATGGACATTTGGATTATCGTCTTCCTCAATATCTGTTGAATAATCTTCCACATTCTCCATCATTCACTTTTTGTCAATGAGCCCTGAAAACGGAAAGAACAAAATACTACGCTGCACAGGCTTGTTATCTTGTAATAGCTAATCAAAGTTTTGACTAGATTTTTAATCATTTTGGGTTCTACTGGTGTTGAAAATGATTTTTAAAGTTTCCACTATATAACATATAGAAAAATGATCTCTGCCCATTAAATACATATTTTTCATCCGATCACAATAATTTTGGGTCACTCAAGGATAATTGCAGTGAAATTTGGTTGATTTCCATCTGTTACATTCTGAGAAAATGATTTCAAAGTTTCCACTATACAACATTATAGAGAAATGACCTCCGTCCATAAAATACATATTTTTCATCCGATCACAATAATTTTTGGTAGACTGATAAAGGGTCACTCAAAATATATTCCAGTGAAATTTGGATGATATCCATCACTTAGATTCTGAGAAAATGATTTTTAAAGTTTCCACTATATAACATATCACAAAACTTTTGGTCATATTATAAAAAGAATATCAACATTGTGCGAATTTAATACAAAATATTTTAAACTCATCATCTAAAACAGATAAAAACTCAACGCAGCCTTGTTTTTATCTGTTTAAGATGACTCGTTTAATGAATTCGGTATTCAATGAACACTCATTCAATATTCTCTTACTAGCCCTTTGTTTCCCCTCATCATGCTGTTCATGGCGATTCTTGCTATCAGGGCTTGTGCTAGCCTTTTATAGTTGGGAATAATTGACCAGGTCAATAAAATTCTGGGGGTCAAAAACTGGTCTTGTAAGGGGTCAAAAAAGAGTAAAATATGAGAACTTATTATTCTTTAAAATAATCTATAAACTTAAAACAACATAAACGATAAAGTGTAGACACACTTTATTGTTCATGTTGTTTCATTTATATAGATTCCCCCCTGCAGGAAATTTTTGAGGGTCAAAATGGGAGTTTTGAGGGTAAAAACCCTGGTTTAATGGTCAAACACAAGCCCTGAGGCTGTACACAAAGCCTAGGCAGAAGGTCTAGGTCAAGATCAGCCAGCATAGCCATGCAGACTGACCTTAGTCTATACTGTCTACTTTCTACTTTAATATCATCATTGGGAAAAACATATGAGCCAAATTTATTTATATGTCACAAAATTGGCACTTATTAACCCTTTGCTGTTTAATCCCTGCTTTTTACGTGCCTGTGATTTTATGATTGAAAAAACATTGTGAAAAAAGAAGAAATTGCTTCTGACAAGCAATTTCTTCTTTTTCCACACTATTTTCTACCCTACAGAATGGTTATTTTTTAAATTAAATCCCCTTTTAATTTTCGTCTGCAAAACCTTTGAATTTGGACAGGTCCAAAATTTTGTAAAACAGGAAAGGGTTAAGCAGTCAATGTTTTACTTTTCTTGAAAAATTTCCCACATTTAAAATCACAAAGACGTAATTAATTTGTAAATCCAGTCTTTTACTAAATCACTAATTTCAGCACTCATGAACTAATCATAATACATGATTCTACTTTACAATGCATTTTGAAACCTGATATGAATATAAAAATAAATATACAGTTACTTTGTATACCATAAGAATTCTAATAGAGCCCCCATGCTCTAATAAAAAACCAACCCCTCTCCTTGGGAAGTTGAAATCCACCATTTTTGATGTGATTTTACAAAATCTTGAAGCCTCTAATTAAGGCCCATGCCCACAAAATCAAGGTCACTAGATTCAAGAGATTTATACACCTTTTCCCCAATCAAATGATAATACACTGTATGGGTTATGTTTGCTTCTGGCCCTTTTTCCAATGCCTCAACAAATATCGATAGCTCAGCCCAAACAGTTGTAACTGCCTATATATTTATAGGAAGTTACAACTGTATTGCACTTAGCATGTAGCAAAGCCCATTCCTTTCTAATGGAAATATGGTGATTCTAAGGAACCCTGGGGTTTTATTAGAGCTTTTGCGGTATATAGAGGATAATCGTTTGTTTCAGTGAAAGATCGATTTATATTTCATTGAGTGAACAACAAAAGCTATATTTTCACGAGTGGCAGAGCCACAAGTGAAAATATAGTTTTTGTTGTCCACAAAATGAAATATTAATCGATCTTACACGAAAAACAAACGATTATTCTATTTCTTTAATGCAAAAATGAGACCAAATGGGAACATTCTACGACATATTTTTGTAAAGCGCGTCATTTTGCATGTGATTGCTACGCAAAGTTCATTGTAACGTCACTTATTTTGCCCCGCATAGATGACGTCAGATAGGATGAAATGCACAAAAGCAGGGTAAAAGTTTTTGATAATTTCACTGCTTTTGCAGTGAGATTATCAAGTGATAATCTACTGTTATTTCTCGATAAACCACCAAAAAGCATTAAAGAAAACATAATTATCAGTTAAATTTGGGCTACTTGAGGAACATGGAAAGAAGTGTAATAATATTGCAAAAGTCAGCATTCAAGTTGAAAAATATCTTTGGTCCTAAAAACTAGAGAAACTTGAGCACCTGATTTACTCCACAGGCTGAGTCTACTGTTATTAGGCACATCAGGGTTTGAGATTATAATTATTTTCTCATTCTCAACTCAAAACTTTCTCAAATTTCAATTTGAGATTTAAACAATAATTGTTGTAATACTGATAAGAATTCATGAAAATAGAAGTTATATTTAAGTCTCTGTCTGTGTTCACGAACATTTCTGAAACGCAAAACAATTATCTTAAACAACTATGTACACTAAACTAGACTTTTATTCTCAAAGATAACCTTAAATTTGTTTTGCTTCCAATATTCAGTAATGTAAATGATTATGACGTGATGATCTAAATATAGGCCGAATTTGATGAATATTTATGAACCACAACATTTCAGACTCCAATTTGAATAGCTTGCATAAACGCTACTGCGTGTGGGCCTATTTCACGTGACCAAAATCGCATTTACAGATATTACTGTATAGGGCAAGTTATGTGTTTCCCAAAAAAGCCAAAGTTTGTCGATTCATTTGTATTTTTATGTGACTCATCTTTCATTAAGCCTAAATCAAAGAATAAATATTCAAAGAATGCTCACAAAATAGTGATTTTTATTTACACTAAACGCAGACAAGGGCTTTAATAAGGTATTATAATTAATAACTATATAATCAATATTGTCTTCTATGTTCATGCTTTTTTTTTATACTAAATTTTAGAAAATTCTCAGTTAAGCAAGAAAAGTTTTATAACCTTTGGCCTAGAAAATTATTGCTATAAGGTTTTTTCTATATGCCATGCAAAACCATTTCAGTTAAGAAAAGATCATCACAGTAAATAGAGTTATTTCTCTTATACAAACAACGAAAGCAACTGGCATTAAACTAATCTCATCTCCTTGACCAGCAACATTTATTACGTCTGTTTAAAAATACTAAATAAGCCAAACATTATTGCATTGATGTCATTTAATATTCTTCCAAAGAAGATATGAATACAAAAGTTGATTGAAAGCAAATTTATATGATTTTTTCATCCAAAGTATCTGTCAAACAAGAAAATAAACTGACAGGTATTTTGTGTCTGCAAAAAATATAAAAACATAGACAAAATCGATAAATACTTACAACTGATGTAAATAAACAATAATGTTAATTTCTTTTTAATCTTTGTACAGTGCACACTAAGAGCCATCCAACTTCTGATTATTCAAATGGTATTTCTGTGTTCTTTTATATCTGTAGAAAAATCATCACCTGGAAAAAAAATGATCTAAACTAATTAAAAGCTACAAGAATAACATTTCCATATACAGAAGCCATTAAAAAAATCTGACAAGCTATTCATAGACTGACCCTCTGTTTTTGAAGCCAATCGATGAAATATGATCTAAAATATATTCAATTCCAGTATTTCTTACAGTGATATTTTGACATTTAAATCATAATTCATGAATCAAAATATTTTTGTGCATCAAACAAGAGGCCAAAGAGGGCCAGTATCGCTCCACTGACACTTGATGCCTAACAAATTTATGAAAAATCATTAATAAATTGCATTGAAAGTTTAATCTAAGCCATAATCTATTAATTTAGTAAGTAGATAATCATCTTAGGCCAATTTAAGGTTGGTTAATGCATGAAAAGAAAACATCTTAAGTCAACAAACAATCTTTCACAAAAGTCCCTTTTTTCCATGACACAGAATAACATTTCAAAGAGGCATAAAGTGTACATTATCATAAGTAACAATTTATGTAAGTTTCGTGAAATCTATCAATAAATGTACAAGTTATGGTAACAAGAAATGTTGCATCAAAAGGTCCCTTATTCCATTACCCAGCAACATCTCTAACCATGAGTTTCAGAGAAGAGCCTTTTTTATATCTAACCATATAGGGCCATTTTGGGATGACACACCAAAGTTGTCAGCCCAATCAGAATTTAAAGAAGGAATCTCAAAAGGCATGTCCTCAATTTGGTTGAATTCTGACAGGCAGTTTCAGGGAAATAGTTGATCAAAGAAAAACTTTACGCACACACTGATGGATGTATAGACACACAATGGACATAGGGCCATGACATAAGCCTGCTGGACTTTGTCCAGTGGAGCTAAAAATTGAGGAAACATTGATAGTAAAAGAGATAAAAACACAATAACTGTTGCTTGATTGTATAATCTAAAATGTAAGTCACAAAACTGAAATCTTACAATTTTCACTTTGAGTTACCAGTCAAGTTCATGATAATAATAAACATATTTTCCTTGTTCAACTTACAGTATTTCTCCCAATAAATGCTCCCACAAGAGCTACACATTACATGGTCAGCATGCTTTTATTTTAGTATGAATTATCTGATTTAGATAAATATTTAAATTGATGTCTTTTAGGCCCTTTTCCCTCAAATTTGACGTGAATTTCCTCTCAACAGTCATATAAATGATTGTTAATAGGAAATTCATCTCAAATTAGAGAAGAAGTCTCAAAGTCTCTAAGTTTTCTTAGTAAAAAAAGTAGTGGTATTACTATTAGGGAGGGCGCTATACACTAAATGAATACTTTCAGTAGGTGCAGAGATATCATTTATTTGTAAACAACACTTTTTACATGATGAAATTCTTAACATCTTTTTCTTTTGGGGTATAAAACATTATGTACAATGAAGAAATTACTGTTGTTGAGTTACCAAATCCTCTGAAGTTATGAGGGTTTGGTTGCCAATCTTAGATTAAAAGAAATTCTATCAATTAAACTGATTAATTATAAATGAAAGCTGATTTGCCTTAACCCTAAATGCAACAAACCTTTACTTATAGGCTCTGCCCTGCCAGGGCAATAATATTGGATAATATAACATTAATTCAATTTTTGTCAGAAACATTAGGATCAATACTGAGCATTACAAACTAATCATTTCCATATCACAATTACGGTAAAGGATTTGGTTTCAGAATAATAATATAAATGTAATCAGCACCAAATAAGGTTTCGTGCCAGGTCTGTGATTGTCAGGAAGGATTGGCCAGGTCTTCTTGACACATCAAAGTCTCATTTGTCAATGCTCCTGTGATCAAATATCTCACGCCTCATCACAAAATTGTAGTTTGTATTTTGTTGCTAAGTAGTTTGCATTTTGTTACTTAGAAAAAATATTTTTTTTTGAAAGCTTGCAAAATAGTTTAAAGAACTAATTGATAGTTTCTTTGTTATGATAAGGAATATAGGTAGACTTAAAAGTGGAGTAAACAGCTAAAGTAATACACCGGATTTCTTCTTATAAACGCTCCCGGTAGCTATACATAACATGGTCAGGGGGCCTTTTATTTATTATGCATTTTCTGATTTAAAAGATCACAAAAATTGATGTCTTTTAGGCCCTTTCCCTTTTAATTTGAAGTGAATTTCCCCTAAACAATCATATAAGTGATTGTTTAGAGGAAATTTATCTCAAATTAGAGAAGAAGTCTCAAAAAGTTCCTAAAATTAAGGCATTTGAAGGGGGTTTTCTAAGTGAAAATTGTAGGGGTGCTACTATTAGGAAGGGCACTATTATAAGGTATGAAAAACAACAGGTTTAAAATCAGTTTCGTCACCAAAAATTTTCCAAAGCTCCAGAGGAACAATAAGTCCCCTGTTTCAAGTACTATATAGCACAAGACTAGCCCATTTGTACAGTTACAGTATGACAAAACAGTGCAGACTCTTTGCAAATTATACCCTGCTTTGCATATGCACTTGAATACAAAGCTGGTATACTTTTCAAACAGTTTGCACTGTTTCGTCAACCTGAATGCAGGGCTAATCAAGTAATTTTTAAGGAAATTATCTTTAGTATAGTGAAGTTTATCAGTATGCTACCAGTACATCAATTTATATATAAAGTTCATTGATAGGCTTTTAACCATTGTTGTGCTGAATCATCAATATTCCTGCTTTGGTATGAGGTTTATGCACAAATATGTATGCAGCCTGATCTTAATCATCTGTGCCACCTAATGTTCAATTGAGCAAAAGTTAATACCATATTTCTCCTAATAAATGCTCACAGGAGCTATACAAAACAGGGACAGGGAGGTTTTTTTAGTATCCATTTTCTGATGATATATGCATGTATTTATAAAGATTGATGTCTTTCATGTATTTTTCTCTATGTTTTGAAGTAAATTTCCTTTAAACAATCGTATAAATGATTGTTTAGAGACCATAAACCTCAAATTAGAGATTATGTCTCAAAAAAATTGACATTTCAATCAACCGAAGTGGGTCTTTTTAGTAAAATTTGTAGGAGGTGCTACTGTTAGGGAGGGTGCTTTTATTAGAGGAAATATGTTAACTATATTTTTGAGCCAAAAGAGTGTGCATAATAAGTGCATGCAGTGGTTTAGTTCTTTAATCTTAATACAAATTTGCCAGTGTTTTATTCAGTATGAAAAGGGAAAAAATTGTACATTATTTTTTCAAGTTTAAAACCTTTTTTTTTTCAGAGCTGTAAACTTGTACCCTTTTTGTGATGTCGCAGGTCGTAAATCTGTAAAACATTATGAGACAGGAAATTACAGACTGCAGCTAACAAAAACGTTGCATAGTTAGAGAAAGAAATCAGTCTTCTTCCCAAACATTGCATGTTAGCATGTTGCATACGCATGATATTATACCCCAGATAGTGTCTAGGAAATACATGTAAAATGTCATTGAATAACCTGTTGACTGTCAGATCAGCATCTTGAATGCCCTTTCTTATAATTGTCCTTTAACATGATGGCAATGTTCCCTTAATGATATTCCTCAGCAGGGAAGTCAACAAAATCGAGTCCAAAGGACTCAATCATTGGGATCTTAGGGGTCCTTTCTAACACTTAGGGAGTCCCTGCTTTAGGTGAAGACTATATCTTTTAGGCTTCAATCTTTTATTACCTAAAATAAGAGCTATTCCCAGGCTAAATGGAAGTATATTAATATTTGGGGCTCAACTTCAGGAAAGAATTCTTTTCAAAATTTAATTCTCAGTCTATTGGACTCACATCACATACTTTTGAGGGTCCTAGCTACTTAATTTTGCATCACAGATGCACAAAACCTGTGTCCCTTAAAACCCTGTCTCAGTGTCACCAGCCCTGAGTTCAGGATGACAAAGCAGTGGAAATTGTTCAGGTGAGAAACCCTGGAAAGGTAGCTTCTCGTGATTCATTGCTTTACACTGGGTATGTTAACCCTTGTCATGCTGAATAAATTTTGGCTAAAAATTTTCATCAAAATCAAAGGGTAAATCGGTTTGAAAGTGAGAAACAGGTGGTGTAGACTAACATCAGACTGCACAAAGGTGCAGGCTGATGTTTGTCTATAGCTCCAGCCAAAGTAGGAATATTTATGAATGTTTACAGGCCTTGTGAATAACACAGGGTAAAGTATACGCAGAAAATCAGAGAAAACCTGAAGGAAAATCATTTTATAATTATTGAAATGACATAAAAGATTTTACCGATCGCCCTATTTTTTCCTCCAATGAAAGATCGCTATTTCGTTTGAAATTCAAAAAATATATCCCATAACCTGACTATCTGATCGAATAAGTGAGCTGCAGGACTTTAGGTCATAATGGGCGGGGACTACATTCAAAACCAGACATTGACGTCATAATCTTGTCTGGTAAAATATAACGAAAGACCCTTAACTTGTTATCGAGTATTTTGAAAAATGTTTTGTGAATGCTCTTTTGAAGATATGCTTATACACAATTATTCATTAAAAGAAGGAGAACATTCTTGAATAAATGTTTACATATCAAGAGAAGATTCAAATGATATATTTCACTGATTCTGATAATAAAATATTAATCTACAGTTGTACGACAATAAGAATGACACCGACGCTTAATTGAATGGAGTTTTACGCCGTTTTCAACATCTTTTTTTGCAGTTATATCGCGGCGGTTGGAGCACCTAACAATGGATTCCTGGTTTTTCTCTCACCAGAACACCATCACATCCTTTCCTAGCCTCCAGCTTCTATCTCACTTAGGTCTACGATTATCAACCCATTGGTGAGAGATAAATAGTCGGAGAGAATGAGTGCCGCCGTCGGGGAATGACGAGTTTGCTGGAATCAAGCTTTAAAGTACTATACAGTTTCACATTGTCATAAAAGGAAAAAAAAAACACAGGGTTGAAACGATATAAAATCTCAATTCCCTTTTTAAAATGAATACTTTGGGTCTTAAGAACGACATTTTAATTAAATAGTTCTGCAAAGGTCCCAATCTTAACACAATGCAATCGAATGTTCCTATGACGAATATTAAATGCCTACTTTAAGGATTCTAGGAATACAAATATGTTAAAAAAGAAAGTGATTCGAAGTATGTTAGGCCTGTGTTAGCTGTCGAATATCGAAAGCAAACGTGACCCGTTTATGACGTATCGGTTGGGAACCAAAACTTTTATAACTACAACTTTTCAATGCACTATGAATGTCTTTTCTACTAACGTTAACGTCTTGTTGCAATAGATAATTCATATGTCTTGGTTTTGTTGGTTTGTATGGGGTTTAACGCAGCTTTCAACAACCTTTCAGTTATATCGCGGCTCGAGCACCTAACAATGAATTCCTAGTCCAGGATTACCATTCCTTTCTTAGCCTACAGCTGCTATCCTACATAGGTTTACGATTATCGGAACTGTCGGCGATCGAACTCGGGACCATTCGAAGGATAGTCCAACGCGCTTCACTGCGCGGCTGAATATACAGTGGTAGATAACTTTTTTTTTCTAAAAATAAAAAATCCCTTAACAGAGGCAATGTCCCCACCCCTACCCCCAAAAAAACCTGACTAAAAAGAATACAAAATTCACTAGTAACAACCACGAGGTTTTGTTCGCCGAACCTTCCAAACTGATTTTGTCTCGCTAAATGAAACAAGAGGGCCGTTGGCCCTGGGTCGCTCACCTGAGAAAAAAGCTTCATTACCTAGGTATGTCCATGCAACCACAGAAAAAGAGATTTTCACTTATTCAATCAGATAACATTTGAAATAATCCTTCCCCCCTCTGCTCCTCCCCTGGTAATTATTTATTTAAGCTTTTTTCATAAAAGGTCTGTGATCAGCTAATCTATGCCAGGTATACAGGCTGAGTCCGAGACTTTTAAAGTTTTCTTTAATAAGTTGATCAATCCATGTCAAATATAAAGGCTGTAGGGACTCAAAATTATCAACAAAGCACCCCCTCCCCGAAGATGCTCTGCACCTGGTGAATCTACAGTCATGATTTTAGCTAATTCAATTAATGTCCATAATTATGCTGATCATCCATACCAATTTTCAAGTCTGTAGGACTCCTGGTTCATTAGAAGAAGTTTAAAGATTTCAAAAATGATCCAAAGTACTACCCCCTCCCCAAGACACTCAGTACCTGGTGACCCTACAGTCATGATTTCAGCTATTTTAATTAATGTCAATATATTGATCACCCATGACAATTTTCAAGTCTGTATGGTTCCTGATCCAGGAGAAGAATAAGGTTAAAGATTTCAAATTTGATCCAAAATACTATCCCCTCCCCCCTAATGCTCCGCATCTGGTGGTCCTACATTCATGATTTTAGCTATTTTATTTTAGATCCATATGCTTATCATCCATGCCAATATTGAAGTCTGTAGGGCTCCTGGTTCATTAGAAGATGAAGGTTAAAGTTACAAAATTTTCACAAAAGTACTATCCCCTCCCCCCTGGTCCTCTGCACCTGGTGACATTACAGTCATGATTTTAGCTATTTTTATTAAGGTCTATGAGCTGATCCTCCATGTCAATTTTCAAGTCTGTAGGGCTTGTGGTTCAGAAGAAGAAGAAGGTTTAAGTTTACAAAATTTTCACAAAAGTACTACCCTCTCCCCCCTGGTGCTCCGCACCTGGTGAATCAACAGTCATGATTTTAGCTATTTATGTAAAAAATCCATATGCTGATCATCCATGCCAATATTCAAATCTGTCAGGCTCCTGGTTCAAAAGAAGAAGAAGGTTAAAGATTACAAAATTTTCACAAAAGTACTACCCCCTCCCCCCTGGTGCTCCGCACCTGGCAGCCCAAAAGATATGATTTTAGCTATTTTTATTAAGGTCTATGAGCTGATCATCCATGACAATTTTCAAGTCTGTAGGGCTCCTGGTTCCGAAGAAGAAGAGGCTTAAAGATTACAAAATTTACCCAGAGTACTACCCCCTCCCCCCCGGTGCTCCGCACCTGGTGGCCCAAAAGATATGATTTTAGCTATTTTATTCAGGTCTATGAACTGATCATCCATGCCAAGTTTTAAGTCTGTAGGACTACTGGTTGAGAAGAAGAAGAATTTTAAAGATTTTCTTAAAATTTCACCTTTTGTTGCCATAGCAACCAGAGTTTTTCATGGATTTCAATTCTTTTAGCTATTTTTGAAGGGGACCACCTAAGCAACATTTCTGTAAAATTTGGTGTTAATTGGCCTAGTAGTTTAGGAGGAGATGTCGTTTAAAGAAATTGTTGACGGACGACGGACGACGACCGACGACCGACGGACGGACGCCGGAAGAAAGGTGATCACAAAAGCTCACATGAGCACTTCGTGCTCAGGTGAGCTAAAAATTATTACAGAACCCCGGTGGTGATTAAATTCGCTCCTCCCACTTTTTGTTTACCTCGATTTGATTGAAGAATGTATGACGCAACAAATATGAATGACATCATTGATTGACGCGCAACTCATTTGACCTAGCGCTATTTGATGAAAAAATAAGTCGATCGGTAAAACAGTTATAGTTCATATTCTGACAACTTGCGCGTATAACCTTGCGCTCCGCTAACGCTCCACTTAGGTTATATCGCGTAAATTGTCAGAAATGAACTATAACTATTACTTACCGATCGCCCTATTTTTTCCGCCAATGAAAAGCCGCCATTTAGTTTGAAATTCAAAAAATATATCCCATAACCTGACGATCTGCTCAAATAAGTGAGCTACGTGATTTTAGGTCATTATGGGCGGGGACTTCATTCAAAACCAGACAGTGACGTCATAATCTTGTCGGATAGATGTCTCGAAAGACCCTTTATTTGAATCGAGTATTTATAAAAAACGTTTTTGTTCTTTTGAAGGAATGCTAATACAAAATTGTTTATAAAAAGAACCACCGCGATTTAACTAAAAAAGTGTTGAAATGGCGTAAAGCCCTATTCAAACAAACAGAAATCATTAAAAAGAGGAGAAATTCCTGAATAATTTGTCTTATTATAAAATATTAATCCATATGCATACACCAGTTAGAATGAGAACGACCAGTTTGCTTGAACCAACCATTTCTGTACCTCTATCATATTTTCAAATTGAGATAAGAAAGAAAGGACGACAGGGTTGAAACATCTAAAATCTCAATTCCCTCTTAAAATGAACACTTTAGACCTTTTTTTACAAAAAATAATTTGGATCTTTTGAACATTTTGATTAAGTTATTCTGCAAAGTTGCCTTTTTTTAAGAAAAAAGGCAATCAAATGTTCTTTGGGGATCGACGTTTCAGTGTAATTGGTTCATTTTGGAACTCAGTGGCCGCTTGCTTAATACAGGTTGCTTGCTGAATACAGGTGGCCGCTAAGACAGGTTTGACTGTATATCACGACGGCTTGAGCACCTAACAATGTATTCCTGTTAATTCTAACACCAGTACTACCAATACTCTTTTCCTTGCCCCAGCTGCTATCCCACATCTACGATTATCGATCCATTGGTGGGAGAAAAATAGCAGCAAAGGGTGAGTGCCGCCGTCGGGGATCGAACCCAGGACCTTTTGAATGAAAATCCGACACGCTACCAACTGCTCGACTGAATATACCGTGCCAGCTGTTTTTCACAAATACAATCTCCCTTTAAAAGTGAGGCATGATGTCCGCGAAAAGATTACTAAATAGAATGCGAAATCCATTAGTTGCAACCACGAGGTTTAGTTCACCGAACGTTCTCAACTGATTTTGTCTAGCCAAATGGTAAACCCGATGGGGTTTATATTTGCTCCTCCCACTTTTTGTTTACATCGATTTGATTGAAGAATGTATGACACAACAAAAATGAATGACATCATTGATTGACGCATAACTCATTTAACCTAGCATTATTCGGTGAAAAAATAAGTCGATCGGTAAAACAGTTATAGTACATATTCTGACAATTTACACATGTAACCTTGCGCTCCGCTTAGGTTATATCGCGTAAATTGTCAGAAATGAACTATAACTATTACGAAATTTAGCCTGGAAAAGGTTTATTGACTCTTCGTTGAAATAATAGGGGTATTTATTTGGTTGGGATGGCGGTTTATTAGGGGTTTCAAGTTTGCCTAAAAATCTGTCAAACAATTATTCGATTTTGATGTCCAAAGAGGGGATGGGATTATATTAGAGTACTGAGGAACCAAAGCCACACATACACCACAGTTAACAATAGAACAGCTGAATTTTGTAAGCTCCTTTTTGAAGGAGCTTGGCTGTTGCAACTCACACTTGATGTGGTTTTGACAAACTCTGCACCAATATAACCCAAAATATTTACTTTTATTTTGATATAAAATTGTGGAATAAAACTAAAATGACTTATCTACGCATTGCAGTAATGTTACAAGTAGTATGTTTGTTCAATCCAGCCCGAAAAAAGTATTATTGCATCAGATAGCATGGTATTTAAATATCAAAGCAGCTACAGGTTTTTTCGTTTGTATTTTATGAACTTTGTATAGCCGATCACTCCATCATTATTTCACATTGGGTTAGTAATGGGAGTTTATCCATCTGTCAGTATACTGCGTTAATAACTAACTGGCAGCGCGGGGCTTAGCTGTAACGTAATTTGTCATGTAAACTTTAAAATATTTGGGGTTCATTGAAAAGTTATATAGTCAGAAAAAATTGTGATCTCGTGCAAATAACTGTATCCTAAAACCAAAAGGATTCACAGTAACTCATTTCATTGTTGGGTTACCAAAGCATTGTAACTTAATTCAGCTTGGACAAGCTGAAGATATGAGGGTTTGGTTACCAACATGCGCTTTACGGTCTCAAGTTAATTATGTTGACTATCTTTAGAAGTAAATAAAAAATAATGAATAAAGGCTGATTAACCTTAACCTTAAGTGCATTGACCCGTAACTTAGGCTCTCCCCTGCCAGGTGAAAAATCGTGAATTGTAACAAAATCTTGTGGAGTTGTTTATTGATGAGCCATATAATCATTCTCAGAACATCATGATTCAAAAAGTGAAAATCATTGAGCATGTGTTATTTATAAATACTAATATATACAAATCAATTTTTCAGTAATCACTAACTAGAAATAATAGAAATTGTACCATATATAATTATAAATTTAGGTTAGCCTGTGAAAATGGAGGTCCCATTGTAGCAATGTGATCTCTGTAGTGGTCATTACTTTCAGTGCTTTGATTTGAGGCATTCTAACAATTCCACTTTCTTCCCAGAATAATTTTCTGACCCAATTACATTAGCAGCTGCCTCCTTATTTTATGAGCATATAACAACAAGATTAGAGTATTTTTATGCTAATCTTACATCACTGCCTTCCGTTAACGACTGCAGAATTTATCCAAGATTTTTCAATGACTCTGAAAGAGATACATGTCTCTAGTAATTATTAGGTTCTGTCAAACAATAATACATGTAAATATCACTAGAGCTTGTCTGTATGTTATACATTTGTTCCAATCAAAGAGCTTTCATACATTTACATTACATAAAGTGACTGCATCTTTTGATAAAAGATTCAAATACTCCATTACAGTCAAAATTGTGCTAAGTTCTCAGGGATATGATCAAATTTCAATCGGATGATAAACAGTATAGCATTATGATTAAGATCATTTGTAATTTGATCATCTTTTTAAATCAAGTGTTTTTTTGTTTTTTTCATTATTCACACAGTTCAAGACAAGACACATTAAAAACTGTATGATCAACTATTGCTGGATTAAGGCCTTGTCACACTGAACTCTATGTCTTAATCATGTTCATAAATTTATGAAACTAGTAAATTATGGTAGAGATGCAGATCTGTGTTAATTTATTTCAGTGTGCTAACTTCCGCTGATGAAATAGCTCCTGTGCTTAGTACACTACTTCTATTTTTACAACACAACAACAAAACATTAAATTTTGTCAGTAATTAAGCTGCAGAGCACATGCTTGTGACCTCCATACCAAGATCTTGAAGCTTTTCAATGGCTTTGCTTTGAGTGTGATACCAGCTTTTAAGTTTTACCCAAGTCTTATTATCTCTTTCCTACGGTCTAACCTCTCTTGAAAAAAAAGATTATCATGTGTATTTAAGGTCTTATGATGTTTGTCATCCTTTGTTGTAAATGCTCTATCATTTTGAAAAAATTATAACTTTTTCCTCATTCAACATAATATTTCTACCCTAGTAACATTCCATGCCATGTCAATAAACCAAAACATCAATGTGGCACATACATGTAATAGCAATTTAACGCATGTTGAAACTAGACCAACTTGATGTTGTACAGACCCTATAAAAAAAGAATTTCCCTTAAAAGTTGTCTTAAATCTCTCATAGTAAATTTGATATTGAGTCATATGTGACCAAATACTGAAGCAAACATTTTGTGAAATATGTCTAAATCACACAATGTTATATAGATTTACATTCATATCAGTTGACTTTTTAAATATATGATGTAACTATTTTATCTTATGATGTCATCACACTAGTCAGAGCTACAGAAAAGGGGAGTATTTTGGATTTTTGATTTTCAGATAAAAGTATTTCAACTATACTTACACACACCCTAAGTTGTTGGTACTCATTGGAATTGTCTCGTCAAGACAATGCAAATAAGTACCCATAACATTGGGTTTTATTGAGAAATAAAGATTTCAGACTTGTTATAGCCCCTCTTATCTGTTCCTATGACTTTTGGCAGAGCCAATGTAAATTTCAATTCATGTGATTAACAGTACATGCAACAATTTTACAAAACATGTGCATAATCTCTTGGTCCTCGATTACCCAACATTGATTTTCACTACGCAAGGTTTAAGACAATTCCACTGATATGGTATTTAAGACAGTAACAAAATTTTCCCCAAGAAAAATACATTTGCTCATCCCGTTCCCCTGCATTATTTTCTGTTCCCATTTTGTCTATGGTGGTCTGAATTTGGGACTGCTCGTTGGCCACTTCAAAGATTATTTAGTGTGAACACAGCATAACATTTTCCACTCTCTTAAATGACCTCATTTCTATCAATGACATTCACAATCCTTGATCCTAAAATATTAATTCCTTATGTCAACAATACCATTGTCATACTATTAGATCATACTATCCTATTATCAATTATTTTATCTGTGAGGAATTGCGCAGATAATGAACTCTTTACTTAAGGCTAATATTAATTATTCTGTTATCATTTCTTTGGAAAAACAATTGAGAATCAAGGAATAAATGCCCAAACCATAGAAAGCACTATTTGGAAACCAATATCATGGTTAAATTTCTTTCAACCTTTGTCTTGAAAATTTTATTTTATTTCAAAAATTTAGCCTATTTGCAATTGGGAAATTCAACTACACAGTTGGGCTCAAAATTTTCCCACAATAATTAAGTTAAGAAAGACTAGACAGTATAGCCTAAGATAGGACTGCATCTGCCTAGACTGTTTCTAGTCTATATTGTTTGTCAAAGTTTTGTATTCAACAGGAATATGCCATGAACATTAGGCTTGATCACAAATTACCCCAGCATTACTATTTGTTACACAGATTTAGAGTAGAGCTATAGAGTAGGGATATGGTATATTGGATTTTATGTTTTAAGATTTCAGTATTACTTACTGATGATTTAATATCAACTGTTCACGTTGGAACTGTCTCATCAAAATGTTATTGAAATTATCTTGTACTGACAATTCAAATGAGTACCCACAATAAAGGCTTTTGTTGTAAATTAAATATTGTAGTAACAGTTCACTAGTGATGGGCAGATTAATCAATTATAATCAATAATCAGTTGGTTTGGGCTTCTGATTGTGACGATCGATTAAGAAATTTCATAATACTAGATTAATCAGATCCTAACACATGAATGAAAGCCATTATATATTGTTTTCAAAACCGACATCAGCTTGATGGCTCAGCGTGAAACATTTGTAACTGTCAATTTGTTTATAGGCAGTTACAACTGTTTCATGTAGAGTCATGAAGTTGGTAGAAAAATCTACAGAAAAAAGTCTTAAGGTCACGAGTTTTAACTTTCACATTCTTCTCGCCAAAGGATGATTCTGCGACTACTGTATTAATTTCTAAGAAAACAATTGTACTATCGATCATTAATCGATTTACTCTTCCAACTAAAAACTGACTCACATACGAAAAATAAGCTCAATATCTCTGAGGGTTAAGAAAAAAAGTCAGGAAAATTGAAAATTCTTGGTAATTTCTAAGTCTAGCATCTGTATCTTCCACAAAAATCAATGGACCGGAACCAAACTTGAACATGTTCTGTAACTCATTGATGTGGACTCGCATAATTATGAAAAATCAGCTCAATATCTCCAAAAGGTTAAGAAAAAACGTCCGGAAAATGAACATGTCCAGACGGACGGACAGACAGACAGACCGACAGACAGACAGACAGACAGATGGAGCGCAAACCTTTAGTCCCCTTCAGCTTTCGCCTGTAGGGGACTAATAACAAATTATTTATTTGCAAATAAAAAATTTCATTTGATTGTGGAAAGGGTTAGCATTTAAATGACTGATTTAAAGTTAAATGACAAATTTTCATTTCTAAAAAAGCTACAAAACTAATTTAAATTGATAATACATGTATGTACTATTTCAGATCATTTGGAAGTATTGATCTTTCAATTACTAAATTGTATCATTCTGTATCATCTTGGGAAATAAATTCTTTATTTGTCACCCTATTAAGAGTCATAAAACATTTAAAAAGATCACAATAAATACATTCAATTAGTAAATGCAATGCTGGACAATAAAATTCTATGCTGGTCTAATTTCAAAGAAATAAATTTCAATTTCAAAACCCTGATTGAAGGGTCAAACACTGGCCCTATTCCTTAAAATATTATAGCATACTTCATGCATAATTCATAAAATATTCATGCATACTTTATGAAATTTCTTCATGAAAATTCTCCTAAGATGAAATGTATATGTGACAAATGCATAAAAACAAGAGGCCCAAGAGGGCCTGTATCGCTCCACTGGCTTTAAAATCTTTAGACTTTCATTAAATAAAGCTTACTTTAAATGAATACATTAACACTCCAAAATCTCCTAAGACCTATTGAGTAATGATTAAATGGTTCTGGTCCATATTGCACCAAAATACTCAATCACAATGAACCTGCAACCCTTGACCAATCTTATTAAAACATAAGGTTCAGAAGATGTCGTTCAAAGATTTCGGGTTCAAATAGGCCCCACCTGACATGCACATATTTATGGACCAATCAAAATTTCTTGAACAATTTAAGTAAATAGTCATCCTAGAAACATTCTGGTAAAGTTTGATTGAAATCGGCCCAGTTGATCAGGAGGAGATGTCGTTCAAAGATTTCGGGCTCAAAATAGCCCCGCCCTACCAGGCCCATATTTATGGACCAATAAAAATTTCTTGAACAATTTAAGTAAAGGGTGACCCAAGGAACATCCTGATAAAGTTTGATTGAAATCGGCCCAGTAGTTCAGGAGGAGATGTCGTTCAAAGATTTCGGGCTCCAAATAAGCCCCTCCCTGCCACGCCCATATTTATCGACCAATCAAAATTTCTTGAACAATTTAAGTAAAGGGTCATCCAAGGAACATTCTGTTAAAGTTTCATTGAAATCAGCCCAATGGTTTGGGAGAAGAAGATTCATGATTACTTCTTAAACCATGATTGTTTGGTTCTTTATGGAGTCTTCATGCATGGATGCATGAAATTCAATTTCATGATCTTTCACGAAAAAAATTTGCTCTTTATTTCAATGTCTGATAGGCACTTTACTTCTGTTTGTGAATTATTCATGAAGCCTATTCATGAAATATGAATATGTACTCTTGAACAGGTATGCATGAGCCATGAATCAAAAATTGACTACGGAATAAACTTCATGAATAATTCATTATGATAAACTACATTAACTATTCATGAAGTTTTCATGGTAAATTCAATAAGGTCAAAGGATAAAAATCTTGAAATCTGTGATTCCTAAATAATGTGCTGGATGAGAAAAGGGACCTTTAACCAAATATCGCAACTATAGCTTAGTGAGGTCGTAGTTGCCTTATTTGTTACTTTTACCATCACAAACTCACTGAAAATTAAAAGCGCATCTATCCCTTGGAAAGCTAAGATTTTGTCATCTAACCTACTTCGAATATCTGTATTTAATAATACCGGAAGTTAAAATCATCTTTATTTCGCATTTGTAATTTTGTATTTGTCCTTATTGTACATTGTTGTACCTGGACGTAATAAAAGATATGTTCTCAGTTCAGTTAATTAATAATCAATGCAAGTGTGAATGATTACCAAATTTTTGTATATAAAATAGTATAATACCTGCAGACAATTTTTGATGAATGTTCACTAGTGTTGTACAGTGTGAAAAATATAACCCAGTTAGATCTTGATAGAGTTTAATATAATCACGAGAAAGTAGTGCACGAAGTTTCAATTTACTATTTTTCAAGACTTGTCTCCTTCAAACAACAGTGCATTTTCGAAATTGTGTGATACAAGGACTCTGTACAGAATGTAGACAGTGGGAAAACTTTTAAATATGAAATGACCACCCAATACTGGAGCATGCAAATTTTTGTAATGCAGAGGGGTTTCAAGGTGATTTGCCATAGTAACAGTAATGAAATTTAAGTTCAATGATGATAATATAATCATTAGTTTTATGCAAGTTTCATGTATTAGATTTACATAATTCATGAAAACAACATAATTCATGAAAACATCATGATTCATTCTTGAGTCATACTTCATGATATTTTTCTGCATTTTACTGATGTGTAACAACTTCATGAATTGCTCATTAAGCTACTTCATGAATAAAGATGCATGAAGTAAACTTTTCATTTTTACTGAATTTGTTAAAAAATAATTCATCGAGTTTGATTTCATGAAGACTTACTACTATATTTATTCAAGGGACAAGATATTAAAAGAGGGTAAGGTCAGTCTAAAACCTTTATTTCTCAACAAAACCCTATGCAGTGGGCATTTATTCCAAGTTAATAAAATTATACAAAATTTCGTCATTTAGGGCTGAAAAAATGAAGAAGTTTGGGTGGGTTTTTTTTGTTTTTGTTTTTTGTTGCTTTTGGCTCTTTCTCCAATTTGGAGGTTGTAGAAAAGCAGGTCTGTATCTGAACAGGTTGACCCCATTTGTAAGTGATAACAGACACACATTTGAGCATGTTACATCATTTTCACCTTAGAAATTTTAGAACTTTACTGTTCAATATAGATGCAGTTAGAGCACATAGCTTTTACCAGAGAAGAAGTAACATGGATTGCAGTTCTCAACAACATCTAAAACAAGGGCGTAACTCCCATTACGCAATTTACACAAACACGTAAAAGAAATAATCCTCTGTTGAAAAATGTTGTTGATGAATGATCATAACATCGAAACTACAGCTGCTGTAGTCACTATGTTTTGATTATTCATCAACGTTAAAACCTTAAAAAGGAAGCGGACGGAGGAGGATCCACATATCTCCTTGATCCTATATATTCTTCTGCTATGGCCTTCTGACTGCGTAATAATTACACAATCCTAGTTATGCCTATGTAAAAGATCTGACTGCATGTATGCAGTATGCAATATTCATCAAAATCTTACTCATTTTAACTCCCTTGATTCCAAACAACTTTGCAACTACATCTGCTTGAGCAGCTGATTTGCTCCACAGGCCTAAATCTACAGTTAGACAAGAATTAAAGTGAATGAATGAATGTTTATTTCAAATAAGTGTTTTTAAATCTCAAATTCTGAAACATTTCTAAAGAAATTCATGGTCCATGAATAACATATATTTATATTATATAATGGTTTCATTGAAAAATGTAGATTTAAACTGGCTTCACCCACTCTTATCTGTACCACAGCTACAAATGCAGGGGGTCGGGGGATTTTAGACCAAAGTGCATTTATAAGCATAGCACAAACCCCAACCCACAACATAGGATTTCATTATCTGTACATCTGGAAGACTTGAACACTTATAATTCATTGAACCATTAGAATTACTAAATGAATGAATAAGAAATAATTTACATCCTAGTTCTTACACAATCCTGAAATATACCAGTAAATGCACTCAACCTGTGATTGAGTGTTCGAGCTTAAGATTTCGTTGCAATCAAACTAAACAAGTTGTTTCAGTATTAAAAAGTAGTGAAATATTCAATTACATGTAGTAAATATCTGGGTTGCAAAGTCTAATCAAAGTGCTGTCAGCACTGTAAATCGTACATCATTGAGAGGCTGGGATAGTGCAATAGTTCGCCAATCAAAAGGGCTCAAATTTGGACAATAAAAGTTGGTAAAATCTTTAAATTTGTGAGTTTTTTGTCTTAACACTCCATCTTTTCGAGGACATCGCCAGCTCATCCAACCTCGTGGGTCCGATTTTGAAAGTTTGCTGATTCGATAGCCCTCTGCTAGTCTAAATTATTTCTTAGCAGATTTTTACGTTGTTATAATGAGCACGCGCCAAGCTAAAAGCTTGTCTGTTAATATTATTCCTCTCTCTATAGAGTTTAAAAGCCTGTTTAGCAACAGACATTTTTCATTAAACTATTTACAATTTTGATTACCAACATGTTTGTATTTCAAGCATTGGGTTTTCCCAAATACTGTAAATGCATTTTCCCTCAAGAAACACGTGAAATCGCCAACTATGCTATTTATATCTTTGGTTTCTGACCAATCGATTAAATCTAGCAGCACTCTATGATTATTCATGAGTTGTTCTAAAAATAGATGGCTCTTGCTGCTATCCTAGGGGAAGTTCAAATGGCAACCCGAAGGACGCGTGAGATGATGTAATAATCTAAAATTGACTGTAATATGCATGCGCAGAAAAGACATTCATGTGAACGGAGTTACCCACTGGTGGTAGTAAACAAACTTCTCATTTACCGCTACAATAATTAATTTACCATGAAATATCGTTATCCCATTAAGAAATGTGATAAACTCGTGCAAAATACTATATAAAATGAGAAAAAAGTATTTGTTATTTAAAGTAAAAGAGAATATTTATTTTTTTGTAATCGAATTGTTGTGCACTATTCTCGACGCCATTTTGGAACCCAAGTAACACCGGCCTGACCCAGGATCAGAAGCGTCGAGGTTGAAAGGTTACAATGACATCACTAGTGTCGAAACCGAGGCCGTTCTGATGGAAACCCGGTTAACTCGGGTCGAAACCGAGTCCGATATGAACTTACCCCTATATCAGTTTATCGTATGTTTTTGTCGGTTTATTTGTTGTTGAATAATTTTTCTTCATACTCAAATTTGAATTTAATGAAAATAGGATTGGAGCGTGATCAGAGTGCTCATTGAAATCAAATATTTCAAAATTACAACATTATTTCTATTTGTTAACACATGCGGAAAAAAAGTAAACTTCCCACGCTCCCTGTTTGAGTGCAGACGACTATTGACTAATGACAAACAAGTTAATTGACACATTTCGAGCAGACGATGTCCATTTACACCTACCACGTAGTCTGAATTTACACGTGGGTTTTGACCGAGTGATAATCATAACAGAATTTGATTGGTTGTCAGCCCTACAACTGGTAAATGACCGTCCGAGAAAGTTCAGAGCAGTAATATTGTAAGTGCTACAAGTTAATTATACAGTTAACTCCTTTACTCAACCGAAAATCTTGTTATAAACACTGAAAATACTAACTGGTAATTACTAAAAGCGAAAATTACATCAAATTTTGTATTAGCCTCTTCTCTATTTGTCGAAAAGTAAATAAGGTATAAACAAAGTTTGTAGATTGTGACTGAAAAGGCCGTTTCTTCGGTGTTTGAAAACACATAATTTGGTTTGAACACATTGCTCAGAAGATAATAGTAAAAATGTAGTGGGTCAAACAGACTGGATTTCTGGAAAACGGTAGATATAAATCTACTGCTTCGCAGTACGATTTAAAAAGTGAAACATCTGCCAACCTTTCAACCAAGACAAGCCTGCATATAATGCAATCTGCCCTGCATTCAGGATGTCGAAACGGTGCAAACAGTTTGCCAAATATACCCCGCTTTGCACACAAGTGCACTTGCAAAGCGGGGTATACTTGGCTAACTGATTGAACCGTTTTGACATCCTGATCGTAGGGTTGATCATAAACAAGTTCACTCTTCCCAAATTTATGAATATTTTGTGATTTTGCAATGCAGTATAACAATCATATACTTACACGATTGCGCGTGCTTCCGACATATTCTATCATCATCACATCTAAAATTGCACATCTGAAACTCATAGTTGACATTAAATCTTTACTAAAGTAGATTTCGACAATAAGCACGTGTAATTCCTACATTCCTCTCATGCGTGCAAATTGTGACATCAAAACTGGGTCAAACGACATTTAGGCCATACGTCCGAACCAACAAACTCAAATACACGAGAAATGTGAGTACCTACCAAAATGTTAGCAGAATGTTGAGTTATATCTAGTCCGAGGTTGTGTGTTGCTGACTCCCGACACAAATGGTGCTCCATTTGCAATCACATACGCAGACATTTAGCATTGACCTAGATTTTGTCCAATACACTTCATAGTGGTGTAAACAAACCTTATTTATCGTGGTTGGTACCCAGCCATGATTGAGAGTTCATGCAAGCGGGAGACCAATCCAATAAGCGCCTAATTATACCACGTGCGTAGCAAATGATTACGACGTTCGTCTGCTCTTCAAAAAGAGGGCTGAAAATAAATAGTGAATGTATTGAAATGTCCGCAGATGAAAGAATATAACTCAATATTAAAAGTATGCAACTATTCATCGACAATCGAGCATTCTAGATAATTGAATATTCAAGACACGAATTCATTTATCTATGAAAACAACATTTTTGCATTTTTATTATAATTATAAGTGAGAATGTGAATCCTATTTGAATTCATGGAGTCATGAAACCAAATACATCATCATACACCAGAATAATTCAATATAATAATAATAATAATAATAATAATAATAGTACTAATAGTTATAATAACTTGAAAAGTGGCGGTATTTAAAGAGTCTGCACAGTTGGGCGAGTAATATTGTATAGTCCGTTTAATTTCTATATGGACCAACCTTTTAATCAATTACATAAAATTGCGTTTGAATGAAGGATTTCTATGAAGGTAAAATATTAATTTCAGCATCCCAAAAAATATTTTTGGAAACAAAATGGTTTTAAAACAATGATTTTGTCTATCTGCTTAATGATAATATTCAATGATAATATTTTCGCCTTCTCTACTCTTAAACACGAGGGGTATAGACCTATAAGGAAATTGCTATCGTGAAGATTCTGGGATGTAAGGGTAGTAATATATGGATGCAACTTCACGGAATGGTAGATTGAGTTACCTTCCTTTAACTACACAGGATTGTAATTTCGCAACCTACAATTTTGCGATAAGGTGCATTTGGTTTACCTTCCTTTAACTACTCACTTTCATCAGTTAAGCGTCGTAAAGAGAAGAAATTCACCACTGATCGATTGATTGTAACAAGTCTTCATGGATTGTCAACTTTTCATCCAAATCTCAACTTAATCATTCGCAGACCGTCCTGGAATACCAGTAACATACATTCATTCTGGATGACAAAACGGAGTCAACTGTTTGCAATTACACCCCGCTTTGCACGTGCAAGTACGCAAAAGATTTATCGTCCTGAACGCAGGGAATGAATACAATCGGGATCAGGCTCACGTTTTGTGAAATGCGTCATTTCTTTAGAAATGGGGGTCAATTTTGCGTTAAATAGCATAGTGTGAAAAAGAATATATCGTTTTTCGTTGAGACAAATTTGTCATAATCTTACCAGGAAAAAAAGGTGAGATTTTCTCTGATTCTAGTCTCGGTTTACTCATTATACCGTGAGTAAGTACACGCGTAAGAATAAAATTATAAATTAAAGAAGTACGAGACTATACCAGTGAGGATATATGGCTGTTTGGCCGAATACAGACAATGCAGACAAAAGATCTGTTTGACTCAATGAAAATCGCCTGACTGATCCTTTATACTTGTTTAATGTATATACCTGTATATATGGAATGTCCACATGTCTGGATTACTTTCAGCACAGGAAGGTTCTGGACCACTTTCCTAAATATCATAGATCTTGAGCCCGAGGAACTTTTCACTTTTCGATACTAGACTCGGTTAAAATCAGCTTGACACAAAGAAAATATCCACAGCGGATCCTTTATACACACACACACATATATATATACACAAGGGAATAAAAGCATTGCAACATCTATACTATGAAGATATAAATCTTCACGAAAATATGAACCTCATTGAACATGTGTGAGGCATTATCTTGGACGCCGAAAACATGAACTAGAACCTCCAATTCAAAATCCAGCAATGCTGTGATAGGAGCTGCAAGAGTAATGGCAGCATTTATGTATGTAATAGGGCTGTCACACCTTAACGTTTTAGCCAGCGTGTGCGGAACGTGTTGGATTTTTTATAACACGCTGCGAACACGTCGGGTACGCTATGGACACGTTCCGAACACGCTATCGGCACGCTGTAACACGTTGGCACACGTTGCGATACGCTGAGTATCTCATAAAATTTTGTGCATGCTTAAAATTTCTCAGCGTGTGCCGAACGTGTTGGAACACGCTCCGCACACGTTCCGAACACGTTCCGAACACGCTCAGCACGCTAGAGACACGCTAGGAGCTCGTTCACTTACGCTACGGACACGCTAGAAACACGTTCGCCAAAAGTTTAACGTGCTTCGAGCGTGTGTCCAGCGTACTGGGAACGTGTGCATAGCGTGTCTTCAGCGTACTGAACGTGTGTCTAGCGCGTTGCCAGCGATTTCACAGCGTGTTTCTGGCGTATGACAGCGTTTCAGTTTTCAATGAAAATATAAAAGTTCCGCTGCATGTTTGTCTTGAATTTCTACCATCAGCTTCTCGTAAATAAATAAATTTGTGCATGTAAGTGTGTATGACCCATTTGAGATGTTCATATCTGCATGTTTCCTCATGACCAGTCTAAGAATGACTTGAAAACTCGATTATAAGAAGCACTCTCTATATTTGACGATGAACGATTTCGATTAAGTCATATAAAGAAAACTTATGTTATTTTATGTTATGTTATAAGCTGTTTGTCTTTTCTTCCATATAAATCCTTTACGGATTTTCTTAATTCCTTAGATTGTCGAGGTGGAGAATGTAGCCTAAATGTTTATTAAACATTGCGTTTATAGCTTTACAAGTGCGTCTGCTCTTTGGTTAGAATAACAACACGTTCGCGAAAATACAAACATTCATTCGTCTCATTTCATCATTATCAATATACCAAAATGACAAGTACATCGTTGTACCTAGTGGACATAATACAAGACGTGTTTTACTCTATTCTGCTCTGTTCAGAATATTTGATTCTATTATATATGTACTACAAGTTTGATATTTGGTACACCTTTTCCCCCTTAATATAGGACTAGCTATTCAAGATTAAAAGAGATTGTAGAAAGTCATCCTGGTAGAGCATATGGAGGAAGAAAGGAGTGCATTATGACAAGTAGTTCCTTACCCTTTCGCAATATTTTTCGAGTGAAAAGTACTAGAAGCTTTAATCAGCCTGTAACCTACAAGTTTGTTATATGCATGTTTTCATATGTAACAGGTGCCAGTGTATTTTTCTTTTCGTCTTTTCCTATTTTTCTCTTACATGAATCAACATACTTTGAATTCGAATATGTGTAATGGCCGGTGGCCTGTTTATATATTAAATGAATTTAAAGTGGTATTTCTTGCAGAATTTATATTTACATCCAAAACACGCTGCGAACACGTTAAAACACGCTAGAAGCGCGTTACAAACACGCTAAGCACGTTCTGAGGACGTTACGAGAACGTTGGACACACGCTCAAGAACGTTGGTACACGCTGACATACGCTATCAACACGTTCTGGACACGTTACTCACGCGTTACTCACACGTTCAAACTCGCTATGAACACGCTACAAGCGCGTCGTGAATTGACAAAAAGAAAATGTAGGTCAGCGTATGCCGACGTTTTGCGGACTTAGTCTATTTCTCAAACGCGTTAGGCACACGCTGGCTAAAACGTTGAGGTGTGACAGGGACATAACGTTTGATTTAGGGTATTGCAACAAAAATGACTATCGCTTTTGTCAATACTTATGGATGTACAAGGTATTGACTATAAAATCATTTTTGAAGGTTTCTCTTGGCTTAGAAACAATGAACAGATTGAATTCTCGCCAAGCGTATTCTATGCATCCATAGTTTATCGCGTAAGAATATTTTTTGAAAAGCATGCTCTGTTTTCAACGGCTATTATTTGAATGAAATGGCTAAAATTGGAATAAAAGTTCGTTTTCTCGTTTTATTAAAGGTTATAAGATCTTATGAAAATAATTTCTTGTGTATTTAATGCGCCAAATTACTAAAGAACAACTATTTTCAAGGGCGTAGCTACCATTACGCATATTACGCAAGTGCGTAAAAGAAATAAATCCTCTTTCAAAAAATATCGTTGATAAATGATCATAACATCGAAACTACAGCTTATTTAAGCTGTAGTTACGATGTTTTGATTATTTACCAACGCTCAAATCACAAAAAGGTGTGCGGAAGAAGGGCATTTATCTTTTGACAAAGTTCACATACCGCCTTTATCCTATATATCCTTTGGTGGTTGCCGCAACCGGCTTCTGTGTGCGTATAAATTTCAAGATCCAAGTTACGCCTATGTTGTTGAGAACCATATCATTGAAAATCGGATGTTGCTATACTTTACATTTTTGTCTACATGACCATCTGGAGAAGTCGCGGCATTGAACGGTTTTTGACACCACCCCCTCCCCCAAAAATCAAAGATTTTGAGCCCAAGGACTTGAGGTCACCCCAATGCTTTGAATCGTCGTTTATAAAGCAGAAGCAGACATCTTTGCGTTCCTTAATTGAGCATGACATTTCCTACACTTTTGCAAATATTGAGCAGCATAGACAGCCACAAAATGTAAATACATGTATATAGTTACCTGATTGTCTACAGATACTTTGAGACCTTATCTATCTAATAAGTGCATAGTGAATACTCTGGTCAGACTGTGCAGGTGCATAGGCTGGTCATTTTCTTTGCTTTGCGCAAATTTGATTTTTTTTTGGAAATCTCACGCACAGACTCAACTTCCTTCCAAGTACCGAATGATTATACCATGAAAAGTACATGCTTCTCGAATGTGTTCGGGAAACAAGTAAAATAAAACAAACGATTTGTAAATATTCATATTAAAATAGTCTCTGATGTCTGTTGCCTACAGGTCTGGCATCGACTTCTAGACTAAGAGGTCCCGAGTTCCTGGGTGCGGATATCGATCTTAGTTCGTTGGCCGACAGATTCCGGGGGACAGAGCGAGTACATGTGAATTTCTCAGGAAGCAGAATTAAATTAATTTAAGTTGTAAGAGGTTATTATCCGATGATAGGTTTAAACCAATCAGAATATTTTAGTAACTTGAATATATGTGACCAATCTCACGAAAAGGTACCCCAATGATCCGGGGCGGTGCGAAAAGAGCCGACCATTATCAGACTCCGTGGCTATTAAGGCTGTTCAGGGTCAAAACTTTTTCATTTTTGGTCGATTTTCTGAATCTAGAATAATCACTCTGCATTCCTACATAGATCTATATGTAATTATTTTCGAAATTTGACTTCAAGTTGATCTCTGATGGATCAAATCTTTTTTTCAAAAAATTATTTTATTGAGTTCCCAAAAGTCCCTTTTCATGTAACGGGTTACATTGGTAAACACCAAAAGCAATTACATATTATACATGTACATGATCGACCAGCCAGCCTCTGAAATACTGAAATATGTGAAACATCACGCGAAAAGGGACCGTCTGGGGACTCTTCAAGATATACATTTGAAAAATATATTTGGTCCAGCATATAATAATAATAATAATAATAAAATCTTTATTTAAAGAAGGTAGCTCATTAAGCTATCACCATACAAACAATACAATGAATATCTTATTTACAATGAGGCCTTCTGAAATAATTCAATGTATAACAAAACAAGTAAAGCAAGATTGGTGATGACAACATATTCATGATATTAATAATGATCTGGCGAATTGATTGAAAGGTTAATGACTTGCACTTTCTGGAAATCACTTTGCATCAAATGGAAACAAGTTCTTGCAAGAATAAAGTTTTGCAAATAATTTCTATTCTGTTGCAAAACTATTCGCGTAGAATTTGAAGGTTAAATGAAGAACTGGAGAGATTGCATTAACTTTTCCAGAAATAAAACTCAGATAAATGATGATGATAGGTGGAACACCTCGCTATAAAATCATGCAAAGTCATTATATGAAAATTAAGACATTACAATGATGATGATGATGATGATGAAAATGACGATTAAGATGATGATGGTGTAATGTAATTATGATAAAATAACAATATTGTTTGAAAAGACATACACAATTGTGAATGGTGTAACTTAAAGAATTATATCTCATACAGACATCAAATAATTTTTCAGAGATCGTTTAAAACATGAAATATTTTCAATGCTTCTTATAGTAAGAGGAATGTCATTCCAACATTTCATCCCATTAAAAGAAAATGATTTCTTTAACAATTCTGTTTTTGGAATGCACTTATGCGATATCTGGTTACCTGATTTTGATCTTAAATCATAATCAAAGCACTGAAAGTACTGATGGTGAACGAACCTGATGGCATTCTAGAATGATATATTGAATTTAATTAGAAAAGAGAAACTATGAATGTAAAAATAATTAAAAAAATGGGGGGAATTGTCTTGACAAAATTTCCGTTGTTCGGAAATTTCAATGCATATTCAAAGAAAGGAAAAGATGGGGAAAATCCTGTTAGAAAAATATTTGTTAGAATATGAGTTGTTACTCTGTGAAAATTTCTTTTACACACTTGAAATAGGTACATTTATTAATTAAACATAAATGGAGAGAACGATTTAATCCTATCTAAAACTGTCTTCAACCTATATCCAATGGTGTTTGTTTTACAAAAGTAATTGTTATCATGTTTAAGCTTATTTCAAGTAAATTTGTTGTATTTGTTTTAACTATTTTTATCTATCTTTGTTTCTTCTCAGAGGATGAAAAGGTCTTTGAGTACCAACCAAAGAAACACCTACGAATATCAGTCAGTCCTGAACTGTACTCATTGTTTAAAGTTATGATTCGTTAACTTATTAGTAGTATTTAGAACCATAACCTGAGAGATTCATTTTGATCATATCTGAAGCCAAAACCACTTCCGTGGTTGACACTTATGTCGTTATTCAATTTTATTACACTGCAGGATGAGAAATATTTAGGTATAGGTTAAAGTGTGTATTTCCGTTTATTTATCGTCTCTACCGTAGCATATGCCCATATGAGCGACGCCCCCAGAAGACGGTTAGTTGTTACGGGGGATAGTGCAAGGATACATGACGAATCTACTGCTGAGATCCGCCATGGTTCATTAACGTGCTCGATGTAAAGCACCGTCTCACGGGGCCTCGGTTTAACGTCTCATCCGAAGGCAAGTAGTTTTTGTTAGTGTACCAGCCCGGGAACCGAACCCACGCGGTCGAACTTCAATGGTTTTGAAGTCCGGTGTTCTACCAACTGAGCTTATCGTGCTGGTCGTATAGGTTAAAGTGTGTGTTTGTAGGATTTAGGTCCCTCCGTGCTCTAGGCATATATGGTAAGGACCATGAGAGAGAAAGAAGCGGATACGAGGAGATCCGGGTTCATACGCCCCTAGCTCTTCTACGAAAAGACCTCCTTGGTTCTTTATTGTGCCCAGTGTAAAGCACCGATACTCGCGAAGCTACCTCTGGGTTTCTTACCAGTTCACTTCTAGTTGAAAATTCCTGCCTGGGTTGGGATTCGAGTATAGGTTAAAGGAGGTCTAGTGCCTTATTAGTATAATTCATAGATAATTTCTGTTTAAGGTTTAGAAATTAAAGTATAACTTTTTATTTAAATAATTGCTTCATAGTAAATTGCATACTTACAGTCTTTATAAATATTATTTTTGTAACGTAATTTCCACTTCAAAAGCGAATAAGAATCTTATTTAAGTAGTTTATTTTTTAAAGGGAGGTAATAATTGCATGAACAAATAGTTTAAGTATAATACCCTATTTTTTTCCTCCCGACTTTCCTCCCAATAAGAATTGAGAATCCTTACAATTGTCGGTTTATTTTTTGCACGAGAACCTATTGTTTACATTCAAGAGTTTGGATGCTTGTAAAATCACTCACTATAGATATCTTATTACAGTATTGCAGCTGATATTAACCTTTTCTTCTCGGAGCTAGTTTTTTTCTCAAACTGTAGTAGTCAATTCTAAACGTATTTTGGAAAGGATGGAACCAGTTTTTATTCATCGATTAAGATTTTTATGATTTCTGTAAAAAACGCAATGACTTTTCCGAATAATTTAACAACTAAACCCGCCTGTCGAATTGTAAACAAATGCATGACGGATTTGGTCCCCCCCTTGACCACGGCAATATATACTCGTCAATTGGAGTGGTATCTAGGGTTGAATATTTAGCTATCATTTATTTAATTTTCAAATAGAATTTTGAATTGATATGGTTTTACAGATTGAAATGAAACACGAATGCCCCCGGAACAGCATTTTTTTAAAGTTTGACCTTGACAGATGACCTTGACCTTGTCACATGACCTTGACCTTGTCATATGACCTTGACTTTGGTGTACAGCTTTGTATGTCAAATACTTTGGAGAAAAGGCAAAGGTTAAGTTTTCGGGTTAAGTTTTCGGACAGACGGACAGACAGACGGACGGACGGACAGACAGACAGACAGACGGACGGACAGACGGATAGACAGACAGACAGACGGACATGAGTAAAACAATATGCCCCCGATCTCTCGATACGGGGGCATAAAAATGCAAAGTAGAATGGCCCCAATGAAATATCTCCCGTGCCTGTCGCATTTGGTATTCGCAATATTCGCTTCTGAGATAGACGAATACGAAACGTTTTCGCTGGGAATAAGCCCTACTTCAGCCAACGCCATTTTACAGAAAAATCTTAAGAGCGACGTTCACCCCTATTCAAATAAAAGATACAAGAAAGGTTGTACATGTAAAACACATGTCGAATCATTCTTAAAACCCGTCTCGAGACTGACTGTCGCTAGTTGAAAAGTTATGTAAAACCGCGTTCTAATGACACAAGGTGTCTTGATGTGTCATTCGTCTCAACTCGGCCGATTCCTGTAACCTACATTTAACTCGGAGCCGTCGGAGATCGCCCGAGTATTGCCGAATGTAAGTTCAAGAGGACACGACCTAGATAAACACGTATTTCCGGCTAATTACTACAAGTTGCACCAGCGAAGGCTTGGGTCAAAAACATAGTATCTGTCTCTTCGGTGTTTAGACACAAACTTTGTTTTTGCTTTAAACTCTCGACAAGCTTACGCCGATCAAAAATTCCCTTGATAAACATTGCAAGATCATATTGTGTTTTTCAAGGCGAATTTTCATTATCTTCACTTGATAAAGAAAACTAGAAACACGCCATTAAAGAAATAAAAAGTGATTTTGCGGAGAAAAATGTTGAAAGATTCTAAATTGAATTTTAAGAGGCGCTACTTTATTTCAAATGTATTAACATCCAACAGGATTTTCCTGACATGGTATATAACACTGGTGAACGACGTTCGTTCACCAAAAATTGTTGCTACTTATCTCTACAAATTCTGACATATATGCTGGAGCTAATCCGTGAATAGTTTTATAGACCATAAGAATCGTGAAATACTTGCATCGGCTTCCAAATGACAACCAGAGGTCACATTTCTAAAATCTTTATACAGAAAGGTAGAATGATCATTCTAAATTTGGAAAATCAGCAAAGTTCGAAAAGTTTCGACCCTAGTCAGCCTGCGCATCCCGCGCAGTCTGACTAGGTTCGACACTTCGCGCACTTCCCAGGTGGTCCCTTTTCGCCCGACGGGTCACAAATCTAAGTAAGGACTCGGAGGAAAATTACGTAGATATGAACCCTTCAATGGTGACGTTTTCTTCCAACTTGTGACACATCAGATTAAAAGGGACCATCTAGCTAATGCGTAAAGTATAGATCCTGCTTAGACTGTGCGGATTGCTTCTCGCACTTTGCTGATTTTTAAAATAAAAAATGACCATTCTACCTTTCTGAAGAAGGAATTGAAAAAAGCGACCGTTGATTGACCTCAATCGAAACCAACTACATGTATATTTCAAATATTTATTTTGCGGAATTCCAGGATTTTCTTATTTTTATTTTTATTTTTTTTTTTTATTTTATCTTTTTTTTATTGTGCAGGCTCACGTATTCACATTTCAATTGTCTCAATTGTTTTACACCGACCTGTTAATAACAATTTCAAGGTCATTTGTGTAAAGGTCAAGTTCACTGTTCGGGTTCAAATCCGTTAAAACTAGAAACAAAAGGACTTCAGTCTTTTCTTGTGGCCAGACCTTATGGTATTTGTTAAAACGACTGTCATTTTAGGTTGGTATCGCGGGGGTGGGGTGAGAGGGTGGGGTCAAAACGTGGTAACTAGAAATTTATTCAAGCTGTAGATACGACATATTGCCCAGGCAACGACTGTAAAATTAATTCAAGAAAGCAAAGCTTTTGGAATTGTAAGTTAGGCATCCCCGTTTCTTTTTCGTCGCCATACATCGGTTTCATATTTTTTATATAGATGTAATTTGAAAATTTGTAATTGTGATACTGCTTTCATGCATGCCTTTAAAAGTCCGAGTCAAATATAACTTAAAAGACGCTAGCTCGATTAGCTCAGTCGGTTGAGCACCGGACTTCATAACAATTGAAGGTCGATCGCCTGGGTTCGATTCCCGGGCTGTCACACTAACAATCTAATTGTCTTTCGGATGAGACGTTAAACCGAGTTCCCTTGAGTGTGCTTTTCACCGAGCACGGCGGATCTCAGTAGTGGTTTTCTCATGTATCCGTGCACTATCCCCCGTAACAACTTACCGACTACTTGGGGCGTCGCTCATATGGGCATATGCTACGATAGCGACAATAAATAAACGGAAATAAAAAAAACTGAAAGGGCAGCAAAACCATACACATGCAGTTAATTGTGCTTTGAAGAATCTTCTTTAAACTGAAAGAGAAGAAATAGTTGTTTTGAGTCAAATATCAGGCTGCATAATAAGCGCAAGATTATCTTTGTTTCATGCTGCCGGTAACATAGGCCTTTTGACGTAGGAATATCTCGGGAAATCAAACCAATAGTAAAACAAACTAAGCCGAATTCTCATTTATTCTAGATTGTTTACCAATAGGTTTTGTATGATATATGTTGCAATCTATGCGTAATTAAGTTGTCAAAACCGAAGATAAACATTATAAATGATAGTCCATCGGTGTCCATAAAACAACTTCTATTTACATGTTCAATTACTGAACTCTTTATGAAGATTTTCGTTGTTGCAACCTTCACTCTCAATTTAATGTCTTTTTTATGGGACCAAAACCTAGGGACTATAGCTTAGAAAAGGGATAGAATGGATTTCATGATTGTGTATACTTTATCACTGTTTTATGACAGAGGTCCTAACGTGCACCAAAATCCGGCTTCGAGGTAAAATGAACAATTGCCATTGCAATTGTTTCCTCTCTCACGGTTATTTTTTTTTTTCTATAAATGTAGAGTTATTGCAGTTTATCATATCTATTTATCAAAAAATACCATGGATTCTGATGCAAGAATAAAGTATTTTAATCATTTTGCATGGTTAGTGAAAGATTCGCCTGGTAAAATAATTTCAAACTACAGCCTGTGTGTATAAAATATAGCATCAATACGCATTCTCGAATATTTTGAGTATGTTATGAGTATTCATATGACACGGCCATGTCTTCAATAGTGAAGATGGTAGCACGTCGGTCTTTAAACCACTAGGTCAAGAGTTAAATTGTGTCTAAAATGTGTGACGTCCAGTAAAAAGCTTGATGTTTGAGATCTCGAATTTGATTCATTGACAAGACAAACGATTAAATCATAGACTTAATCCATTTCCGCTTGAGACGTAAAGGTAACTGCGGACACGTGAATTTGTCGAATTATCCATTTTTTTTTTTTTTTTAATTCTCACAATAATTGCCGAGATTTATCTTTGAAATACGGGCATTGGCTTAAACGCAATGACATACGTTTGAAAAACGTTCGATTGGCAACATGGCGTCAATTAGAGGCCAATCTCTTTCCAAACCCACCGAAATCAGTATTCGCATTTTTCTGAATTAATAGTTGAATTTCATGTAGAAAGTCTACTGTAAGAATCTAAGACTGTGCAAATTACTCATATTCAATGAGAATAACAGTCTATCGATTTCTTAATTTTAATTTTGGATTTTATTATTTTGACATGCAAAGAAAAATACCGAGATGTCAGGCACAAACAGTGGGAGGATGGGAGGGAGCATACGGGTAGGTTAATAAGTTTACTTGACTTATTACGTTTATATCGGCTATTGCAGTCCGTCAAAGTTTGTACCAGGGTCTTTATTGAACGCTACAACTATTTTGGGGATATGCCATTCAGTATGCTACTTTCTTGACTAAAACGACATGTTTGTTTATAAAGCGAACGACATGCTTCATCTACGAGGAAAACAATTATACGAAGTCAAGTTACTGTACAACGTCTTTGCGGGTGTTTGTACAACACCAAATAATAGTTTGTCAAGCAACTGTACAAAGTAATGAACGAAAAACTCCAAAATTACTTTCAGCCAATTTTCTATTATTTCTTGATGAGGAGACAAAGGTTGGGGATGATATTGCCTTCTTGCTGGTTTAAATAATTCCTATGGCCATTTCAAACAAAAAATATGGCATTTTAAGGTAAAATTTCCAGCAAAATTGTGCACATCCAACAGATCAAAGACGCCTCCTGGGATGAGTACAGAATATACCACTCTCTTAGTCTTTAAGTCAGATTAGAATGTAACAAAGATGTAAATCAATACATGAATTTGCCATTTGATATTATACAAATTGCAAAGATCAGATATTAAGGTTAATGTAAAGTGTTTGGTGCCAAATTTAAAGGCACTTCATTTGTCATGGAAAAGCAATACATCCAGGTATATTATATATCTTTATGAGCACAAGCAGTTAAGCAACATGAGACGGCCATAGCTATAGCGGTATACCCAAAGCATTGTGGAAAATGGTTATTTTGTACAGAACAAGCAACTGCATGACTGCTTGGTAAAATTGGCTCATATTTTAACAAAGTACAGTCTATATACTACCCAGGTACTACTACAACCGTTGGTAAAAAAAACTCGGGCCAAAAACTTAGTCATGCAAGCAATTTATTTTGACTTATTTCATAAACACATATGTCATATGTCATATATGTCATTCTAATTTTGTAAACGTGTAGATATATCTAAAGTATGGTGTTTTATCACAAAATAAACGAATATTAATAGTTTATATACCTGTAAGGTTGTTTAGCAATATATCAATCTCTATTTCACAAAATGATAAATATATAGTAATTTATCAATAGATCATTTAAGGTTCATGTAAAGTGTTTGAGACCCAATTTTAGGGACATTCATTTGCCAAGAAAAAGCAGTATGTCCAGGAATATTATATATCACAATGATGCTATTTATGAGCACAAGCAGTTGAAAAACATAAGACTGTTATAACTATAGCGGTGTAGCCAAAATATTGTGGAAAAGGGTCATTTTGTACAGAACAAGCAACTGCATGACTGTTGGATAAAATTGGCTCATATTTTAACAAAGTCTAGCCTAAAGTACCGTCCAGGTAGTGCTACAACCATTGGCATAAAACTCAGCCCCAAATCGTAGTTATGCAAGCAATTTATTTTGACTTATTTTATAAACACATATGTCATATTTGTCATTCTAATTTTGTAAACGTGTAGATATTTTTAGGGTATGGTGTGTTATCACAACATAAATAGACATTAATTGTTTATATACCTGTAAGGTTGTTTAGAAATATATCAATTTCTATTTCACAGTATGATAAATATATAGTAATATTGTAGATCATTGAATTAAAAAAAAACACTATAATTTGAAATAAATCGCAGAAAATATTTCACAATATTATGGTGCGATGTTGCACCATACCTAACATCTATTTTGAAAACAGACCAAACCGGTTTGACATGTATGTTGACAAAATAAATGGAAATTGATTGTTTCAAAAGAGCCTTTTGAGACTGAGTTTTATATCTAAGGTTGTAGCACTACCTGGATGGTACTTCAGACTGTAATTTGTTAAAATATGGAGCAATTTTATGCAACCGTCATGCAGTTGCTTGTTCTGTACAAAATGACCCTTTTCCACAATGTTTTGGCTATACCGCTATAGCTATGGCGGTCTTATGTTGCCTTACTGCTTGTGCTCATGAATAGCTTCATTTTGATATATAATATACCTGGACATACTGCTTTTTCTTGACTTATGAAGTGCCCTAAATATTGGGTCTCAAACTTTTTACATGACCCTTAATTAAAAAAATATAATTTTAACTTAATCGAAGAAAATATATTACAATATTGCACCATACCTAACATCTATCTTTATAACAGACCAAAACGGTTTGAAATGTATTTTGACAAAAAATGGAAGTTGTTTGTTTCAAAAGAGCCTTTTAAAACCGAGTTTTATATCTTAGGTTGCAGTAGTACCTAATAGGAACATTTGTCTTAATATATTCCGATCCAACTTATGCAAATTTTATCCAGCCGTAATGAAGTATTTGGTTTTGAACAATTTATCCCTTTTCCATAACGGTTTGGTTATTCTGATATGAGATGGGGTCTCTAATGTTGTGCAACTGCTTGTGCTTATCTTCAGCTTCAAGTTGATATATTGTTTAGCTGGGCAAACGGTCTTTTTTTGTAAATAGAAGCAGCAATAAATTTGGTTAAAACTCTTTACACGAACCTTAGCCTACCCTGCTTCTGCAGTCAATCGCCTCAAGTGATCAAACTGTTAATGTACACAACCACAAGAGACAATTCCAATAAGCTTACTGTACACTTCCGCTCCTACTGTCAAGCCTCTTCATTATAGGTTCTACCTAACATTGATATTCAAAGGCACATTTTTTCTCGATATTCTAATAATGAAAGGCAGTACAGAAAGACTCGCTCTCAGTGCAAATTCACTCCATATCATCCGGAACGTGAAAGGCGGAGATTCACCGACTTATGGACCCGGAAGCTTTCAGACGGTCTCCATAGCAACAGTCACGTGGTTCCGTTCTGAAATATGCACCTGTTTGTCATCGATTTTACTCTGTGACTCGAGTAAATAACTGTTGAAAAGGGAAGTTTATAGCCTTTTTCGTCCGATTTCTCGTTAATATAGTATGACTATTTTTAGATAGATAGGTGATGGAATAGCCTTGCTCCCAGGCTGTCAGTTCGTGTTGAGGTTAAATAAGTAAGGTACATAACTCATGTTTTACTATTTCATTCTATCCTATTACCTCCCATATTCTCAAAGACTGACACTGATCGGCATCTCAGAATAATATAAGATAATACAACGAAATTATTCTTTTTTCTATTTGAAGTTTGTTCATTCTACAATACTTCAGATCAGTGGGACGGGAACCAGTCTAATGAAGGCAAATTTTGAGTGAACTTTCCAGAAGCAGACAAATTAGGTCGTTTGAATATAATTCCGAATTCTTTTAGTCTAAATTGAGGTTACGAAGTTTTGGTCTTTTAGTGACGAGAGGGGTTCAGTGGGTCCTTTACATCTGACTTAGAGTGAAATGAATATAGTCAAACATTGTATAAGTGAATTCAAATGTAGATACACTCCTCCTTAATGAAAGCATAAAATTATTGGCCCAACAATTGAATTCTAGGAAAAAAATAAATATAAATTGGAAATGAGTAATCAATAAAAAAAGATATGTAAGTGTTTTGTTTGTGAACAAATGATCTCAAGTGGACCGCTTTGTCACAAATACTTTTCATTAATGATGTAGGCCCTATAAGATAAATTCTATTTGGAGTCTATTTGCACAAGACAACCCCTGCGTTCAGTATCACCAAACGGTGCAAGCAGTTTTCCGATTGTATCCCACTTTGCACGCAGGTGCACGTGCAAAGCGGGGTACAATTGGAAAACTGTTTGCACCTTTTGGTGATCCTGAACGCAGGGATAATTTGGTCAATGCGATCACTGGGAATGCAAAAAAAGCCTTTAGCCAAAGACGCAGCTAGCTTGTTTCAGTTCTATAATAATTCACATTCAAGCTAAAAATAATGATGTCATGTCATGTGAAAATCAGCTTTTACAACTGACCGACCATCTTGCCAGAATCCTTACTGAAGGAAAACAAGCTGATCTAGTTTTGTCACCTTCCAAAGTAGGTAGGTAGGTAGGTAGGAAGGTAGGTAGGTAGGTAGGTAGGTAGGTAGGTAGGTAGGTAGGTAGGTAGGTAGGTAGGTAGGTCGTCTAATCAAAGGCTCTTTTTTGCTAGATTCATGTACGTAACGGACCCGATCTCTCTTTTTTATCTTAATATCTTATTATGGTACATGTCGATAGCTCAACACGAAACAGTTGTAACTGCCTATGTTTATGGGCAGTTACAACTGTTTCGCACTGAGCCCGTCATCCGGCGATGTATAATCATCCTTCTCAGAAAAACTGAAGACAATCCAATGAAAACTGTGGACTCCGATGAGATAAGGATGATATTTCAATTCTTAAAACGCCCTCATAAAGTCGGTTTGAACCCCCCCCCCCTCCAAAAAAAGCGCATAAAAAATACGAATATTCATTTGGTTGTAGATTGTTTTATTTTTATATAATACAGGCATAAGGTTATCGATCTATGATTGTCTACTTACATGTTTTCGCTCGTGTTCAGTCATATTCTATTACTTCAGCTTGAAGATCGGACCAGTCCACTGAAAAATTTTGCGATCAATAAAAGGGTCACGTAAGTGGCAAAGGGTCGTCCGACATTCCGTCATGTCTCGTGAAAGTCCGTCAAGTGACGAAGTTTGTTTATCGGAACAAGATGACCTTGAAAGAATGCCACAATGCGTATATAGTATAATATATCGATTATCGATCGGTATGAAATATAATCTTGTTAGTACTTTGGGCTCACATTCTTTCGGTTGACAACACGACCCAGGGGGCAAAGCGCATTGGGATTGAGTTGTAAGCTGTGCGTATCCAGGCACAACCCGGGTGCAACGCTTGTTACCCATTCGGTCCATAGCATCGCTTTTTGTACTCCCTGTACTAAGGGTTCTCAATGTAGACTATTGTTGTAAAAAATGTAACTTGTAGGCTAATGATAAAAAGGAAAATGAAGAGAGAGAGTGGGAGAGAGAGAGAGAGAGAGAGAGAGAGAGAGAGAGAGAGAGAGAGAGAGAGAGAGAGAGAGAGAGAGAGAGAGAGAGAGAGACAGAGAGAGAGAGAGAGAGAGAGAGAGAGAGAGAGAGAGGCTTGGTAAAAGATTTAAATCATCGAAGGAGTTTCTTCGTTTCCAACCCAGGGTTTGCCAACCAACTACGCACATTACGCACTTGCGAAATAAAAATGATATTGTCATAAAAATATATGGTTTGTGAATGATCATTATAACGTAACTACAGCTTAGTAAAGCTTAGTAAAGCTGTAGTTACGTTATTATGATCACTTACCCACGATGTAAATATAGTGGTGCGCCTAGGTTGGATTAGCAGCTGGTGGCTCGGTTGAAATATTTTGTGTTTAAACTTTTTTTTTTTCAGATGTTAGAATCGACATAAAACCATGGGTAGGTACAAAGGCCTTTGTGATATGCAAGACTGTTGAAAGCGGCGTTTTACCCCAAACAGCCAATCTGTCACCATCACATCGAGCCGAGCTAGAAGCTTATCTTCAAGCTAAAATTAGGCCCTACCAATCAATGTATTGTTAATGCTCAAGTCACACTAAAATCGAAGGCCTCGGTTCGTCGGTGATTCTTATATATTTTCCATCGATCGATTAAGAAATAGCTTCGGTCGAATGTAAGTGAATGAGTGAGCCATTAAGTTATTGAGTGTGTGAGAAGGAGTCGATGGATGTGCTTGAGTGAAGGAAAGGGTGAGCGTTTGGGATTGAAAGAAGGCAACATTGTTAAAAAGACACTTTTCTATCTCATTGATGGTTGAATTTGATGTCTTTATGTTTTACCTTCTCAAAATAAATATATTATTATTATTACTATTATTATTATTATTCTAAGCGATGTCAGGACAAATTGGTTATTTAACAGTCACATAAAAGCGCCGACGTAACGTTGCATTATTCCTTAGCATTGATAAGACAGTAAATAGAGAGCTGGCGATACGCATGCGAGATGTCGTCGAGTAGTCTGCGAAACGCGACGATGCGTTGCCGACTAGCGCCGTTGCGGGGAGGAGAAAGTGTCAAAACAGCCAAAGAAATGTGCCTGCGATGCGTATAAAATCTGTTGTGAAGCCCGGCTTGTCGCCGGCGAAAAGTCGCCGACGTTCTCAGAAAAATTCACTTTTGACTCGGCCAATGCACCGCTCAGTCGCCGATTTTATCATCGATTCCACAAAAAGTTGAGGCGTTTACAAATGTGAGAGAAGCTTAAGCTAACGTCGTGTCGTGATTCGTCGCCGGCACTTTATGGTAGAATCGGTGATAAAACTGGCGAGAATAGTCAGCGAATGATCAGTCCCCGGTCCGATATGATCGGCGACGCGTCTGTGAGTTTTACCTTCAAGTTAGTTTAAACTAATTCATTTCAGTTCGATTACACGAAAGATTAACCTTATATCATGAAATGAAGATTGTATTGACCTGATATCGCCTGCCTGATAACATAACATGATATCAGGTAGTCTATTTTTAGAAACTATTTGCATACACTTTCACCAGAATTTCTTTGATTTTTAAGGGTTTATTCTATTAAAGCGCTGAAAAAAGATTAAATGATAAAAATAACATGTAAATGTCTTAAAATTACAATGTTATCTGATCTCGGTTGTTAGAAATTATCATGCCTCGGCAAAGCCTCGTCATGATAAATTCTCCCAACCTCGACGAGATAACATTGATATTTTAAGACATTATCATATTATTCTCTTTATAGAGTCCCTCACGAACACTCATTCCTGAGGGAGGGGCAGTGGATATAACCTACTACCACCTAATTCTACAGCTTGGTGAACTCGGGCTGGCTTTTCAGTTTTTGCCCATAAACACACCCGGCGACTGTTGGGCTCGATCCACGGAACTCCAGGTCACTGCTCAATTGCCTTTACCACTAGGCCACCGGAAGTCGATATTGTACCTAGATTTGTGGAAGTCGATATTGTACCTAGAAGTATTCTCCGGCGATCGGATGTGCTACCGTCGACCACCGACCGGGCTCCGACCGAACTTGTAAACATCGCAGATGTTTTATTTTTCTTACCCATTCACGTCCGTTTGGTATCGGCGACTAGTCGTCCACGCATCGCAGGCGTGACGCCAACTAGTCGACGACAACTCGCCGACCTATCTCGGTGAGAGGATTCCAAAAATCACCATCAACATATAATTTGTGTAATTGTTAATGAAATGTTTAAACTTGAAATCCAAATAATATATACCCTATAATGGTAATAGTTATTATTTCTCAGTATGAATCGCCGCACTTGTAACAGACGAATGACGAACATCGGGATGACGTTTGATTTCTAGCTGAATATAATTGGTATGTGGGCGACCAAAACCTCGTAGACGCGGATTCATACATAAGTGTGATTAGGTTTTTGGTTTCATACCTCCACGAAATTAGATTCATTGCTTAATTCAATTTTTATGATCCACATTTCGCCTCGTCTCCACCATGGCACTTGTGAAGAGTTGGCTTTTGTTTTTCGTTCGGTGAAATTATCTAGGTCTTTCACTGAAGCAAACGATTATCCTCTGTGATTTGTTATTTCTTTTTATTTTGTAACGAACCGAACGCACAGACAGACGTGGTCCATTCAGAGAAGAGGATCCTCAACCCTAACGGGTCGACTCCATCTGTATGTCTGTGTTTTCCGTTTATTGAACGTCTTTACCAAAACATATGCCCATATGAGCCCTGGAATCGAATACACGATAACGTCGTTCAATGTGTGTGTGCGTGCGTTAATGTGCATCAAGTTGAGTGTGTACGTGTGTGTGTGTGTCTGCGTGCGTGTTTAAATATATGTGTTTGTGTGCATACGTGTGCTTGTGTGAACGCGCCGCGCGCGCGCGCGAGTGTGTGTGTCTGTCCGCTGTCTGTGTGTGTCCGTTTATTTATCGTCATCACCGTAGTACATACCCCCACGAGCGACGCTCCCAGAACACGGTTAGTTGTTACTGGGGATAATATTAGGTAGCATGACGAAACTACTGCTGAGATCCGCCATGGTTCTTTTACGTGCTTGATTTAAAGCAACGCCACACGAAGTTTCGGTTCAACGTCTCACCCGAAGGCCAATTCGTTTGTTAGTGTGTCAGTCCGGGAATCGAACCCACGATGCCAACTTCAATTGTTTTAGGTACTGTTAAAAAATCGCTATTTTTATCACGTGCGCTAAATCTCTGATTCGGGCTAACTGCAACACGGTCAATATGGCCTATGATTAAAAGAAGTTGCCGACGACAAATTAAGATACGCGTAAATGGACAAGGAATTAAATCGCCAATGAAATAAACTATCAGGGAAAGCAGAAAAGTACAAATATCGATCCCAATCAAGTTGTGCAGTTACAACTACAGGTCAGATATATAGGCCTATAGTTCCGCAAGAAAGAGTGAGGTTCGAGAAACCGTTATAAATCTCCTATCATTTTCAATGTAAAATCGATCTTTGATCACTCACTTGAAATTGCAGGTCTGTAGTGGGCTCGAAAGTTTCCGTCGGCTTTTGACTGTCGGTTGTCATTTCAATTGCTGCCTCGATAGCTCAGTGGTTAGAGCGTCGGTCTTCTGATCCGAAGGTCAGGGGTTCGAGTCCTGGTGACAGCGAGGTGTTTCCTTAGGCAAGAAACTTAATAGTCACTGCCTCAGTCCACCCAGCTGTAAATGGGTAGCAGTGGATGAAAACCCTTCCACAATAATAATAAAAAAAAAGGATTCCACTGCCTCTCGAAATTTCTCAATCAAATTTGATAACATCTAGAATGAGTAAAAAGTCGGTTAAAAGCTATACATAGCTTATGTTAAGTCTTCTCTATACTTTGCTAAATATCTCGCTCTCTTCTTCCATACCAGAAATTACAACAACCTCTTTTCTATACTTTATTGCCGATTGCGACGCATGCTAGATACACAACGATGGAGTGAAACAGGTACAATACAATGCATTCACAAAAGATCCGCATCATAGCAAGGAACGCGACGTCCAGCCGTAAAAACAGAGAAGATGGCTCTGAAAAAAAAAGCTGTATCCCAGAACAGTTCAGCGCCCTCCTCAGCGGTATGCGTGGGACTTCGCATAGTCTATCCAAAATAACAGTATATTCTACATAAATCTATGGTATTAAATACAATTACACTGAACGTTTATGTATCATTTGACGTGCTCGCTAGAACTGATTTAATCCTGTATTCTCTACCCCTCCACGACTTACATGTGCATTCTGATTGGTCAGAATATCAAAACAACTTCATAACAATTTACCTTTGGCTGAGGCGTAACAAGAAGACAGCCTTTTTCCGCTATACTGGCGTAACGCGGAAAAAATTAAGTCTTCTCTATACTTTGCTAAATATCTCGCTCTCTTCTTCCATACCAGAAATTACAACAACCTCTTTTCTATACTTTATTGCCGATTGCGACGCATGCTAGATAGAACTCCTTAAAAGATAGAAGTAAGGGAATCATCCACATTATTAAGATTTGTGCGACTCTATGAAGTCAAACGGAAAAATAACTTTTAAAGCCTTGGCTTCTTTCACTCTCCGGATCCTGTTAAATTTTCCTGGAGTTGCGCTCAAATTCCTATGGTATTGATTTCTGAGCTCAATTTAAGATCGATACAAGCAATAAAACGTTATACAAAATCCTTAAGACCTATTCAAGTTTGACCAAAGATAATAACATTATAACAAGCTTCCATGTATGCTAAAAGCCGCACAAAGATGCGAATCTGAAGAAGCAATTGGACCTGTACAGCTTCTCATTCAAATCTATACTGGTCAAATATACTGTATACTCTTACTTATATTACATTAGCATATTAAAAAAAAGCCCATGTAGACTATTACACTGCAGTAATTTTACAAATTGTTAAACAACGTAAATAAATTTCTGATAAACAATAAATCGTCTGATGTTTTAACATAGCCCGCAACCATTAGGTCTCTGCTATCAGAATATCTCTTTATTGGGTTCGTGATGAGAATTCATCGTTGATCCGAACGTACTTGTCTTTTGAACCCTGAAGATAACTGTACTTCTATTCGTAAAAAAACACCATTCTTTCGACTTCACAATAGCACATAAAACAATACTTTTTTACTTAAAAACACATAGCTACCACGACAAGCTTTACACGAAGATTTCACAATTTGAAATACATAACAAGCGAATCTTTATCCATCGTTGGAATGCACTCTCGTAAGCAACTGAAATCTAAGGAAGCCGTAGAAAGTGAACCGGAATATCATGTCAGAACTGTGGATGCCATCTGCCTGCCTATAATCTGAAAAAATATAACTCGTGTAAGCATTGGACACTGAACCCTCCTAGAACATAATTCGTGCCCGTCTTTAAACTCAATCAAGCACGTTCGATAAGATTATTAAATTCTACCTTCCAATTTTCCAAGGCGAAAAAGCTTTTCCGAAGAAACTTTTAGATTTCTAACTCATTCTAAATGAAACGGAATAAATATTAAACATTTGAAAAAACTCCTCACTCCAGATTACACGGGATGAAACTAATATAGACATTACGTAACGTTTGTTCGTTCGTCAACCAAACCAAATAACATCCTAGGTGATCAAACCACCGATTCGCCTCTCGAAACCGAAACCGACTCAAAGTGATTTCGTCTCAACCTATCGCCTATGATTTAAAAGTTAATTGCAATTTGCCAGTCGGCCCAGATCCTATTTTTGCCAAATAGCTTTCTCATAATCTAATTAGGGAATAGCCTTTTTTTAAAAATTTTATTTATTAATCTGAATTATTCCATTTTAATTGATCACACAGCATGTTGAATATACATTTCAACAATTCTTCTACTCTTTCCGTACTAACTCGGCATTGTCACAATAGCCTGAATGGCTTTTTCTGTAATTGAACTCAATTTGATTACCATTAAGCTTCAAAATAAGCACAGTTCACTATAGTCGCTTTTCTCGACTCTCCAGTTTCCTTGTGTGTGTGTGTATTTAGCGAACCTACAACACAAACGGCAACATAACCAAGCCTTCAACTAAGGCGCCCGCACAAAGGGTAACACAAATAAGCCTTCAACTAAGGCGCCCGCACAAAGGGTAATGCAAACAAGCCTTCAACTAAGGCGCCCGTACAAAGGGCCAGATAACCGCATTACGCGTATACTCAAACTATACAACAGAAAACATTTCAAATTAACTGCCCATGAAACATTTCTTACCGGAAAACAATATCGGTATCTCTATATATATTCCTGATCCTAGTTTGAACGCGAGTTCATACACATGTGGCAAACGCTCTAGCCGGCCTAGCAATATCATCGGCAGCAACAAACCTAGAATCATTTGCGCCAGAAAAGTCATGCCCCTCAAGTTCTCAGTAGATCCGGCATTCGCTCACAATTCTCTCCTTGCTAACAACATTCCTCGGGATACCGGAATAATTATAAACTTACTTATAACAGCTTAATATTGCTGAAAACTAGATCAAATGAACTGAGATTGGGTGAACGTCTCTGTCCATTTCAATTAAAGAAATAAAGTATACTCAAGTTTTTGTACACATTGTGCTGATAACTACGTGCAAGATGTCATAAAAGCCTACCAAATTTTTCTTGCTTTTTCCGTAATTCATCAAATCTTTACTTGACAGTGCCGTATGCCGCCTCCGACAAGGGCTTCCGTTTATATATAGGTTAATCCAAACCCGATCTTAAGAGATATAAGCAATTTACAACTATCTCAGACCTTCGAATCGCAGCTTTCGATTGCTAAATGATGCCGAATACTTATTCTGAACTACGGGATGGACTTAAAATTTCATTTCATTTCATTGTAGTATAGAAAAGCAAAACCCTGCTAGGCTCTTTTGTAAGGGAATAAAAAGTAAATCGAGATAAAACAGAAAACAAAATATCTGTGTGCAAATTTTGATGTCTGTTAACTAAATCTTATTCAACTTAAATAGAGCGGTTGATCAATCCACGACACTTAAACTGATGGCGATATAGCGTCACTTAATGTTCATGAAAACCGATCTGCCATCTACATCCGCAGTACTAGGTACAAAAAACTCGTTAATCTAAATGGAATTCAGGCCCACATTGCCGTCCGTGCCATTTAGGCCACATGGCCAAAAAACATACAACTTTCAGGGTGCTCAATAATTATTGTTGAATTTGTCATGAACATGTTAATACAACCGTACGACTTCACGTCTGTAACGTTTGGCATCGCCGGATGAAAATAATATTTATTAACAGCCTTTTCACTGGTGCATATTGATGCATCTATATACGCTCTTATACGATTACCTTTCTTTTGTAACCAATATTCCTATAAGTTATCATAATAAACAGAGATAAAGTTATGAATGAATAATAAGGGTATTCTACCTTGCCAGACCTATCGTGCAAAATAAATTACGATAAGATATTTGTCCACAAGTTTAATTGGGTATCGAGAAACAGCTATCGCCTATCAAGTCCAGTGTAATAAGTAATCTTTAAAGGCCCCACTCTAAATGTAGGTCTATACATGTATGCATTATCTGAGTTCAAGCGTACGGCAAAATTCGGTACCCATTATTATGCTATTTTTCCCGCTTTAGTATATTGACAAATTACCTTAGCCTAACTTTTCTAGAGAAAAACATCAAGCTCGCTAGCATTATTTGATTTATACCAGTTTGTATTTTTCGAGACTAATCTGGTCCTATAATGCGACCTTTAATGGCATGTTAAATGACATGAAGAATCAATCGATCTATTGAATGGATTTTTAAGCCGCCTTCAACATTTTTTGAAGTATACAACATCTTGTGGCCTGCTCACATGTACTATCAAAACAAGAAACCCTTTACTTAATAAGCCGTACGTGTAAAACAAAGTTACTTATCTGTTTCTTCACTTCTATAGTTGGTAACAAAACGACATTCATCTGTACAGTGCTGTTATCGCCTATGCTCTCGGAATTCCTGTTTCCATTCGTTGAGTCTTGAAAATGGCTACAATATTGGTACTCGCTACGCTGGAAGTTTGCAATGTCGACATGCTCTTTTCGACTGTAAGGATTTTAAACCGGCTCGAGGACTCCATCGCGTTGTGTATCATTTGACGTGCTCGCTAGAACTGATTTAATCCTGTATTCTCTACCCCTCCACGACTTACATGTGCATTCTGATTGGTCAGAATATCAAAACAACTTCATAACAATTTACCTTTGGCTGAGGCGTAACAAGAAGACAGCCTTTTTCCGCTATACTGGCGTAACGCGGAAAAAATTAATTGTTAACTGTACCTCGTACAAACCCCCGACTATAAATAAAAAGATTATTATTATTATTATTATTATTATTATTCAGTGTTTATGATAGACCTAGATTATATTCCTTACTTTTTAAATAATAAAATCACTGATCTTACTATATTAGAGAGGACCCGAGGACCCTATAGTATTATTTTCAAGTAGGCCTATGTCTATTTTCCATGTGCTACTGAAAATATTAGGTTAAGGCTAAGGCTGAAACTTTCCAAATTCAAGACAACAACATTTGCATTTCCGAAATATTTTACAGCAATGGTTTGTTTCACGTGATAAAGTATCACAAAAGAAAAAGTGAACAAAAAAATGAAAAGCAAACTAATGCTCCTTTGAAAAATAATCATTTAATCTAGTTAAAATCACGGAAAATCGGTTCTTTTGCAGAAAACCTAGCACATATTGAGAAACAAACTATAGATTTCTTATTGGCAGTAAATACGAATCTACAGAATTCATGCAGAAACGATAACTCCGTAATGTTTTTGACCAATCAACGCAGAGACTTGTTTACGTTTAGTTTCATCAATGTGGACGATAGAGAAATTACGACTTGCTTGGATCTTTTACACCTAATTTGTGCCAATAGCCAATTCTGGAATTAATTTAAAGTCTACGGTTTTACATAGTTTTGTACTTAGTGTTTGTGAATTGATTAATTTGTTGGATATACTGTTAACTTGAAGTTGACATTTTTGTTTGTTGGTTCAAGGCTACATTATGCCTTGCATTGCTAGAATATTGAAGCTTGAAAATATGGAACGTGGGGCGCGGACAGGGTAGATTTTCATAATATCTCATTCGTTGAAGTTTTATTAAATCAATCTATCTCATAACGGACACAAGATATAAGGATTTAGCGGTGTAATATCGTTTCAATACACAACATAACGATCCATTGATAAAAGCGCCGCCATTACAAACCCACGGCTATGTGTAAACAAGTATGCCATGCTTGGCTGAACATGCAATTTGAGTCACTATCGATAAACTAGAAATATGTGAAATAACAATAAAGGTATTATTAAAATGACAATGAACCATCCAAAAATCCCATGGCGGTTATTGGTTTGTGTTTGGATTATTTTTTTCATTCACAGCGCCAGTGGCTCAAAACGAAGTCGAGCTTTACGGCATGTTGCCAGAGTGAAAAGAGGTGAGTTGAAAGATCAAGGGTCAGTCTGGATCTAAATGGTGTGAAAAGAAAAACCAAGAATGATGACTGATTTTGAAAATGATAGAATGTTATTTCTATGTGATTTTAATTTTTAGTAAGAAAAGTCAAAATGGCCCTTTGGTCAAAATGCCCCAATCAAAATTTGACATTTTATCATATTAGTCTTTAGATACCAGTATAAAAACATCTGCTAGGGCTTAAATCTTTATTTGATGTCCTACGAGTCAAAGAGACACAGGACACTTTTATTGATCAGGGTATGGGCTTGCTTTTTAAATTTAAGTCATTGACCCCTTCACTTTGAACTTTTAGAGTTCAAGTAAATATTTTTAGACTTACTGATTTCTTCAATTGTCCCCTTCATATATTGATACGATAATGTTTTATCAGGGTCCAAAGAATCCACTTGTCTGCTTGTAATCACGAGTAAGAAATCACGGAGGACGAATGGAAATTCTAAGTCAGTCGTCCGCCCGGATGAGTGAAGAATTAATGGCACTTCATAACAATGCCTTTTGTTTGGGTAAATACGGATAAAAGACAGAAAAGGCCACCAAACAAATTAAATGATGGTAGAAGATCGCTACAACGCGAACTGTAGACTGTCATGTACTTTGATTTCTAAAAATAAACTTCCGTTATTGGCATGATTATATCCTGGTACCCCAACATCGTATATGTTTATGGATCCCAAAAACATGGAAATTATCGAGAGTTTAAAGGTTCCTCATGCATTTTGTTTATATCTTCTATTTCTTTAGTTGTATATATACACGATCATCGAATTGAACATAAAAAATCCAAAATATCATTTGTTAAAATTAAATTATTTCGCTCTTCCGAAACCTTTTTTATCAGTATTTAAACTCCGAAATTTAAGTAATTTTGGCGTCATTAATTTCGTCTTTTTGTTTCGTCTGCACTCCAAAATAACATCTTCAGATATAAATTAGTTTTTTGAAGGATCATTGGCCAATCGTAGGGCGAGTGACATTCATAGCAGGATGAGTAACTTTTTCAAGTGACTTGCCCTGCCGGACGAGTGCCTTTTTCTGAATTCTTTGGACCCTGCTTATGATTAAAATATACATGAAGGGGATGATTGATTTAAATACAGGTACATTTATAATTTTCAGTAGTATCAAGATACAGTTCTGACAATGTAATGAGAAAAATGACACATTTCATTTTGACTGTGGGTCTATTTTTGACTATTTTCAGAGTTTTTAGGGTCATAACCCTGGTTTAAGCCAATAAGGGTCAAACATCGGCTGTAGTGTATAAATCTGCTTATCTTATATTATCTTATTTAATAAAATCAACAGTTATTTCTTAAGGTTCACACAGAGACACAGGGAGACTCGGGGCTTGACACTCAGGGGAGTATGGGCAAACTCCTTATTTACCAGTTGGGACTCCGTCCATTTGCAAATAGAGCCGCCACCATAGCGCAGTTGGTTAGGCATTAGACTTCCAATCTGGAAGTCGTGGGTTCGATCCCCGGTGGCGGAAAATATCCTTTCCGACGTTTGTTTCTCACCAATGGGTAGATAATTGTAAACCTATTTGAGATAGCAGTGGGAGGCTAGGAAAGGATGTAATGGTAGTTAAGGTGAAAGAAATACCATGAATCCATTGTTTGGTGCTCAGGCGGCCACAAAATAACTGCGAAATTGTTGAAAGCGGCGTAAAATCCATTCAAACAAACAAATCCATTTGCAAATAAGGAGTCCGATGGACTCCAAGGATCATAGGAGAATATTTTGAAAAGCAACTGCACAGAGCAGTGTCCTTTATAACACTTGCCAAAACTGTAGATCTTTTCACTACAAAAGTTGCTGAAGAAAACATTTACTTAGATCCTGTAGTGTTCTTGAGAGAAAAAAAATGAAGTTCATTTGAAAGAACATTGCTTCTTTTTAGCTCACCTGAGCACGAAGTGCTCATGTGAGCTATTGTGATCACCTTTCGTCCGGCGTCCGTCCGTCGTCCGTCGTCGTCCGTCGTCCGGCGTCCGTCAACAATTTCTTTAAACGACATCTCCTCCTAAACTACTGGGCCAATTAACTCCAAATTTTACAGAAATGTTGCTTAGGTGGTCCCCTTCAAAAATAGCTAAAAGAATTGAAATCCATGAAAAACTCTGGTTGCTATGGCAACAAAAGGTGAAATTTTAAGAAAATCTTAAAAATTCTTCTCCTTCTCAACCACAAGCCCTACAGACTTGAAACTTGGCATGGATGATCAGCTCATAGACCTTAATAAAAATAGCTAAAATAATATCTGTTGGGCTGCCAGGTGCGGAGCACCAGGGGGGAAGGGGGAGTACTTTTGTGAAAATTTTGTAATCTTTTACCTTCATCTTCTTCTGAACCAGGAGCCTGATAGATTTGAATATTGGCATGGATGATCAGCATATGGACCTTTATATAAATAGCTAAAATCATGACTATAGATTCACCAGGTGCGGAGCATCAGGGGGGAGAGGGTAGTACTTTGGATCAATTTTGTAATCTTTAAGTTCTTCTTCTTCGGAACCAGGAGCCCTACAGACTTGAAAATTGGCATGGATGATCAGTTTATAGACCTTAATTAAAATACCCTGAAATTATATCTTTTGGGTCACCAGGTGCGGAGCACCAGGGGGGAGGGGGTAGTACTTTGGGTAAATTTTGTTATCTTTAAGTTCTTCTTCTTCGGAACCAGGAGCCCTACAGACTTGAAAATTGGCATGGATGATCAGCATATGGACCTTCATATAAATAGCTAAAATCATGACTGTAGATTCACCAGGTGCGGAGCATCAGGGGGGAGAGGGTAGTACTTTTGTGAAAATTTTGTAATCTTTAACCTTCTTCTTCTTCTGAACCACAAGCCCTACAGACTTGAAACTTGGCATGGAGGATCAGCTCATAGACCTTAATAAAAATAGCTAAAATAATATCTGTTGGGCTGCCAGGTGCGGAGCACCAGGGAGGAGGGGGGAGTACTTTTGTGAAAATTTTATCTCTAAGTTTCTTCTTCTTCGGAACCAGGAGCCCTTCAGACTTGAATATTGGCATGGATGATCAGCATATGGACCTTTATTTAAATAGCTAAAATCATGACTGTAGATTCACCAGGTGCGGAGCATCAGGGGGGAGAGGGTAGTACTTTTGTGAAAATTGTGTAATCTTTAAGTTTCTTCTTCTTCTGAACCACAAGCCCTACAGACTTGAAAATTGGCATGGATGATCAGCTCATAGACCTTAATAAAAATAGCTAAAATAATATCTGTTGGGCTGCCAGGTGCGGAGCACCAGGGGGGAAGGGGGAGTACTTTTGTGAAAATTTTGTAATCTTTTACCTTCATCTTCTTCTGAACCAGGAGCCTGATAGATTTGAATATTGGCATGGATGATCAGCATATGGACCTTTATATAAATAGCTAAAATCATGACTATAGATTCACCAGGTGCGGAGCATCAGGGGGGAGAGGGTAGTACTTTGGATCAATTTTGTAATCTTTAAGTTTCTTCTTCTTCGGAACCAGGAGCCCTACAGACTTGAAAATTTGCATGGATGATCAGCATATGGACCTTTATATAAATAGCTAAAATCATGACTGTAGATTCACCAGGTGCAGAGCATCAGGAGGGAGAGGGTAGTACTTTTGTGAAAATTTTGTAACTTTAACCTTCATCTTCTAATGAACCAGGAGCCCTATAGACTTCAATATTGGCATGGATGATAAGCATATGGATCTTAAATAAAATAGCTAAAATCATGAATGTAGGGTCGCCAGATGCGGAGCATTAGGGGGGAGGGGGTAGTACTTTGGATCAATTTTGAAATCTTTTACCTTATTCTTCTTCTGGATCAGGAACCCTACAGACTTGAAAATTGTTATGGGTGATCAATATATGGACATTAATAAAAATAGCTAAAATCAGAACTGTTGGGTCACCAGGTGCTGAGTGTTTTGGGGAAGGGGTAGTACTTTGGATCATTTTTGAAATCTTTAAACTTCTTCTAATGAACCAAGAGTCCTACAGACTTGAAAATTGGTATGGATGATCAGCATATGGACATTAATTGAATTAGCCAAAATCATGACTGTAGATTCACCAAGTGCATAGCATCTTGGGGGAGGGGGAGTGCTTTGTTGAGAATTTTGAATCCCTACAGCCTTTATATTTGACATGGATTATTCAACTCATTAAAGAAAACTTTAAAAGTCTCAGACTCAGATTGTATATCTGGCATAGATTTGCTGATCACAGACCTTCTATGAAAAAAGATTAAATAGATAATGATCAGGGGGGGGGGGATTATTTCAAATGTTATCTGATTGAATAAGCGAAAATCTCTTTTCTGTGGTTGCATGAACATACCTAGGTAATGAAGCTTTTTTCTCAGGTGAGCGACCCAGGGCCAACGGCCCTCTTGTTTTTCCATTATGCTTTCCATTATGAAAATTCGGACTCCTTAGAGATTGGACTCCTTGATTTCATTTGTTAGGAGTCAACCCAGCACCCTGAGACAGTGATATACCGGTACTGTGTAGGAACATCACAGTTTTCTTGTTCTAATTCAACACTGAACTCTCTTGGTCCTGGTAACTTTATCTTCAATTCTCGGAAGTCAAAAATTTGGATAATCTTAGCTTGAACTAGTTCTTGAATTCAAGAATCATTGACACCTTAACCATAACTTTTAAGTGTCACGTTGGATTGGGGTTAAATAACTGTCACCCAGTAAAAATAGTTGACATTGTTTGTTAAAATATGAAATTAATATTGAGATATGAAATTAATAATTTAGAATCAATAATTGAATTTGAATTTAGATTTTGATTTAATTTAAAGTTTAGGAAAGAATTATCAGTTGATCTTTGTTAAGGTTTTACTATCTATAACTCAACAGGAAATCTTAGTATGATACATATGGTAATATTTAGAACCTTAGGTATCTTTGATAACTTTAAGCTAGTGGAACTATTTCATTAGGCACATTTGGTTTATCTGTTACAGTTAATTATTGCAAGTAGGTGTTAGATTTGTTTGATGTTAAATGACCCAGGAAGAAAAGGAGGGAAAGTGGAAGCTTAGGCAATTGACCAATCAGAATGAGATAAACAAATTAATTAAGATGTATAGATGTAAGAATAGTTCTGATTGGTTGAGCTTTTAGTAGGAGGTCATGTGATGTCTGAGAAGCTGAGAGGGAACTTTGAGTATGACAGGGACAGAATGTGTTTGGCTTTTGAGGAATATGTTTGGCATTTGAAAGATTAAGTTTGGATTTTAGATATTGGCTTTGGCTTTAGAAGAATTTAGAATTTAGAAACTTTGGTGTTGAATTAGAAAATATATAAGAATTTGAAATAACAAAGTGAGAAAGATCAAAATAGATGGACAGTGTTTGTTGAACTGGAAATATTTGAAAATAGCAAATTATAGAAATTGATACTTAGAACTCAATATTGTCTTGACTTAAGTAATTCCGAAATTATCCCCATATTAAAGAACACACACATATTTTAGAAATCCCTCGGTGATATAACACCAAATCAATGGTTTAGCTGGAAACAGTTTTATCTGCCTATATTTTTTGACAATTACATCATGACATCTGTTTCACGCTGAACCATCGAAATGCAATTTGTGAAAAGTCGTTGAAGTAAGCATCTCTTTTACTTAATGCCAATGGTATGTTAACCATCTTGCTGAATTTAAATTTTGTTTCAAACAATTTGCCAATTTCTAGGACGTTTCAACCAGGTTGGCTAAAAGAATTCTCACAATGATTTAGCAGATAGCAGGCAGTGCAGGCAAAAACCAAGCTTTAAAGACTGATCTTAGTTTATTTCATGTGCCAAAGCTTTTTTACAAAGGAAGAATGTCATGAATGGCATGAAGTTATTCTGAATTTCATGTTGGCTGCAGACTCATGGCTGACCAAATGAAAATGTTGACCAAGAAGTTATTCTGAATTTCATGTTGGCTGCAGACTCATAACTGACCAAATGAAAATGTTGACCAAGCTGCAAGATACTCGGGGATCATGTTGACGACCCCTTAACCAGAGTTTTAATGTTCTTGGAAGAAATTTGTTCCTCTTATGATCTCTTAGATTTTCTTTTTTGTGATAGTTTAGACCCTTTAATTTTCCATACTGCATTCAATCATGAATAAATAGTCAACCAGCACAAAGTTTAACCTATAGATATATAGGCACTTCCTATGGCTTTGTGCTAATGATAATCCCACAATAGTTTCGTGCTTACATCACAAAAGTTGTGTGCTTACCTCACATTAGTTTTGTGCTTACCCCTAGAAATACTGATATCAACTAGGTTTATTGTTTTGGCCTCTTAAACAGTTGTATTGACCAGGGTTCTTCTGCTGGAATATAGGGGTAAAACCAGTACATGTATTTGATAGCATGCAAGTACCCTTACTACAGAGATATGCTAGACTGCTTGCTAAAATTGGGGTTAGTACAAGCATCATTTTGGGGTAAATCACAACAATTGAGGGGTTTTAGAACACTTTTTGACCCCTAGAATTCAGTTGGACTGTCCTGTCAGGGGTCTATGACTCATGAATTTTAAAAGCTATTTGTTTAACATGATGTTTTGTAAGTTGAAATGCTCCACTTATAATTTGATAAAAGCTTGTTGCATTTCTGAATGGCTTACAGATGGGAATGAAAAATTAACCTTTACTTCCGCTGGTTATGATTATGCTTTAAATGTAGATGTAGATCTTTTCACTACAGTATCATGATACTTACGGCAAATGTGCCAGGGCTCACATTTGCCAGGGCTCGTGTTAGTGTTAGATATTTGGGAGTCATTGACTCCTCACCTAAGAAAATCTGGGTGTCATATCTGAATTCAAAGGGGTAAAAGTGACAAAAAACAACAAATCATAGAATTTTGCATATTAAAGAGACACTTTAACAGTTTCCTGTAATGATATGAAACAAGTAATTAATTTGTCAAAATGACCCACCTTGGGAGAAATTTCTAGGGGTCAAATTAAGATATTTTCAGATTTTTGGAGGGGCAAAGTCTGAATTAAGGATCAAACAGAGGCCCTGTATGCATTGTTTTTCTCTTTCCTAATAGGCTATGAATTCAGAGCCACTGATAAAGGGGGGGTTTTGGTTTTCAAGTTTAAATGTTTCATAAGTCCTAACTTAAATCCAATGTTGTTGGTATTAATGAGTGTGACTGGTCACAGCATAGGGTTACAATGTGAAATAAAGATTTTAGAATTGATTTACCCCCTCTCATAACAGTCACAGCATAGGGTTACAATATGAAATAAAAGTTTTAGAATTGATTTATCCCCTCTCATAACAGTCACAGCATAGGGTTACAATGTGAAATAAAGATTTTAGAATTGATTTACACCCTCTCATAACAGTCACAGCATAGGATTACAATGTGAAATAAAGATTTTAGAATTGATTTGCCCCCTCTTATAATGGTCACAGCATAGGATTACAATGTGAAATAAAGGTTTTAGAATTGATTTACCCCCTCTTATAATGGTCACAGCATAGGATTACAATGTGAAATAAAGGTTTTAGAATTGATTTACCCCTTCTTACCTGGACCATATGGAATTGAAAAGAATGTTACAGAAGTTTCTTAACATTTTGACAGTGGTCATCTGATGCACTTTAAGGATTATTTAAATGTAACAAGCATTTCTGTGACTTACTCACATATATTTTCTCACATATAATGATGCATGATAATTTGGTAATTTAATTATCATTTGACACTCCTGTTTATGAATGAAAATATTTTTTTGTAAAAAAAAAAAGATACTGTAGTTATGACTTTATTGCTTTGGACCGCTTTCTATTAGGACCACCCAACTACGAAGTCGTAAAAGGGGTGGGGGTATATTGGTTTCACCTCGTCTGACAGTCTGACTGACCGTCCGTCATTACGAAATAGTATTATTGTCTATAGATCATTTATTCAAAAGGTTTAGCACTAGATTTGGTCGCCCATAATAGAAAATATGTAACTGTTTACTGACAAAGAAAAAATATCCCAAAGTATCCGAATACATTACTTTTGTGGCCAAGAAAGTAGATTATCCAGAGTTGAGAAAAGATGCATTCGGATAAATTAGTCAACTTTTCACAGGGCATTTGAGAATGATTGTGCAGTTTTTTTGTTTGTTTTTTTTTTATGCCCCCGTATCGAGAGATCGGGGGCATATTGTTTTACTCATGTCCGTCTGTCTGTCCGTCCGTCTGTCCGAAAACTTAACCCGAAAACTTAACCTTGCGAATATCTTCAAGCCTATTCAAGATACAAAGCTAATATTTGGCATGATGATAGATCTCAATGATCCGCATCCGCTGGTACCAAAGTCAAGGTCATGTGACAAGGTCAAGGTCATCTGTCAAGGTCAAACTTTGAAAAAAATGCCGTTCCGGGGGCATTCGTGTTTCACAAACACATCTTGTTTTTTTTTTAACTATGTGTCATAGGGCCTATTGCAATCCTAGATGATAAACTTTTTGAGCTCCGTTTCATGAATTCTTAATTTCAACAAACGTATAATCTACATTTTAACAGATTATGCATAAGGGAAGGGAATTTTGATTACTTTGTTAAGCCACCTAAAGTTACTGTCATAATGCCCCGACACCGATTTTTATCTCCCCGATTTTTTTTGAATCGCTGATAAATATCGGCGGCTTTTCGTCGAATTATCGGTGCATCAGCAACTTCATTTATGGATTTTCTGCCATTTAGATATATGAAAGTTGATTTTATATGGAAACTGATCACCAGCGAAGGCTGATTTTTTACACATCGAAGACGAAATTTGGTCTTTTCTCGCCTTTTTAGCTCACCTGAGCACGAAGTGCTCATGTGAGCTATTGTGATCACCTTTCGTCCGGCGTCCGTCCGTCGGTCGTCGGTCGTCGGTCGTCGGTCGTCGTCCGTCGTCCGGCGTCCGTCAACAATTTCTTTAAACGACATCTCCTCCTAAACTACTGGGCCAATTAACTCCAAATTTTACAGAAATGTTGCTTGGGTGGTCCCCTTCAAAAATAGCTAAAAGAATTGAAATCCATGAAAAACTCTGGTTGCTATGGCAACAAAAGGTGAAATTTTAAGAAAATCTTAAAAATTCTTCTCCTTCTCAACCAGTAGTCCTACAGACTTAAAACTTGGCATGGATGATCAGTTCATAGACCTGAATAAAAATAGCTAAAATTATAACTTTTGGGCCACCAGGTGCGGAGCACCAGGGGGGAGGGGGTAGTACTTTGGGTAAATTTTGTAATCTTTAAGTTTCTTCTTCTTCGGAACCAGGAGCCCTACAGACTTGAAAATTGGCATGGATGATCAGCATATGGACCTTAATATAAATAGCTAAAATCATGACTGTAGGTTCACCAGGTGCGGAGCATCAGGGGGGAGAGGGTAGTACTTTTGTGAAAATCTTGTAATCTTTAACCTTCTTCTTCTTCTGAACCACAAGCCCAACAGACTTGAAACTTGGCATGGAGGATCAGCTCATAGACCTTAATAAAAATAGCTAAAATAATATCTGTTGGGCTGCCAGGTGCGGAGCAACAGGGGGGGAGGGGGTAGTACTTTGGGTAAATTTTGTAATCTTTAAGTTTCTTCTTCTTCGGAACCAGGAGCCCTACAGACTTGAAAATTGGCATGGATGATCAGCATATGGACCTTTATATAAATAGCTAAAATCATGTCTGTAGATTCACCAGGTGCGGAGCATCAGGGGGGAGAGGGTAGTACTTTTGTGAAAATTTTGTAATCTTTAACCTTCTTCTTCTTCTGAACCACAAGCCCTACAGACTTGAAACTTGGCATGGAGGATCAGCTTATAGATCTTAATAAAAATAGCTAAAATAATATCTGTTGGGCTGCCAGGTGCGGAGCACCAGGGGGGAGGGGGGAGTACTTTTGTTAAAATTTTGTTATCTTTTACCTTCATCTTCTTCTGAACCAGAAGCCTGACAGATTTGAATATTGGCATGGATGATCAGCATATGAACGTTTACATAAATAGCTTAAATCATGTCTGTAGATTCACCAGGTGCGGAGCATTAGGGGGGAGAGGGTAGTACTTTTGTGAAAATTTTGCAATCTTTAACCTTCTTCTTCTTCTGAACCACAAGCCCTACAGACTTGAAACTTGGCATGGAGGATCAGCTCATAGACCTTAATGAAAATAACTAAAATAATATCTGTTGGGCTGCCAGGTGCGGAGCAACAGGGGAGAGGGGGTAGTACTTTGGGTAAATTTTGTAATGTTTAAGTTTCTTCTTCTTCGGAACCAGGAGCCCTACAGACTTGAAAATTGGCATGGATGATCAGCATATGGACCTTTATATAAATAGCTAAAATCATGTCTGTAGATTCACCAGGTGCGGAGCATCAGGGGGGGAGAGGGTAGTACTTTTGTGAAAATTTTGTAATCTTTAACCTTCTTCTTCTTCTGAACCACAAGCCCTACAGACTTGAAACTTGGCATGGAGGATCAGCTCATAGACCTTAATAAAAATAGCTAAAATAATATCTGTTGGGCTGTCAGGTGCGGAGCACCAGGGGGGAGGGGGGAGTACTTTTGTTAAAATTTTGTTATCTTTTACCTTCATCTTCTTCTGAACCAGGAGCCTGACAGATTTGAATATTGGCATGGATGATCAGCATATGAACCTTTATATAAATAGCTAAAATCATGTCTGTAGATTCACCAGGTGCGGAGCATCAGGGGGGAGAGGGTAGTACTTTTGTGAAAATTTTGTAATCTTTAACCTTCTTCTTCTTCTGAACCACAAGCCCTACAGACTTGAAAATTGGCATGGAGGATAAGCTCATAGACCTTGATAAAAATAGCTAAAATCATGACTGTAATGCCACCAGGTGCGGAGCACCAGGGGGGGGGGTAGTACTTTTGTGAAAATTTTGTAACTTTAACCTTCATCTTCTAATGAACCAGGAGCCCTATAGACTTCAATATTGGCATTGATGATCAGCATATGGACCTTTATATAAATTGCTTAAATCATGACTGTAGATTCACCAGGTGCGGAGCATTAGGGGGGAGGGGGTAGTACTTTGGATCAATTTTGAAATCTTTAACCTTATTCTTCTTCTGGATCAGGAACCCTACAGACTTGAAAATTGTTATGGGTGATCAATATATGGACATTAATAAAAATAGCTAAAATCAGAACTGTTGGGTCACCAGGTGCTGAGTGTCTTGGGGAGGGGGTAGTACTTTGGATCATTTTTGAAATCTTTAAACTTCTTCTAATTCTGATTGAATAAGTGAAAATCTCTTTTTTCTGTGGTTGCATGGACATACCTAGGTAATGAAGCTTTTTTCTCAGGTGAGCGACCCAGGGCCAACGGCCCTCTTGTTACTTCGTTTTGTTATCGGCGACTAGTGGGCGACACATCGACGGCGCATCGCCTGTTAGTCGACGACATCTCGCCGGCGTAATGTCAGCCCGAAACGTTTAAACGAGCATGCAATTTCTGCGCTACCAATGGACAAGAAATAATTTCATAATCGCGTCGGCGGTTTTATGTGACTGCAAAAAAAATATTTGGAGCGATATCGCCGGCGTCCTGTCGACGCTTTTTTACTTACATTATTTACTTACTAATACGCCACGGTGTTTATATAGAGATACCGATAGAGGGGGTATTTTAGATTTCAAATAAAATTATTTCAATAATACTTGCATAGAATCTACATTGCGTAGACGATTCAAATGAGTACTCACAACACAGAGTTTCAATGAGAAATAAAGATATAAGACTGGCTTTACCCCCTCTTATTATTACATGATGCATCATATCAATCCTAGTTACATGCACAGATGTTGTACAAACTGTTTTTCAGTTCCACTGGCCGGAGGCCGTTGGAGCTGTTGTCATGGCGCTGTGTCCTTCGTGCGTCTGTCCGGTTGTGCGTCCGGTCGTATTTTTAGCTCACCTGAGCACAAAGTGCTCAAGGTGAGCTATTTTGATCACTCACCGTCCGTCCATCGTCCGTCTGTCCGTCCGTCCGTCCGTAAACAATTTATTTATACATCTTCTCCTAAACCACTGGGCCAATCAAGCTGAAACTTGGCAAGGATGTTCCTTGGGTGAAGCTCTTCAAAAGTTGTTAAAAGTATTTAATTCTATAAATAACTCTGGTTGCCATGGCAGCAGAAAGGTTGAAAATCGCGAAAATTTAAGAAAAAATTCTTCTCCTCCTAAACCACTAGGCCAATCAAGCTGAAACTTGGCAGAGATGTTCCTTGTGTGAAGCTCTTCAAAAGTTGTTAAAAAAAATTAATTTCATCAAAAACTCTGGTTTCCATGGTTACGGAAAGGTTTTAAAATGGCCGAAAATCTTAGAAAAAATTCTTCTCCTCTTAATTAATAAGGCCAATCAAGCTGAAACTTGGCAGAGATGTTCCTTGGGTGAAGCTCTTTAAAAGTTGTTGAAAAAATTAAATTTCATCAAAAACTCTGGTCTCCATGGTAACAGAAAGGTTAAAAAATGGTCCAAAATGGCTGAAAATCTTAGAAAAAAATCTTCTCCTCATAAACCACAATGCCAATCAAGCTGAAACTTGGCAGAGGTGTTTCTTGGGTAAAGCTCTTCAAAAGTTGTTAAAAGAATTTAATTTCATCAAAAACTCTGGTTTCCATGGTAACGGAAAGGTGAAAAAATGTCCAAAAATGTCCAAAAATGTCTGAAAATCTTAGAAAAAATTCTTATTCTTTTCCTCCTAAACCACTGGGCTAATTAAGCTGAAACTTGGCAGGGATGTTTCTTCCGTGAAGTTCTTCAATAGTTGTTGAAAAAATTAAATTTCATCAAAAACTCTGATTTGCGTGGTTAGTGGTTACAGAAAGGCATAAAAATGAACGAAAATTGCTGACAATCTTGGAAAAGCTTCTTCTCTTCCTAAACCACTGGGCTAATTATGCTGAAACATGGTAGGGATGTTCTTTGGTTGAAGCTCTACCAAGATTGTAAAAATAATTTTATTCAATCAAAATCTCTGGTTTACATGATATTTGAAATGTCAAAATATTGCCAAAAATATCAGAGAAGGTTAATCTTCACCTTAACTATTTGGCATATCTTAAACATGGCAGGGATAATCTTAAGGTTTAGGTCTACTAAACTTGAATTCAATTCCATCAATAACTTTGTTTGCAATGAAAAAGAAAATCAAATTGCAGTAGAAGGAAATTAAAGTCTGTTTCTTTAAAATCCACCCTAAATGTACATCAGACAATTTCTGGTATTAACAACATTGTTGACAAGTTATGAATTGACTTACTCAGGTGAGCGATATAGGACCATCATGGTCCTCTTGTTTTCTTTAAAAATCTTCCAGATGTGTTTCACCCAAACTCAACAGGAATGGTGTTTGGGTTATCCTCTTTCAAAGTTGATCAAGGATTTTGATCCAATGAAAAGCAAGGCTCTAGCGGGGTGGTTTTCTTTTCAATATGTGGTAATATTAGATTTTTCTCAGAAACTAATTGATGGATATCAACCAAATTTCACTGCAATGATCCTAGAGTGACCCCTTCATGAATCTACAAAAAGTTACTATGATTGGATTAAATATATATCTTTTATGGGCGATGGTTATTTCTCTGTATATCATATTGTGGAACCTTTAAAAATCATTTTCTCGGAACCTAATAAATGGGTACCAACCAAATTTCATTCGAATGATTCTTAAGTGACCCTTTATCAGTCTACCAAAATTTTTTGTGATTGGATGGAAAATATTTCTTTATGGGCGGAGGTCATTTCTCTATATGTTACAATGTATAAAATGGAAACTATGAAAATCATTTTCTCAGAACCCAAAGGATTGATTTGACTCAAATTTCACTGGAATGATCCTTTGGATGACCCATTATCAGACTCCTCAAAATAACTTTGATTGGAGGATATACCCTTTTCCTGTATCTCCATTCTTCTTAATAAGTAATCCAAATCAAATAGCTTAAATTCAGATTAAACTTTCGATTTTTGTACATGTGTGTGTAGAAAAATCATTATTCCATCTGTGCACAGCACTATTATTAAGAAAACTATTTCAATTGATGAGAATCCAATTAAATTTTAAACTCTCCCTACTCAAAAATCTGTGGCCGCCATTTTTCTATAAACCCGTTCTTATGACGTCATTTATCATTTGAGCTGGCTGCCTGCAGTTAATTGGGTCACAACTTCAATGCAGCAACTTAGCTGTGCATGATGCATATCTAAGAAAACTTTAACACAAAAAATATTTTTTTGCATGTGACTAAGTTTCAACCTTTTTTAAGACACTGCCAAAAAATAAGCCATGAATGATTAGTTTCGTAAATAATTCTTGCAGCTTACAAAAATACCCATAATGCACCATCAAATGACCTAATTCTCCACTTTTCCCGGCTGCCTGAAGTAGAAAGAATGTAAACATCCGGTTAGCATTTTGTTTGATTACGTAATGAGGTTTCACACCCTACAATTAATACATGAGTGGTGCGGACGGCAAAGTAGACAAGAACGGATATATAGAAATCGGGGATAAATATGTATTTAACAGGCGGATGTCAATTTTCTATATGTGATTCATTGATTTGATCTTGAATGTTTCTTTGTAGAAATATTTCAGCATGTGACGTAAAAGTTAAAAAAGGGTTATTAGCTTGTAAAAAACATTCATTCACTTAAATTCTCGTCTAATCCAATCAGATTCAGGCCTGTGGAGCTAATAAGCTGCCCAAGCAGCTCTAGTTTCCATGTTTTGGTCAATCGACAATGTTATTAAAGGCTCCTAGACGACATGAGATATCCCATTCCGAACCACTTAATAGTTCACTCCGAACCACCGAGGGGAGTGTATTGTCTCCTTTGTGCAATCGCTGCATGCGTTCTTCTTACATCCTTAACATGTTAAGCTTACCACGTGACCATGGACTGATCGCACTTGGCACCAGCTGCAGCCGTAGTGCATTCGATAACATGTATTTCTAAAATGAGTATATGTAGATATTGTTTCTTCTTTGATCAGAAAAAAAAATAAAAAAAAAAAATGAGCAGACAGGATTCAAACAAGGGACATCTTCTCCTACGCCTTTCTAGTTTACTATGAACGCCGAAGAATGGTTACTCAGCAACCCTTTGTCAGATTTTTGAGGGAACGATAACTAGCGTAGGAAGCCCGACAAATGCAAGTTGGACCATCTTCATTAATTGAATTTGTGATTTGCTTGCTCTGGCATGCTTTAAGATACGATTATGGCAATTAATTTAGTAGGGGAAGCCGTAGAAGTTCTGACAGACGTTTAAATTCGGACAAACTTCAGATAATGTTTTGGAAAAGTAATGGCACAAGCGTTCTTATCAAATATTTATATAAATTCAAGGATTTATGCCACATAAGTCAGTCTAACCAATAATGATACAATATACCTGTTGATGGAATTATAGCTATCAGAAGTCAAACCCCTGGCTACCATGCGAAATGAACTGACCTTCAAACATTGACGATGAATAAAGGCTCTGTCATCGGTCTGGAATAGGTATTTTAATAAATAATGAATTCTTAGTCGTTTAGAACCAAAATGTATAGCCTTTTCCGAAGTGTCCGAATTAAGACTTTCACTTTTCAGCAGAAGTGATAATTCGGACTAAACAAATTGTTTGCTTTGAAAACCTAGTTATATCAACATATAACCTCGCTATTATTATTATTATTATTATTATTATTATTATTATTAATTAATCCCAACTTAATACACTTTTCTACATTTCATTGTGGCGTCTGTTAATAAATCCATTTTTCTGTTTTACATTCGAAGTACATGTATTTGCAAAAGTCATAGAATAAATAAGGTATACATTACATACCGGTAGTCATGATATTTATGAATTGTAGTTCTAAAGATTCATATTCACATTATCTGTTGAAACTAACATAATTCGAGTTTTCATTCCCTCAATTGTTGATATTTCTTAATTATCCGAATTTCACCGTTTGATGATACACTTTTCCGAGTTTAACCGAATTTTCGCAACCCTGTCCGAATTTACTCGTTTCCTAGTACTCTAAAACAAACATGTTACTCGGTTTAACAGCGTTTTGGTCATTATTTGCTTCAAATTATTTGGATAAAATGCAAGTATAATGATTGCTCGAGTCGAAGTTTTACCCTATAGCATCAGACGTAAGGCGCAAATCAGGTTGGTAAAAAGCGTCCGAATAAACCCGGTTTTCCCATAATACATAAAATACATAGAAATGCATGTAACGCGCAATTTGTTTTCACTGCGTAATTTTCTGGAAAAACTCCTTTTACAGCGTCTTTTCTCCTTCTTTGAGTGGTACCCTATAAAGGACCCGTTCCCAATGCCAAAAAGAAACATTTTTTCCAAAATCATGGAAAAAATCTCCCAAATCATCAAAGTCAGAACCTTGCCAAACTTTAAAAGTAAAATAAAGGGCATAAAATGTTGTTTCTTACTTTATTTTTAACTAAAATTTCGTAAGAGGTAAAGAAAACTTTATTAATTCTTACAAATACTTAAGTCCAAACCCATAATAATAAAATTACCCAATTTTCGAGAAAATAACTCATCCCAATATGTCCAGTTTCGGACCTGTTCCCCAAACCCCGAGAAAAAAGACCGACCGTTTGAAATGGCATATAAAATTTATTAGGGAGGGACGCAGATCCTTTAAACTTAACTCTGTTTCTCTTTAATGCATTTTGACATTTCCCCTACCTTGTAAGGAATCTATGAGTAGAGTTTACGTTGAGGTTACCGGGTTATCCTTTTCAGTTGCAAATTTTATGAATTGTTGACCGAATTGTTGGGCATTGCAATAGTCAATTAAACCAATTCACGTTTAATATATTCATTTATTTTAAGTGAACTAAAATCCATCATAATGGTAATTGTCGGTTGAAATATATGTTTATTAATATTAGTGGCCCTTTATGTCGGTGTCTGTTGGATTTTATAAGTGCACAATGTCATTGTATTCTGTGATAAAGACTATAGATAATTCGAAACTACCGTGTATGCCAAGCATATTAGCTCTAGTCTGGCGATATTGACCAATCATCGTGTTAGGTTGTTTACGTTTATTTTTCCGCGATTGTAGTAGAAGTTATTGTGATCAATTTTCGATTTTCTTTTAAACTCGATTATGTTCCGGGCTTGTTAAGTTTAGAAATGAGCCTGTTTTATCACTTCCAGGATATTTTCTACATCGCGCATTCAAAGTGAAAGTGCGTGCACTAATTGTTTTGTTGTGTAGGTTGTCATTTTGTAACGCAGGAAGAGTTCAAGGCCGTAATTAAGTGTACTGTATTGAGTGAAATTCTATTTATATCGCCGCTGATCGAATTTCTGACGAAAGAAAATAAGAGATAATGTATTGACGGGTTCTTCTTGAATACGATCTATGCTGATATGTCCTGTAAAATTGAGGGGTTCTTATCATATTTGAGTATCCCGCTTCGTGTTTTTAGAGCGGACTTCGAAAACCTATTTGGCAATTATAATAACATTGATTGTACCTGATGCAACGGCTGTGGCTAATTGGTCTGACTAAAGACCGCCACTCATGAGAAGACAAAATCAAATATATTGGTTGGTGATGGTTGTCACCGTTGGTCTGTGTTCTAAGGCACGAAAACATGGCGTCATGAAAGTTCATAACAGGTCACTTCGAACTTTAGGTGAGTTCAAAGGTTAAGGGTCATTAAAGTTGAGATTGGTCAGTTGAAGGGGTTATTTGGGAACATTGAACTGGGGTCATTTCAGACCACATGCATCTTGCATTAAAAAAACCCACACACAATTGCATCTACTTTGTATCACAATTTTGGACATAGATTCAGTGCCGGTCTTTGTTGTCGGTATTTAGAAGAGCTTACATCCATCCATCCATCGTCCATCCATCCATCCACCCACCCACCCATCCATCCATCCATCCATCCATCCATCCATCCATCCATCCATCCATCCATCCATCCATCCATCCATCCATCCATCCATCCATCCCCATCCATCCATCCATCCATCCATCCATCCATCCCAATCCAATCCCCTTGAATATGATCCAATTCATCCAAGTCTGAAGTTTTGACTTTTAATAAATTTGGTCAAAGGTACTTTCTTTATTAGTACTGTATGATATTACCCCACTTTGATTTTTAATAGTTCATTATGGCTGAAGATTTCTGAGAAAAGCTTGACCTTGAAATGAAGCTTAATCTATTTTGAGATAGAAACTGGATCTTATCAGGAACATTTTACAAGTTAATCCCAGATAAAAGGGAGTTGTGCCAGACTAAATAAATCTTTGTTATTTTTGGAATACACTCTAATTTTAGTTGTACTTCCTTGATTTAATTAAATAGGACTATTCCAAAGTGTATCCAAAATGAAGGATTCAGGCAATTTTTATTACAATATTGTAATTTGAATCCAAATCTGTAGTACAAATTAGAGGGAAGATATTGGTTTCAATAAGTATGTTTTTCCACTGATCTCTAATCTTTTTCACAGACTCTAAATCAAAAGCAAAGTGACATAGAATCATGAAACTGTATTTAATTGTTACCAATGACACAAGGAAGGGCTTATAATTTTTTTATGCCCCCGTATTGAGAGATCGGGGCATATTGTTTTACTCATATCCGTCTGTCTGTCCATCCGTCCGTCCGTCTGACTGTCCGTCCGTCTGTCCGAAAACTTAACCTTTGCCTTTTCTCCAAAAGTAATTGACATACAAAGCTGTACACCAAAGTCAAGGTCATGTGACAAGGTCAAGGTCATGTGACAAGGTCATCTGTCAAGGTCAAACTTTCGTTTTTCACAAACACATCTTGTTGGTCATGAAGTTCAAATCTCAAGCCATCAAGGATACAATTATTTAACTTTGTACAAACAGAACTTGAACTATGTACTGGTGGGTGTAATTAGCCTACTTTGCCACAATCCTAGTTTTTACACACTGCTGAAGGTAGCAGTATATTGGTGTCATCTTTTCTTTTTGTCCAAACGTATGTCTGTCGCTATATCCAATTCTGCAACACCTCCTTCAATTTGGACCGATTTTCATGACACTTTTACAAAATGGCCCTCAACATTTAACCATGCACACATCTTTATGATTTTGTGATACTATGCTGAGTCACTGTAAAAGTGGCCTTTGTAATTTTTGTAGTGGTAGGGTTCGACACTTACTTCTTTTTTACATCAGCCTGGAGGACAAGCCCTAAATCTTACAGGTCCTCCCTGACAATAACAGGTCCTCCATGAAAACTATGTCTAGAAAAAGAAAGAAAAACAATGTGGAAATTTCTTCTTTCTCCACAATGTTTTTCATGGAGAAATGGCAGAATTGAGAATTGAAAAGGCAACTATTTTCAAAACTTGCCTGATTGGAAATATAATAAACTACATGCCTGCAGGATCTGTAACATTGAATCCGTGACATTGAATCATCTACCAGTCCTCCCTGAAATCCACAGGTCTCAGGCCCTAGGACTTGTGTTAGTGTCGATCCCTGAGTGGTGTATATTGTGACACTTTTCATAAATACTTCTCTTCTGAATTTGAACAGTTTGGCAATTTGGCAAGGGATAATTCTGGCTCAGAATAGCATGTGCAAAAATATCTCACTTAGCTGAAGCTAATGAGAAACAAAGAATTTTTTTGTGAGAAATTCTAAGGAATCAATGGCTCAGTGCAAAACAGTTGTAACTGCTTATTTGATTATACTAAGGCAGTTACACCTGTTTTTGCTCTGAGCTAACAAAATTCTTCATTTAATTACATTTTGCTTTGAGATTTTCACTCATTTAGCCAAGTTCAATGAGATTCTTGGCAGAAAATTGAGAGAATCTCTCAATATCTCAGCCCAAAAAGATCCCTGCAATTGTCTGGTAAATAAATGCCTAACTTTGAATATTTGTATTGGACAATTGGTTTGTTTTGCAGTGTGCAAGTGAATTTGGGCAGGTGTAACATTTTGTAATTTGTGAAGTGAACAGTTAAATGAGTCCATTCAAGTGCTACCATGCAGTGATATTGCACTTCAGGCAGAAGTAAATTGAGCACAGAATGACCTAGTTAGCTTCCCTACAACCTTGTACTGCTACCCATATCCAGGGGTCGCACTTAACCCTTTGCTGTTTAATCCCTGCTTTTTATGTGCCTGTGATTTTATGATTGGAAAAACATTGTGAAAAAAGAAGAAATTGCTTCTGACAAGCAATTTCTTCTTTTTCCACACTATTTTCTACCCTACAGAATGGTAATTTTTCAAATTAAATCCACTTTAAATTTTCGTCTGCAAACATTTGAATTTGGACAGGTCCAAAATTTTGTAAAACAGGAAAGTGTTAAAATGATGTAATTGTAGTCACTGCTTATGGATAAAAAAGCACTCACAATGCTTCTTCAGTTTCACTAGCTATTCAATTAAGAGATGAAGAAAGTATTCTTTGATTTCATGGAGGTATGAATTTTAAAACTTAATCACACTATGGATCCACTTTGATCATTCATATTGTGTGATAAGGTTTTTAGCTCCACTGGCTGAAAGCCACTGGGGCTATTGTCATGGCGTTGTGTCCGTCAAGCGTCCGTCCGCCCGTGCGTCCGTGCGTCCGGTCTTAAACTTTTTCTTTAAAAATCTTCTCCTCAGAAACTACTGGATGGATTTCAACCAAACTTCACAGGAATGATCCTTGGGTGACCCTCTTTCAAAGTTGTTCAAGAAATTTTGATCCAATGAAAAACATGGATTTAATGGGCGTGGCTAATTTCCAAATATGGTAAAAAGTGACTTTTCTCAGGTTCTAATTGATGGATACCAAGAAAATTTTACATGACTGATCCTTGGGTGACCCTTTATCATTCTACCAAAAATTATTTTGATCGGATGGAAAATATGCATTTTATGGGCGGAGGTCATTTCTATATATGTTATATAGTGGAAACTTTGAAATTCATTTTCTCAGAAACTAACTGATAGATATCAACTAAATTTTACCTGATTGATCCTTGGATGACCCTTTATCAGTCTACCAAAAATTAAAGTGATCAAATGAAAAATATGTATTTTATGGGCGGAGGTCATTTCTCCATATATTATATAGTGGAAACTTTGAAAATCATTTTCTCAAAAACTAACCGATAGATATCAACCACATTTTACATGAATGATCCTTGGGTGACCCTTTATCAGTCTACCAAAAATCATTGTGATCGAATGAAAAATGTGTATTTTATGAGCGGAGGTCATTTCTCTATTTGTTATATAGTGGAAACTTTGAAAATCATTTTCTCAGAATGTAAGTGATGGATATCAACCAAATTTCACAGGAATGATCCTTGAGTGATTCTTTATCAGTCTATTTAAAATTTTTGTGCTCAAAGGAAAAAAATGTATTTTATGGGCGGAGGTCATTTCTTTCTATGTTATATAGTGAAAACACTTTGAAAATCATTTTCTCAGAATGTAATCGATGGATATCAATCAAACTTCATTAGTATGATCCTTGGGTGATCCATTATCATGCAGCCAAAAATTATCGTGATCGGATGAAAATTATGTCTTTTATTGGTGGAGGTCAATTCTCTATTTGTTATAATAGTGGAAACTTTGAAATTCATTTAAACATAAATAGAACCCAAAATATCTAAAAAATCTAGTCAAAACTTTGATTTCAAGAATTTCAAGCCTGTGGAGTGACTCAAGCCATTCATGGCTTTCTAGTTTGTTTCATACCTCCATGAAACCAACAAATACTCTCTTCATGTCTTATAATCATGCCCCTCCTCCTTTTTAGCTCACCTGAGCACGAAGTGCTCATGGTGAGCTATTGTGGTTAGGTGGATGTCCGTCGTCCGTCGTCTGTCGTCCGTCGTGCGATGTCCGTCGTCAACATTTGCCTTGTATGCACTCTAGAGGCCACATTTTTTGTCGGATCAACCTGAATTTTGGTCAGAATGATTGTCTTGATGAAATCTCGGACGAGTTCGATATTGGGTCAAGTGGGGTCAAAAACTAGGTCACGGGGTCAAATCTAAGAAAAACCTTGTATGCACTCTAGAGGCCACATTTTTTGCCGGATCAACCTGAATTTTGGTCAGAATGATTGTCTTGATGAAATCTCGGACGAGTTCAAAATTGGGTCAACTGGGGTCAAAAACTAGGTCACGAGGTCAAATCTAAGGAAAACCTTGTATGCACTCTAGAGGCCACATTTTTTGCCGGATCAACCTGAATTTTGGTCAGAATGATTGTCTTGATGAAATCTCGGATGAGTTTGAAATTGGGTCAACTGGGGTCAAAAACTAGGTCACGGGGTCAAATCTAAGAAAAACCTTGTAGGCACTCTAGAGGCCACATTTTTTGCCAGATCAACCTGAAATTTGGTCAGAATGATTGTCTTGATGAAATCTCGGACAAGTTTAAAATTGGGTCAAATAGGGTCAAAAACTAGGTCACGGGGTCAAATCTAAGAAAAACCTTGTATGCACTCTAGAGGCCACATTTTTTGCCGGATCAACCTGAATTTTGGTCAGAATGATTGTCTTGATGAATTCTCGAACGAGTTCGATATTGGGTCAACTGGGGTCAAAAACTAGGTCACAGGGTCAAATCTAAGAAAAACCTTGTATGCACTCTAGAGGCCACATTTTTTGCCGGATCAACCTGAATTTTGGTCAGAATGATTGTCTTGATAAAATCTCGGACGAGTTCGAAATTGGGTCAACTGGGGTCAAAAACTAGGTCACGGGGTCAAATCTAAGAAAAACCTTGTATGCACTCTAGAGGCCACATTTTTTGCCGGATCAACCTGAATTTTGGTCAGAATGATTGTCTTGATGAAATCTCGGACGAGTTCAAAATTGGGTCAACTGGGGTCAAAAACTAGGTCACGGGGTCAAATCTAAGAAAAATCTTGTATGCACTCTAGAGGCCACATTTTTTGCCGGATCAACCTGAATTTTGGTCAGAATGATTGTCTTGATGAAATCTCGGACGAGTTTGAAATTGGGTCAACTGGGGTCAAAAACTAGGTCACGGTGTCAAATCAAAGAAAAAACCTTGTAGGCACTCTAGAGGCCACATTTTTTGCCAAATCAACCTGAAATTTGGTCAGAATGATTGTCTTGATGAAATCTCGGACGAGTTCAAAATTGGGTCAACTGGGGTCAAAAACTAGGTCACAGGGTCAAATCTAAGAAATACCTTGTAGGCACTCTAGAGGCCACATTTTTCGCCAGATCAACCTGAAATTTGGTCAGAATGATTGTCTTGATGAAATCTCGGACGAGTTCAAAATTGGGTCAACTGGGGTCAAAAACTAGGTCAAGGGGTCAAATCTAAGAAAAACCTTGTATGCACTCTAGAGGCCACAATCTTTGCCTGTTCAACTTGAATTTTAGTCAGAATGATTGTCTTCATGAAATCTTGAATGAGTGCAAGATTGGGTCAACTGGGGTCAAAAACTAGGTCACAGGGTCAAATCTAGGAAAAAACCTTGTAGGCACTCTTGTGGCCACGTTTATAGCCTGATCAACCTGAATTTTGGTCAGAATGATTGTCTTGATGAAATCTTGAATGCGTTTGAAATTGGGTCAACTGGGGTCAAAAACTAGGTCACAGGGTCAAATTTTAAGAAAAACCTTGTATGCACTCTAGAGGCCACATTTTTTGGCCAATCAACCTGAAATTTGGTCAGAATGATTGTCTTGATGAAATCTCGGACAAGTTCAAAATTGGGTCAACCGGGGTCAAAAACTAGGTCACAGGGTAAAATCTAAGAAAATCCTGGTAGGCACTCTTGTGGCTGCGTTTATTGCCCAATCATGCTGAATTTTGGTCAGAATGATTGTCTTGATGAAATCTTGAATGAGTTGGAAATTAGGTCAACCGGGGTCAAAAACTAGGTCACAGGGTCAAATCTAAGAAAAACCTTGTAGGCACTCTAGTGGCCACGTTTATTTCCAGATCAACCTGAAATTTGGTCAGAATGATTGTTTTGATGAAATCTTGGACAAGTTCGAAATTGGGTCAACTGGGGTTAAAAAATAGGTCACTGGGTCAAATCTAAGAAAAACCTTGTATGCACTCTTGAGGCCACAATTTTTGGCCAATCAACCTGAAATTTGGTCAGAATGATTGTCTAGATGAAATCTCGGATGAGATCAAAATTTGGTCATCTGGGAATAAAAAATAGGTTACGAAATCAATTATAAAAATCCTTGTTAGTCAACCTTAAAATTGTAAAAAAGGGATTCTCAAGTTGTTTAGAAGCAACAGCTTTGTTTAGCTCAGTCATTCATCATTCTATTTCTCATTCTTCTTTTGCAAATTTTAGACAGTTCATTCAGGTGAGCGATTAAGGGCCTCTATGGCCCTCTTGTTTGAAGAAAAGGGGGTATAAAGGAATCCACGTTTGAAAATATAAACATCTCATGATTTAAATATGCTTTTTACACTATTGCAAACTGTTAAATTGTTAATATAATATCAGATTGCACAATTTTCGACTGCTTGAAATTTAGTTTTATTCCCTAAATGTTATGGTTAAGGGCCATGACCCCTGAAATTAAAAAGTTAGTACAAACCCTGGTACTTCACAAATTCATCTTGATTATTTCTGTTTCAGCTGCACTCGGCCAGGCTTGTTCTTCCGACTCTGACTGCTTCGACCAGAATTCCATTTGTAAATATTCTCGTGTGTGTATGTGTAAGGATGGCTATGAGGACGACAACTCTCCCAGTCTGATAGGTGGAAAATGCAAAGCAAGTGAGTAGTGTAGCTCTATTCCTTGATTAATTTGACCCGAATTTGACCTCTGTGGAAAAATGCTTAAATAACAATTACTGACATATTCTATTTCTTGGCAAAATGAATATTACATTCAATATCGTTTGTAATTCAATCCTATGAAAGCACATGCAAAGCCAGGTAGGAATAATCAGATTTTTAATCACGTAAATAGCAGGGGTCAGACTCGGTTAAAAAAAACGCGCTATACATACCAGCAGTAGATTAATTTGATGCCCCTGAAATATTTTGAAGGTCACCTTGTCCATGGACAAGTGACAGCCACAAACTGGCTTGTCCGTATCAAAAACCTACTTGTCCATTCTTTATCAATTAGCATAATTTTGTTCCAATCTATGATATTAATTTTCTGACAGAAACCTTGGAATTGCTTAAAGAAGCATTTATTAAATAGATTTGCCTACTGTTGAGATGTGAATTCTGGTATTTATTTCACCCGCATTTTAAGAAGACTAGACAAATTCTTCTCTTGAGGTTTTCACTTGTCTACCGACAACTTAGCTATGAAAATCTGCTTGTCCGGGCAGTTCTAAGGATGACTTGGACAACCCTGGCAGCTTATTTCAGAACCACTGCCTATGCAGGAAGGCCATTAGTGCTTACAGAAATACAGATAAGGGGTTACTCCAAGCTAAAATCTTTATTTTCAAATGAAACTGTATGTTGTTGGTACTCATTTGAATCTCTATGAGGTAGATCGTATGAGTGACCACAAAATAGGGTTTGAGCATGGACTTCCACAGGGAAATATTTAGATTTGAAAATCCAAAATACCCCTCAATCTGAAGCTCCGTGCCTTTGCAATGTATAGGCACTTTTGACCTTTTATCACTTAGACGTAATTATCTCATACATTCATTTTTATACGCCGCTGGAGGAGGTTGTATATTGGCGTCATCTTCTCTGTCTGTCCGTCCGTCCATCCATCCGTCCGTCCATCCGTCCGTCCGTACGTCCGACAACTTTTCTTGTCAACGCAACTAAGTTTCTGGCTGGATCTTCTTGAAACTTGGTCAATATTATCACCTCAATTGGTAGATGTGCATGAAGGAAGGATTTTATGGTTCGTTGATTTTTGCCTGAGTTATGCCCCTTGATAACTTAGTCTCTGGGTCCAATTTTCTTGTCAACGCATCTCCTCCTAAGTTTCTGGCTGGATCTTCTTGAAACTTGGTCAATGTTATCACCTCAATTGGTAGATGTGCATGAAGGAAGGATTTTACGGTTCGTTGATTTTTGCCTGAGTTATGCCCCTTGATAACTTTGTCTCTGGGTCCACTTTTCTTGTCAACGCAACTCCTCCTCAGTTTCTGGCTGGATCTCCTTGAAACTTGGTCAATATTATCACCTCAATTGGTAGATGTGCATGAAGGAAGGATTTTATGGTTCGTTGATTTTTGCCTGAGTTATGCCCCTTGATAACTTAGTCTCTGGGTCCACTTTTCTTGTCAATGCAACTCCTCCTCAGTTTCTGGCTGGATCTTCTTGAAACTTTGTCAATGTTATCACCTCAATTGGTAGATGTGCATGAAGGAAGGATTTTATGGTTCGTTGATTTTTGCCTGAGTTATGCCCCTTAAAAACTTAGTCTCTGGAGCTTATTGCCTCAGTTATGCCTCCTTAAAAACTTAGTCTCTGGGGCTTATTGAAATTGCAGCCTTGTGAATGCAACTCTTCCTAAGTTTCTGGCTGGATCTAAATGAAACTTGGTGGATGTTATAACCGAAATTGGTAGATGAGCATGAAGTAAGGATTTTATGGTTCATTGATTTTACCCTTAATTATGCCCCCTTAAAACTTAGTATCTTGGGCTTATTGAAATTGCAGCCTTGTGAAGGCAACTCCTCCTAACTTTTTGTCTTGATTTAAATGAAACTTGGTCATTTTCAATTTGGTTCTGTCAAAATAAGTAGTGTCTACAATTATTTCTGTGAAACAGCAGCAAAGTGGCGGCGTATTTTGTGACGATGGCACTCTTGTTTTTAGCTCACCTGAGCACGAAGTGCTCAAGGTGAGCTATTGGGATCGTAGAATGTCCGCCGTCCGTCGTGCGTCGTGTGTCGTCCGTCGTCCATCGTGCGTCGTCCACAATTTCTTTAAACATCTTCTCCTCCTAAACCAGTGGGCCAATCTTGATGAAACTTGGCAGGGAAGTTCCTTGGGTCAAGCTCTACCAAAGTTGTTCAAATAAATGAAATCCACCGTTAACTTTCCCTTTACCCTTAACAAAAAGGGTGAAAATATGAATATCTTTAAAAATCTTCTTCTCTGAAACCAGAAGGCAGACAGCTTTCATATTTGGTATGTAGCATCATCTAGTGGACCTCTACCTAGTTTGTTCATATCAAGACCCTGAGGTCATATTTGGGCTTTGCCCGGGCCCAACCCTTTTTACATAGAATCGAAGAGAGAAAATCTTTAAAAATCTTCTTCTCTGAAACCAGATGGCAGACAGCTTTAATATTTGGTGTGTAGCATCACCTAGTGGGCCTCTACCAAGTTTGTTCATATCAGGACCCTTGAGTCATATTTGGGCTTTGCACGGGTGCATCCCTTTATCTTCTATGAGCACGAAGGGTAAAAAAACGAAAATCTTCAAAAATCTTCTTCTATGAAACCAGATGGCAGACAGCTTTCATATTTGGCATGTAGCATCATCTAGTGGACCTCTACCAAGTTTGTTCATATCAAGACCCTAGGATCATATTTGGGCTCCAACCGGGCGCAACCCTTTTTACATAGAATCAAATAGTGAAAATCTTTTAAAATCTTCTTTAATCGAAACCAGAGGACACACTGCCTTCATTTTTAGCTCCACTGGCTGAAAGCCACTGGGGCTATTGTCATGGCGTTGTGTCAGTCGTGCGTCCGTCCTTCCGTGCGTGCGTGCGTGCGTGCGTCCGGTCGTAAACTTTTCTTTAAAAATTTTCTCCTCAGAAACTACTGGATGGATTTTAACCAAACTTCACAGGAATGATCCTTGGGTGACCCTCTTTCAAAGTTGTTCAAGAAATTTTGATCCAATGAAAAATATGGATTTAATGGGCGTGGCTAATTTCCAAATATGGTAAAAAGTGAGTTTTCTCAGATTCTAAGAAATGGATACCAATGAAATTTTACATGAATGATCCTTGGGTGACCCTTTATCAGTCTACAAAAAATCATTGTGATCGGATGGAAAATATGCATTTAATGGGCGGAGGTCATTTCTCTATATGTTATATAGTGGAAACTTTGAAAATCATTTTCTCAGAATGTAACTGATGGATATCAACCAAATTTCACTGGAATGATCCTTGAGTGACCCTTTATCAGTCTACAAAAAATCATTTTGATTGGATGGAAAATATGCATTAAATGGGCGGAGGTCATTTCTCTATATGTTATATAGTGGAAACTTTGAAAATCATTTTCTCAGAATGTAACTGATGGATATCAACCAAATTTCACTGGAATGAACCTTGAGTGACCCATTATCAGTGTACCAAAAACTATTTTGATTGGATGAAAAATATGCATTTTATGGGCAGAGGTCATTTCTCTATATGTTATTTAGTGGAAACTATGAAAATCATTTTCTCAGAATGTGATTTTTGGTTATCAACTTAACTTCACTGGAATGATCCTTGAATGACCCTTAACAGTGTACCAAGAATTAATTTGATTGGATGAAAAATATTCATTTTATTGATGGAGGTCAATTATCAATTTGTTAAATAGTGGAAACTATGAAAAACATTTTCTCAGAATGTAACTGATGGATATCAATCAAACATTTTTGGTATGATCTTTGGGTGACCCATTATCATGCAGCCAAAATTATTTTGATTTGATGAAAAATATGTTTTAATAGCAGAGGTCATTTCTCTATCTGTTATATAGTTGAAACTTTGAAAATCATTTTCAACATCAGTAGAACCCCAAATATCTTAAAATCTAGTCAAAACATTTATTTGTTTTACAAGAAATTCAAGCCTGTGGAGCGACTCAAGCCATTCATGGCTTTCTAGTTGGTATGTAGCATCATCTAGTGGGCCCCTACCAAGTTTGTTTATATTATGACCCTTGGGTCATATTTGGGCTCCAACCGGGTGCATCCCTTTCAGCTCATCTTAGCACGATGGGTGAAAATAGGAAAACCTTCGAAAATCTTCTTCTTTGAAACCAGAAGGCAGACAGCTTTCATATTTAGTATGAAGCATCATCTTATGGACATCTTTCAAGTTTGTTCATATCAAGACCCTGGGGTCACATTTAGGGTCCACCCGGATGTATCCCTTTTTACATAGAATCAAAGAGCAAAAAGGCATATCTGTCTTGCTCTTCGCTGAAAACGTTCCATGATCTTAGGCAATCATCTTCTTTTTGACATCTGCCTATCTAATTAATGTGATGTACCAGGGGTCAAAGAGACTCAGGTGAGCGATCTAGGACCATCTTGGTCCTCTTGTTTAATAAATCCTATTTTGTGGTTAATCAATGGAAATAGTAAATATATATTATTTCCTCTCAAAAGTTGTAAATAAGGGCAACATAGGGAAGGGCTTTTTTTCAGTCTTAAACAGAGGCCTAGTTAGTATAAAAGGCTACTTCCCAATTTAGAAAAAGACTATTTTTATCTTTATATGGCTTAGAAATTTCCAAATGTTAGTGAAGTTGTTGTACTTTAGATGGAAAATTACAAGCAAGTTCATGATTTTGACCCATAAATGTGACCTTGACCTTGATTAACAAACATTTCAATATTTTATTTGCAGAACTTGGATCCATGTGCCAAAACACGTCTGATTGTCATGACTATTTCGCGGAGTGTGTACATCGGACATGTCGATGTCAATCTGGGAAGATTTTCTCTCGTGGACGATGTTTGAGTGGTAAGTTTTAGAACTTTTATAGATATCTCATAACCTCTGCTGGCTCCAATCTCATTTCAAACAAGTTTCATTTCGGAAAAACCATTTTGATAAGTTAGTGCAAAACTATTGGAAGTGCCTATAAATATGTAACAAATATTTGATTGATTTAATCCCGGGACTGAGTATCAGCCTCATTTAAAGCAAAGCTTTTGCTACTTTTAGTCCTTGTTTGGTCCTTTAGCTAATGGTCATTGCTCATTGCAGATATATTGTGGAAGTAAATAGGATGTTATGTGGTATCAGCAAAACAGGGTCCACAAGACTCCCATTTCCACCATCTGTCAGGCGGTGTCAGTCTTTGGTTTCCATGGAACTAAAGGAGGATGACTAGGGAAATCTTTTAAAACCTCTACTGTGAAACCAGATGGCAAAAAGCTTTCATAACTGGTTTAACCCTTTGCTGTTTTACAAAATTTTGGACCTGTCCAAATTCAAAGGTTTTGAAGACGAAAATTTAAAGTGGATTTAATTTGAAAAATTACCATTCAGTAGGGTAGAAAATAGTGTGGAAAAAGAAGAAATTGCTTGTCAGAAGCAATTTCTTCTTTTTTCACAATGTTTTCTCAATCATAAAATCACAGGCACGTTAAAAGCAGGGATTAAACAGCAAAGGGTTAAACAAATAGAGTTTGTTCATATCATGCCTCTTATGTGACTGTGGTTGTGTGGTAGAGAATGCCTCTTGATCAAGAGGTCCCGTTGTTCGATTCCAAGGAGCAGGTATTGATCTTGGTTCTTTAGGTGTAAACCAAACCATGCTCCTTGGGGTCAACATTTGGCTCCGCACGATCTGTCCCAATTTACATAGAAACAAATTATTGAAATCTTTAAAAATATTCTCATCTGAAATTGGAAAATAGACAAAAAATGTAATAAAAAATATTGTACGAATATGAACCTGTAGTTGAACTCCAGAGGGTCCATGGGACTATAATCAGATAGTTATGCGAGTCCTTAGTCCTAGCCACCTATTTGTTGGTGGCAAACTTGCAGAACTTGTATCCCGTAAAACCCAGAGTGAAATTTGGATACTTTGGAATAGTTTGGAGACAGATTTGTGACATTTAAATGTTTTTGGAATGTTGATAAGTTAGTAAGATTGTTTGTGCCAAATAAAAAGACCTGAACAATACATAAACAATAACAACAGATATGAGATTATTCAGCAAAATATATAATCAAAATGAAAAACAAGGCTTTAATGGGTGTGCCTAATTTCCATAAAAGCTAATATGTGACTTTTCTTAGAATCTGATGGATATCAACCAAATATCACTGGAATGATCCTTGAATGACCCTTTATCAGTCTACGAAAAAAAAAACTGTTGTGATCATATAAAAATATTTTATATTTAATGAGGGGGTCATTTGTCTATGTAATATCTTTAAAACTTTGAAAATCATTTTCTCAGAATTTAATGAAGATGAATGTCCACCAATTTCACAGGAATAATCACTGAGTGACCCTTTTTTAAGTCTACTTAAAATTTTTTTTTGATTAGATGAAAAATAATGTCTTTTATAGGCAGAAGTCATTTCTCTATATGTTTTACAGTGGAAACTTTGACAATCATATTCTCTGACTTTTAACAGATGGATTTCAACCAAATTTCACTGGAATGTTCCTTTTGTGACCCATTATTACCAAAAGGAAAAAAATATTGTGATTGGAAGAAACACATGTATGTAACAGGTGGAGGTCAATATTCTATATGTTATTCATCAATCTCAAATTTTTCTTTGTAGAACTATTTCAGCATGTGACACTTACGAAAAATTATTTACTTGAAATAGATATTAATAAACCCTTTCCTGTTTTACAAAATTTTAGACCTGTCCAAATTCAAAGTTTTGCAGACAAAAATTTAAAGTGGATTTAATTTGAAAAATAACCATTCAGAAGGGTAGAAAATAGTGTGAATAAAGAAGAAATTGCTTATCAGATAAGGGATTAAACATCAAAGGGTTAAATTATTCACTAAAATTCTCATCTAATCATAGCAGTAGATTCAGACCTCTGGAGTAAATCAGGTGTTCAAGCAGCTCCAGTTGCTAAACCAGTAATTGTGGTTAGTGTGCGTTGAGTGACATAGTCCTCTTTTTAACAAACCAGAGTATTTACAGTAGTGCCTAAGTGTCTTTGTGCATCAGTTTGTTCAAATTTGTCAATCATGAGTAGATGTGCTGTTTGGAAGAATTTTTCTCTTATCTCCAAGATCACAGGGTATAACGTGCCACGCAGACACCAGAAGGTTCGTTGACACCTGATCGATTTTTTCGATACTGAACTAATGGTGGAGCAAGTTTTGGACTGATTTGTAAACCAAAATAATCATTTTCATTTCAATTTTTAGCATCACTGTCGAGATAAATGGTTCTTCTTTTTAGGAAATAAAAGAGAGGGTAACAACTAAGCAAAATGAGCTAGTTCTAGCCCTAGGAGTAAGTGACTTTGCTTGTTTTTTAGGATTGTCATTAATTATTTGACAAACAACCTGACTAGTCTTCATTGTTTGTGATTGTCTTAGAGCATTTATGTATCCTCTACACGCATGCCAAATTTCTTGGCGAAAGATCAACATATAGCCAAGATATTCGTACTTTTTGGGGCCTGGGTAGTGGAAAATATGATAACGATACACCCCCTGAATTTTTAGAGATTGAAAATCGACACCAGAGTTGAAAGAATTTGTGATAACTCGACACCTACCACTAAATCATCTATATTCTTCCCTAAACGCTCGTGTACTAACCGTTTACGGATTAGTTTCTGTACATTTCAGCTTATAAAGGCTCGATGATTAATTTAGGAGCATATTCAAACCAATCCCGTAAATTATAACACTTATTTTCACCGTTCTGCCCAGCATACATTGGACCAAGTTGGCCAACTCCGTTTGAATATTTTTATTTATAAATGCGATCTATGAAACGTTCACAGGACGTTGAATCTCGTGAAATCGTATATCCCCTTCTTTACTTATATCGGGTATATGTCGTTTTCATGCGTCCTGTTACTGTTACGTCTGTATTCCTTTGCGTCTGAATGAGGAAAAAATATAAGCGGTTGACCTAAAGAGCATATATTCAGCTTGCCTACGTGTACAACATGTTGGTCATACTGCGTCATTATAGATTACATTTCATCAAAGGACAATCAAAAGCTGCCTTGCATTCATGATACGAAAGCGCTCGCCGCGAACAGTTTTTATAGCGAGCAGTCTATCTTGAGCGCATCGCACTGCGCCGCAAGCGGTTTCCAAAAATGACCCGGTTGCTAGGCGACCAAATGGACTCGACTCAAAGCTTAATCAAAGAAAATACTTTTAACATGAATTTGAAAAAAAAGCATTTGTTATTTATAAATTTAGCCCTTCAGATGGTAAAATATCCGAACAAAACGAAAAACGCGAGATTTTCGAAAAAGGTCGATTACATTGGTTAAGCTATCCATTTGCTATGCTAGCCACCTTGCGACGCTGCTAGCCGATTATTTCAAGCGCCCATAGCAAGCATATCGTTCAGAATAGGAAAGCAAGAAAATGTTCACAAACGTTTGCAAGCGCTTCACTTACCTCAATCAGTTTTGACTAATGTCTTTGTAGGTCGCTGCGGAAAGATTAACGTCTTAACGGTTTTTTGCATGTGTCAGAAATTATTAGCTTATGTGAATTATTTTTTCTATACTAAGAAATTTCAATTTCTATTTGAATGCTTTTTCATTGTCCCTTTTCGCGTAAATACAGCAAAGATTGCGTGACATAGTTCTCTTTAATTCTTCTTTATTTAGTATAAATGCAGTTAATTACATCGTGAAATTGACACCTAGCGCGATCAAAACCATTTCAAAATCACTCGCTCAGCGCTCCAATCGTTCACTCCCAACACTCACTTACACCATCCGGAAACGCTCCAAAACGACTAAAGAGATTAGATCAAAAACTGCATTCAAAATTAACCCTTTCCTGGTTATAGAGATAGGCTAAAGTGTAGTCCCTACTGATTACTGATACACTAAAAACCAATACCACTACCTTATATGGTAGGTACACATTTTATGACCCTATCTGTTTATGGGATTATTGGTTTTTACCTATTTTGGGGCATTTTTATGAGGTGTCCTACAAAATACTGAAAAAAGGCTATTTTTTCAAATTGTACAATTTTGTGGTATATAGAAAGTTTTTTGAGGAAAGAAAGCTCTACTTAATGGTTTTTTTATTTTTTTTGTGTGATTTTGAGGTGTAAAATAAATAACAGTTAAAGTTGATATTGAAATTTTCACATTTTCTTTTTACCAATTTTCCATTTATTTTTATGCACTTGAGTTATAAGAAATGGTATAAATGAATAAAAAAGAAAAAGAAGAAGAAATCTGTCAAAGAAAATATGAAATCAAATAAAAAAAGAATTAACCTTGATATTTTTTTTTTCAGCTGTAACATTTTTATCACTTAGTAATTGGCTTAAAAGTAAGTATTTGATTATTTATGATTCCTTGCAACTAGATTTCTTTGTTCAATTGCATTTTGATTTAAATTTCATATTATTATTTATATTTTGGATAATACTTATAATGATTGTTATTGAGAAAAGGTCATGGAGAAAAGGACAAACTCATTACCAAAATCTTGCTATTAAAATGTCTTGTGTTGAAACGGTAAAAATTGGATTTAAATTTTTGATCTTTTCCTAAATATTTTCTGACTATTTCAGAACTTGCAACAGCTTATTGCATACTATTGAAATTGGACTAGTACATATGCAAAATGATGTGATTCAGTACAAAGAGTTTAATGTTTTTGTTTTTATTATTTCATTCACTTGTAAGAGCTACTAGTTATGCCTGGATAAATTTATTTTTCTGACAATATTTCATGTATACATGCTAAGTGTAACATATATATTTGAAATAAGTTATTTGAAATATTCATCCAGCCACATCCAGGCCACACCGCGGGGAGGTTGCTCTTAATCGTGGCCCATGGGTTCCTCCTCTTTTCTCTTCTCAATCATTTCGCGAAATGCTGAGTCCATAAAACAGTTCGGTTGATTTTATATCCAAATTTTACACAGAAAATTCACTAATCAGTCTCAAAGTCCATTTAACAGTCCGGTAAAATCCTTTTATTTTTTTCTTTTCAGGGTTGTGAGTGCCACTGGGCATGACAGGGTCCATCTCTGCAAAGGTGAACTCCACAGATCATGCAACCGAAAACCGTTTCCTTTCTCTTTCCTATGTTTCTAGAGTGGTTCTTGCAAGTTTTCGCGTTGCCTGGCATCCGTACGTTGAAGTGATCACCCCCATTGTCGATGTTCGTTGTTGGGTCTCGATTGTCCATGTTTGGCGATCGTTTCCTCTTGGTGAACCCGCCAATAAGTTGCTTGACAAGCTCCAGACGGAAATCCAAGTGGTCGAACCTCTTCTTTCTTAGACCTCTGGAAGACGCACACTTGTACAAAATGAAGGCATTGGTTATGCAGGCATTCAGTAAAAACCAGAAAATATATCTCCATGCCTTCTTGCTGTGTCTACCACAAGGATATTTCATCCGGAGCTGGTCATGCAAGTCGACTCCTCCCATGTAGCAGTTATACTGGCGGACGGTCTCAGGCTGGCGCAAGTTGAGGATATTTGGTCCGCTTCGTCGCTGGGCATCTGATGTTATGGTTGGGTCGCTGAGTGTCGAAAGGTGGTGCACTAACTTTTTATCCTTCCATACAGAAGCCACAAGGTTGGAATCACCATACTGTCGGATTTTCATGTCTCCTCGATGCTTTACGGTAGCTGGCTTTTTCAGGTCTACAGGAAATCCTTTCCGGTTGGCTCTAACTGTACCACAGGCATACAGACCATGGGAGAGAAGATCCTTCAAAAGCTTGACACCCGTAAAAAAGTTATCGAAGAAGACCATTCTCCAAGTGCCATAGAGGAAGCTTGTCAGTCGTGTCACCACATTGTACCCAAGTCCATGCTCTGTAGTATTGTTCTCTCGTCCAAGGTAGACTTCAAAGCGGGACATGAAACCATTTGTCGCATCACAAAGCATCCACACTTTGATTCCCCTCTTTACAGGCTTGGCTGGCATGTACTGTCTGTATGAGAGTCGTCCACTGTACCCAATCATCGCCTCATCAACAGTTACCTGTCTCGAAAGCTTGTAGGATGACTGACAGGTATCTGAAACAACGTCAAGAACAGGGCGAATCTTACACAGGCGGTATTCAGGCGACTGTCTCGGGGGCTCTGATTCCTTGTCAGCAACATGGAAGTACTGGAGTATCTTCTTGAATCTGGCACATGTCATTATCAATGAAACGCCTGTGTTCTTGACTAGATTGTTGGTACTCCAGTACATCTCCATTCGAGGCAGCTGGTTTATCCCCATCAGAATGTTTATGGCTAGGAAGGATCTCATCTCCGGCAAGGTAACAGGATACCAGTTTGGATCGTCCTTTCCTCCAGGCTGCTGCTGGACCCATCTGGCATAACTGTTAGTGAACGTCACAATCTCTGCCAGGAGCTGGATTGGAAAGAGCAAGTAAAAGTAGTCGAGGGGAGTAGCTGTGTCTTTGTTGAAATCATCTGGCAGCACAGGTCCAGTCTCTTCCAAAAATGGTTCTATCTGCAAAATAAAAAATAACACTTGATAAATAATATGTCAGTAATACTGAGAGTGTGTGTGTGTGTGTGTGTGTATATATATATATATATATATATATATATATATATATATATATATATATATATATATATATATATATATATATATATATATATATATATATATATATATATATACACAATGTATTGTATTATATATAAATATAAATATAAATATATATATATATATATATATATATATATATATATATATATATATATATATATATATATATATATATATATATATATATATATATCAAACAAGACAAGTGAGAATAAACTGCAAGTGAGGATAATCCCACTGTTTTTATCTGCAATTCAAATATTTGATTGAAATTATCATACATTTCCTTATTGTTGTTATTTTTTTCTTATTCAAATAAAACCCTCGCAGATCCTATCAAATAAAAAAATCCTTGACAGTTCGTAGTTGCATTTTCCGATTTTTGTTTATAGCTTGAAAAAAAATCGATTTTACAAAGATTTACTAAGAAATCGATAAATATTGAAACATATGGTAACTTAATCGTATTCGCCGAATTTTGCCTCTAAGTTGAAAGAAAGGAAATAAAATCGGCGCGACAGACGTAAAAATCGTCGGTAAGCGATCATAACCGCAAAATTCAAACTAAATCGAGCTGAAATTACGAGGTTTTGATCGTTCGGCGTCGAAATGTTTACACGCCGCCATGACAACGCATTCGGAATACTCGGTTTTCCTCTCACTGAATATACGCCAAGCTATTGCGTTTTGAAAACTTTTCGTCGCATCAGAATAAGTTACTTTCTCGACACCAACGAAAAATCAGAATCAAATAATTTCCACCCGAAGTTACAGAAAAATTAATAATAATCGCGCATAAATGGACATCATCTTACAAAGAAAAAAGAAGACCCGAACCGGCGAACCATTTTCTGTTAACTTAGATAATTTTTTAACAGTAAACACCCCCCCCCCCCCAAAAAAAAAAAAATAGAAATAAAAAGTATACATTTTTATAAATAAAGTAAACCGCACCGTTGGAGGCGTAAAGTTTTCTTGCCAAACAGGATCAGCTAAAGCAGCCTCATCAATGCTATCAACTTCGGAATCCGAAGATTCCTCGGCTGAAAAGCCAGAGAATTCCGAAATGTCTGTATCGAAATCAAATTCAAACACAGACTCGTCAGACTCTGAACCAGACATTTTGCAAGTTTGTAGCAATTATAGAATAATAGATTGCGATGCTAATTAGCGGGAGTCTCAAACGAACTGAATTTCATAAGATTAATTGAAAATGATTGCTTTTATCATCTTCTTTTGATTGGCTAATTGGGTTGATTGGTTTGGTACAACTTTTTAATTGGATTATCACTTTTTTACTTATGACCAATCAACTTAAGCGTGATCGCGTGGTATATTACGCCCATAATCCATAGCCCCCGACATTACGCAATATTGTATAATCTTGCAGCTGGACACGCGTCGGGAACAAAGAAAATCAGTAGTTAAAACAACATAATGTTTATCATAACGCTTCCGAAAAAAACTTCAATAAGAGGGGCAATAAAATCCAATTAAATTTTATGACTTTAACCCGAAAATCGGTGGCCTCTGGTAACATCTGGAACCTCCTGATTTTAAAATTACCCCCTTTACATTTAAATCAGGAACTTGTCTTAGGCCTACTTCCAAATTTTTTTATGATTAAAAGCTACCGACAGAAAGGAACTTACAACGACAGACTTAACGCATACAAATAAATTATTCATATTTTTGATTGAATTTGAACATGATTCAGCTTACTAAGCTTTTTAGATTCCATCGTTTTCAATCCGGTTTTCATAAAAATATAGCAGTTTTTTCCCCTCTCTTTAATTTTATGAATTCTCGACAGAAACGCTTGTTCATAATATGCGAATGATTAGCTAAAGTTCATAATTCAAATTTACAAAAGGCCTTTTGTAATTTTAACCCATGCCGAACTGTTAATCATCTTTATATAAGAACTCGATTCGAAAGCTAAACAACCACAACTACAGCTTTGAGGTCCTAGTTACAATACTTTCGTAGCGGAACAAATACGTTCCATACGTGGATTTCATGTTCGAACCAGAATTGTGCAGAGATTTGTAGCTTCAGCGGGCATATGGCTTAATATTTTTGGGAAGTTGAAACAGATCGTTGGTTGTTGACGTGAACGTCTAACCAACAGCTTAATAGCGTTTAAGTTTTCAAAGTAACAGAAATGTTTATATAAATGTTGGCGGTCTTCTCTCGTTTCTTGTCCAATGACTAATTTATTTGGTCAACCGATTTAACGAAGGTTGTTCATGAATTAACCGGATTTTGTCTCGCAGAATTTCATTTTTGAAGCAATCAAACTATCCGCTTTCGGAATTCAATCCACATATGGTTATATAAAATTGGTATAGTTATCGAACATAGCGCTCGCGCATCTGCCATATATTAACATCTATGATTCGATCCACCAATCGTCATTGCCTCTCTACTTGTAAGAAATCATAAACTTCGTATCTACAGCTTGAATAAATAGTTTACATGGTTTTGTTTATCGAACAAACAAATGTTTGACCTAAATTCCGGAGACCAGTTTTCATGAGAATGGCGTGATTGGTCTATCAATTCAGGCTCTGCCGTTTTTTTTATTTTTATTTCATTTTTTTATTTGAACTCGGCAGGTTTTAACGGATGGAAGTTATGAGTCAAAAGTTCCAGCCGTAGACCTGTCTGTGTAAGAGCAGTCACGCATAAAGTTGTGACGTAAAATTGACTATGTATTGTTTTTTTTTTCTCGGGTTATAACACAAAGGATTAACTCAGACGATGGGTGAGAAACTCGTTTTTGATAATTTGTTTTTTAAAGTAGTTTAGCATTCCAATCTGTGGAAGCAGCAATTAAGAATATTTACAACTTTTCAAGGTTATTTTAATCACTGCAGACGACGCTTATCTCCGAATTACGTACTCGTTTTTTTTAACAGACCCCTATCATGATTAACTTCAAATTACTCCTTTTTCCAAAGAACAAACATATCATGAATTTTATATCAAAATGAAGATTATATTTCATACTTACCACGTCTTTAATCGTTGTTCCGAAAAAATGCCGTTATTTGCGATCTTTTAGACGTTGAAAATGAGACCCGTAAAAACCCGTGTTTGATCAAATACGATAGACACGTAAAAACCCGGGTTTAAGCGAACAAGGTATACACGTAAAAACCCGGGATTGAGCGGATAAGGTAGACACGTAAAAACCCGTATTTAACCAGGAAAGGGTTAATATAGCAAGACAAAAGCGCAATTTCACTAACATAATTGAAATTATAAGCGTCTGATTGGTTCTTGGGGATATAGGAATCCATTTGCTTTATTGGAGTAAAGACGGCATATTTCCCGTCAAATGTCACGTCTTCACAATAGATCGTTGGGTGGTTAAAAACCCTTGGGTGACACTCTTTCGAACATATATGATTTCTTGTTTCAATGAAAAAACAAGACTTTAATGGACTTCGCAATTTCTATAGAAACGAAATGATAATTCTTCTAAATACGAAATAATTTTCATGCCGTTAACTCCTTTCCTACATTCTTCAAACTTAAATTGGCCTACACTTATGTATAATATCATGTCTTTTCTGTTATGCTATGGATTCACGTGGCATTTTCAATAGCTTTTCTATTATTGTCATTCATTCATTGAAGAGAGAAAAATGATGCGTGTCAGATGGTAATGGTCATATGAAAGTTGTGCGCGCCAGGGGCTACACGTTACTAACTGAGCTAGAAAATATGGATAGCATATAAATACAGTCTTTGATAGGTTTTTTGGTTGAGTGCAGACCGGTATATGACTTGGGTCATAGCAAGTATACCTCGTTCGCCTTCTTTCGGCTTATATTTAAAAATAATTCCAATTAATGCAATGACTTGAATATTTGTAATAAATATTGTGTTTGTAAGTTTAATCTTATATTTTGCAAAAATCTTATCAAGCTAAAATCGAACGAAAAACGGATTTTCTTTGACGCTTTCCAGTGTGTTAACAAGATTTCTAGGTGGACTATCACTAGGTAATTTCACCACAAACCAGTGCAATTACCAATTTGAATCCAGTTTGAATGATAAAGTGGTATGAGACATTTAATCTGGTACAATCATACCGTTGGTGTTATCACATAACCATGATATCATGCGCGAAAGAGATTATCCAAACCAATCAATCCGAAAGTATTCACTTATCGTCTTATATTATCATTGAAGAAAAAAGAATCATGGTTCGCTTTATAGTGTGAGATCGATATACTGCATTGTATGGCGTTGTCATCATACTTCTTTGAATTAAAACAGCACGCTTATCACTTTCCATCCTGTGTTTGTTTGTTTGGGGTTTACCGCTGCTTTTGAAAATCTTGAAGTCATATAGCGGCGACTGAGTATCGACTCATGATGTTTTCAACACCTGTACTATCATTTCATCCTTTCCTAGCCACCAGCTGCTATCCCACATAGGTATTCAACCATCGTTTCGATCTGCTTCAATTTAACAATACCTTTGTGATCTTTCCAGTATACATGTACTTACTTACCGAAAAAGTCTGAATAACTACATATGTTCTTGAGCGATGAGTCTGTAAACGTTTTTATGACAAATTTCAAATGTGTTTTCTTGTAATGTAGATTGATATACTTAGGCTGTAGAAAGAATGACGATTTGTGTATGGAATCATATCGGTTAATGTTAGTATTTATTAGTAGCTGTGTGCCGTATTTATCCTTGTTGATCCGTAGCATCATTATGAATTAAAGATCAAACGTAACACAATCGTCTGTGGTCGCGTCATACGTATCGCGGAGTAGCAAACCACTCTTTTTGAGTATTTTTTCTTGATTATATCAACAATTCTCCCCGTCACGCCCATATTTTGGGGTAAATCCAAGCTACACTTAAATAGGGCCAACGGTTTAGGATTAAGAATTTAAAAGATTTTAAATAAAAAACGCCCGCCCTGCCACACCCATATTTAGGGGTAAATAAAAATTTCTAGAACAACTTAAGAAGAGGGTCACCCAAGGAACATTAATGCCAAATTTCATTAAAATTTGGCCTTTAAATTGGGAGAACGGAATATTTTCAAACATTTTATAGTGAAAACAAGTCCCGCCCTGACACTTCTTTTTTTAGGGTAAATCCAAATTTCTTTAACATTTTAAGAAAAGGGTCACCCAAAGAACATTTGTTTTTTTTCTTCGAAAATTAAGAAATTAAAAAGAAAAAATAACGTTATTTTCAAAGTTCTGAGAATCTCCTTAATTACCCGAAAATGTTACCTGATTGTAAACAAATCGACGTAATGCGATTAAACTCAAAAATTAAAGATTAGGTCAGCTTCCTCTGATGAAATGTATTCTAAAATGACGTTGTAGGACCAACCCTTCATACGATAAGGCAAGCTGTAAATATATCTAGGTCAAGCGCATTTTCCTAATTCAGACGCCTTTTTTAGACACAAATGAATTTACATGTAGCAGTAACAGAACAAAATGAAAACGCTACAAAACGGATATTGGTAAAGAAATAGAAATACGATTTCATGAGATTCAATGTCCTATGGCGTTTCATAGATCGCATTTATGAATAAAAATATTCAAACTGAGTTGGCCAACTTGGTCCAATGTATGATGGACAGAACGGTGAAAATAAGTGATATAATTTACGGGATTGGTTTGATTATGCTCCTAAATTAATCATCGAGCCTTTATAAGCTGAAATGTACAGAAACTGCTCCGTAAACGATTAGTACACGAGCGTTTAGGGAGGAATATAGATGATTTAGTGGTAGGTGTCGAGTTATCACAAATTCTTTTAACTCTGGTGTCGATTTTCAATCTCTAAAAATTCAGGGGGTGTATTGTTATCATATTTTCCGCTACCCAGGCCCCAAAAAGTACGAATATCTTCGCTTTTTGTGGATCTTTCGCCGAGAAATTTGGTATGCGTGTAGAGGATACATAAATGCTCTAAGACAATCACAAACAATGAAGACTTGTCAGGTTGTTTGACAAAAAATTAATGACAATCCTAAAAAAACAAGCAACGTCACTCACTCCTAGGGCTAGAACTCGCTCATTTTGCTTAGTTGCTACCCTCTCCTTTTATTTCCCAAAAGAAGAACCATTTATCTCGACAGTGATACAAAAAATTGAAATGAAAATGATTATTTTGGTTTACAAATCAGTCAAAAACTTGCACCACCGTTAGTTCCGTATCGAAAAAATCGATCAGGTGTCCACGAACCTTCTGGTGTCGGCGTGGCACGTTATACCCTGTGCAAGATGAAGGCCACAGCTAAAGGTCATTTTGTGCAGAAAAGCATAGCCTCGTTTTTATCTGTTCATAAATGACTTGTTTGATAAATTCGGTATTCAATGACCACTCAATCAATATCCTCTATTAGTCACCTGGATGTGTTTGTGGGCAAAGCAATTGATAGACAGCCTCAGTTAAACCAGCAGTGTAGAGTTAGGTAGCAGTTGGTTTAAACCACTGCCCCTCTTACTGCCTTTCTTTCTGGGACATCAGCGTTTTTTTTCCTTCTTTGAACGGGTCCGGTAAACGGACCCATTCCCAATGACGAAAACTACTATTTTTTCCCAAAAAGAGAGAATGAAATTCCCAATTCAAAGCTAAATCTTGAAGTAAACATAAACTTTGATTATTTCCTATTGGAAAACTGGAAATACTTTTAGCAATAAATATCTGTGTTGTAATTTGTCAACAAGAGGGGAATTTCCGAAGATCAGTTTATTTTAGTCACATGGTTCTCGATTTCATAGGCATAAACAATTACGAAACAGGAAACCCATTGTATTCTGGATAACTCGGAAGTTATCGCATTACAAAACTGCATATTTTTGTGAAGCCAAGATATTGTGATTTTTGTACCTGATTTGCAGTAGACGATCTTTTTGCATTTATTTATCATTGATGTAAGATGAATTTTAAAGGAAAAACTTACTAGAATGAAGTACTTTTGGTCATGGTTGAAGCAAATTACTTTCCTGTTATATAACCCAAAATATAATTGTTTATCTTTGTTTAATTTTCGTAAACAAAGTTGACTGTTATTCACGATCTCGGCACCTCTCAGAACCAACCTGAATTGTCTTTCAAACATTCTACAGCAGGTAAAACATCTGAGTATATGATCTATTTTGGAAGTTTCTATGATTTTAGTAGAAATATTCATTTATAGCTGTTTTAAAAACAATAGGATTGAATATGTATTTTTTTTCTGTTGATACGTACCTAAGAATGTTCAACCCACGAATTTAATATAGAACTTGATTTATCTATATTTTAGGTTTAACCATGATATTTTTTAACAAAAAACTCAGTGACCTTTCTAGATTTGATTTAAAACATTTATTCCAGAGCAATCAGACTAATTCTTTGTCATTGTTTTTGTTCAGATTCTTTGTTTTAAGGACTTTGATTTGCTTTTCAGTTTAGATATGACTATAGAGGCATAGGAACTTCTATTATACATATTGTAATGAATACTAATGGTATAAATAAAAGTAATGTTTTTAAAACAAGCATCACAATGAAAATTCCCAATTTTTGAGAAAACAACGCATTTTTCCCAATTGGTCCGGTCTCGGACCCTTTCCCAAAGCTAGGAGAAAAAACGCTGGACATGAAAACATATTGGATTGAGTAAGATCTCAGAGGCACAAATAAGAGGGTGTAAAACTTGTCCAAAATCTTAATTTCTCAGTGAAATCTTATGTTGTATGTACTCATTTGAATCGTCTCAATGAGACAATTCCAACGAGCACCGGCAACATAAGATTTATAAAAGTGCTTTAGAAATATCTGGATCTAAATTCCGAAATTCCCCCTAAATTTGCAGCTCCAGAGTATTTTGAGAAACTTGACTACCCACATAATGCAATGTCATCAGGTGAAACTTTGTCATTAGCAGTTTTACATTTAAGTTCAAAATTTTCATTAAAAAGCCTTCAAAAGCATAAGGTGGTGTGTAGAGATTTTCTCCCTACAAAAGTGCAACAGATCTTTTGAATATGCAGTGAAAACTACATCTGTCCTCTCTCTTGTGAAGTTCAGCTTTCCTACTGAATGCTGATCAATATTAAATGGGAAAAAACATTTGCTAGGTTCTTGATGCTTTTACCATCCGATTTTTCTGATGCTTTTGATGCATTAACCCTTGTCATGCTGAATAAGATTGAATTGAAATAAAAGGGCTCAGCTGAAAGCACTGAATGCACTGCACTTATTATAGATCAGCATTTGTTTTTAGAAAATATCATTTCTAAACTATTCTGGATTAATAGGAAATACAGGTTGTGTAGGCTAAGATCAGATTGCTCATATTTGCAGCCTTATCTTTGTCTATACCTTTTGCTTATGCAGGTATTTTATGGTTTCAGCATAACAAGGTTTAATGTACCAATGGTTTGTCAAGTCCTATAGGTGGCTCTAGACCAAATTTTTTCGCAATTAATACAGTATTTAATGGTTGATTATTTCAAGACTCTTCTTAAAAATAAAATCATTAGACAAAAAAATGACAGGACCTGGTCTAAATTAAAAGAAAAATCTTGAAAATTCAAAGATGATACAATCCATGATCCATGATAAGAAAGATTACGAGAAATGGTGAAAACAATTTCTCCACTTTCAGAAATATTTTACATAGATATTGTATTGATTGTGGTGAAAACAATATCAACAACAAGAAAAAGAGGGGGGAAAAAAAAACCCAAAAAACCCAACTCTATTTTAGAAATGGGCTAGATATTTGGGGAATGTGTTCTAATGTAAAAAGAAATGATCACCTCAAATTCCAATGCAAATGCACTATGCAGGCATTACATAACTGATTTATGAAGTATTTCCTTGTTTGCAAATGACTTTTAGTTTTTAGAGAGCCTTTTGAAAGAGAAATGTCATAATATAAGGCTAAATTAACATGAACTTCCTTTTTGTGAAACAATATGCATGAATTCCTTGAAAGTGTTGAGAGGATTGGATACATTAACTACTAGGGATAGAATCATGAGGAACATCGATCTAAATATTGATGTTGCTCTTCTAAAACCTCGTAACTACAGCTTGTTTTAATGATGATGTTTAGATTTTTCTTTTCAAAACCATAAACATTTGAACTACAGTTTAAGACATTTTGGAAATGGCTCTAGATCTGCTATTTTAAAGTCTTGGTCTCGAGAACTGCCTTGTGTCCAAGATGATAACATTTATGAAATGGAGAGATGGTAGGCTATTTAAATGGAATTTCCAGATTGTCTTATTTTGCCTGCTTGATCATTTATTTTTCCAATTCCAATTCAAAAATGTCAAAATCATAGTTTGTCATTTAGAAAGCTACAACATATTGCATATCCCAGTAGATGTTAAAATAGATAAAATTGTTTGGAAAAGGTTAAAAAACAAAATAAACCACCAACATCTCTTTTCAGGAAAAATGTCAGGTATAAAATTGATAAAACTTACATAATTATTGAAAATTGATTAGTGTAATCAGCAAAAACAGGGTCCAAAGAATTGAGAATAAGGCACTTATCCTGCAGGGCAAGTGAATTGAAAAAGTCACTCCTCCTGCTTTGACTAACTTGCTCTCCAATAGGCCTAGGAATCTTTGAAAAGCTTGTCTTAAGAAGTCATTTTAATAGATATGCAGACAATTTAAAACAAAAGTACAAAATTAACAATGCCAAAAAACCAAACCGGGCTCCAAATACCTATAAAATCATCCGGACTAGTGAATACTTTCCATGTATAATTAGATGACAGTAACTAAATGCCACAAAAGAAGATGTAGATATAAACAAAAAATGTTGTTGTTTTTAAGTTGGAGTGCGAAGCAATTCCAACTTAGATTTAACAAAACCGCAAAATGAACACAAGGTAATTTCATTTCGGGTTTTTTGAGAACACATATCACGTGAACAGGATGTGAATACACTTCGGCCTATTTTGCATATCTCAACTTGACAAAGACATACAGTTTATTTCATCAAAAAGTAATAATGCTACACAATTACACAACTATCAATTCACGTATATTATTAACACGCTAATTTATGTTATAAAAGATATTTATTGAAAGTTGCGTACGAATATATTAGTATCACATGTTTGCATTACTATATTTGGAAATCATGTGATAAGTCAAGGCCAATAAGGTCAGCAAATTGACAATAGCACTAGTCAATCACGTGATCTGCTTATTTAGTAATGCCGCGATCTGTTTACTCGGTATTGTGGCAATAGCACAGGCCAATCACGTGATCTGCTTATTTAGTAATGTTGCGATCTGTTTACTCTGTATTGTGGCAATAGCACAGGCCAATCACGTGATCTGCTTATTTGGTAATATCGCGACCTGTTTATCACAGAATTATGTTATAGTTTCTTTTAAAGGTATAGTTTCTCTTTCTGAACGACCTTATTACACATTTAACTTTTGACAAGGTGTTATATTGTAATTTCTGTCTAAGCTACGAAATAAAAAATCTTTTCTTAAGGTGATGATACACTTTTAAAGTTAATAAATATTTTTGCAACATATTGTCGTTTGTTTTCCGTCATATTGCAGTTATCTACATGAAGGTTTGATTGTAAAAACCGAATCCTAATCCACATAAACCTTTGCCACCATACCTTTAATTGAATTATGAATATCTTTGCCCAATTACATCAATCACCAAGACAATTTGCCATTTGAAACAAACCAACTAGTTCAACTTGTTGTCTTCACATTCTTACACATCAACACGTTTAAGAGCACCATCATACAGTTACATGTAGTTACATCGTGTTATTGACATTCATCGCAATAAAAAAATTTCTAAATCGCTAACTCAGCGCTCCATTGATTCATTTCAAACACTCACTCAAACCATTCAAAAACGCTCAAAGTTATTAAAAAAATAAGATCAACATGTACGTTCAAAATGAATTAAGCAAGAACCAATTCGCGATTTCACTGACATAATTAAAATTTAAAGCGTCTGATTGGTTCTTGACGAAATAGAAAGCTATTGATTGAACTTTTATGCATATTTTATAAAGGTTTTATATATCGCTAATTTTGTTCATCCTGAACAAAATAAGCGACATTGGATTCCCTCCCAAAATCGTTCACCTTATCAATTTCACGATGTTATTAACTGTACCTCCAACTCAGAAGTAGAGGAGCATATATTTAATTCATCAAGTCTGTCTCTCAGTCCATTGAAATTTGGCTTTCCGCTAGATAAACGGAGAAGCAATTGCCTGCAATTACGAAACTTTACACAAATATTGCCCATGGCCAAAAGAAATGCCCTATTGATTCGGGGCGATACATGTCACGGTCATCAGTAAATTTTAACAGTTAACAGTTTCCAATTTAACTGAACAACCAATTGACCCAAATCATAAAACTTGCCACAAATATTGTCAATGACCCAAGAAAGTGCCCAATTTTGGAGACTAAAAGGTCGAAATCACAATTGAACTTCGTCCAAAAATTGTCTTGAGGTTAAAAGACTTCCCTGCGAAAATAGCTTTTCATCATGGACTATTCACTTTGCGACACTTCTAATTAAAAATGTAATTGATAACTCAAATGGAGCAGAAGCCATTTGAAAAATAATATAAAAACTGTTTTGAGTGTATAAGTGTTCGCTTTTGCGTCCATTAGTCGGCTGTATGGTCCGTATCATTTTCTTCTTTTTTAGCTCACCTGACCACAACGTGCTCCAGGGGAGCTTTTAGGATCACTCTGACTCCGTCGTCCGTCGTCAACTTTCTTAAAACTTCTTCTTCTCCTAAACCGCTGGGTTAATTTCAATGAAATTTTGCAAGAGTGTTCCCTGTGTGACCCTCTTCAAAATTGTCGCTATATTCTAATTGGCCAATAAATATGGGTATGACAGGGCGGGGCTTATTTTGAGCCCAAAATCTTTGAACGACATCTCCTCCTAAACCACTAGACAGATATCAATCAAACTTTACAAGAATGTTCCTTTGATGACCCTCTTCAAATATTGTTGGCTAATGTTGAGTCTCCTCTGTAATGAATGGGTTGGCAGGGTCTATTATGACTGCTTATAATTCGAATAATGTCTCCTCTTCAACAATTATTCAAATTTGAATTTCTTGGATAAGATCCTCTGGACCAATCGATTTCAGGTGAGCGGTTTAGGGTCATCCTGGCTCCCTTGTTATCAATTTTCTTTCATCAGATTCAGGCCTGTATAGCGATTCAGAGGTTTAAGCGTCTCTCGTTGTTGAAATACAATGATTTATATACGCCCGTCAAAAGACGAGACGTATTATGTGATCACCTGTGTTAGGCGGGAGGCGTCAGCTTCGTTAGTAGTTTGAGGTCACCGTCTCTTGAACGCAGTCCAACTTATCAGTACTTTCAGAACTTTGATTTTATTTTTTGATAATTTCCATGATTTTGAATTCAATTAATATTTACGACATTTTGGTACCAGTTTTTATCATTCAAAAACCAGAAGTTTATAATTAGAAATCAAAGTACATAACTGTTCTGTGTTAACAATTTAAGTTTTTGCAAACTTCTATCAGCGTAGGGGTTTTTTTTTTGAGTGTCTTTTCTGTATTACATCCATTTTTACCCTGACACTAGACATGATAATTTAATGCCATTCATTCTTCACTCGTCCAGTGGATTACCTTAGAATTTTCACTCGTCCCCCAGGATATCTTACTCTTTAATCATTTTTTTCTTTCTTCACAATGTTTCCCTCCCATACATAAACAGTCTGATTTGAACTGGCAAATCTAATTCTACTGGTACCCTTACTTCAGCTAAATATGAACTTTCATATAAAAAGGGACGATCTTGGAAACTGAAAGACTGTTCTGAAAAGAGGCCATTTTTAAAGTAACATAAAAATTTTAATAGAGCCACAGGCTCTAATAATACCCCTTTCCCTTTTTTGGGAGTTTAAAATCAACTATGTTTGATGCGATTGTACAAAATCTTGAGAACTCTAATGAAGGCCCATCCCCAAAAAATCAAAGTAACTAAAATTCAACAGAGGTGGTTTTTTTTTTCACCTTTTGCCATATCAAAGGTTAATATTTTGCGCAGATTATTTTATTAATGGCCATTTTTTTCATTGTCATACTCTTAACTAATATTGATGGCTTAGCTTGAAACAGTTGTAATTGCCTACATGGTTATAGGAAGTTGATGCCTATATGGTTATAGGCAGTTGATTAGGAGAAATAGAGCACATGGAATAGGTTATGTAATCTACAAAATGAGCTAATGCACTTTACACAATTAATGAGCAGGTTTTTGCAGTGTAAAACATGGCTACAGATACAAGGGTTAATCATTTCAATTTTAGAATTTTCTATGCATGTTGAGTCCTTTTGATGAGAACTGTATCATAAAGTCAATTCTGAAGAGTGCCCACAATATAAATTTCTTTGTCAAGTATTGATTAAAGGTCACTGTTATCCCAAATTATCAATATCTTCGGTAAAAAAAAGAGAGCACTTTTATATGCATACCAAGTACAAATATGGTGGATAAATTGGCCAATTGCCAACTGTAAGCTCGATAGACAAGAGTTGTTTGTTTGGTGCTAGCTGTCGACCTTGAATATTGGTGAGGTGCAGAAAGGGGGAACAAAATACCACTGCATTGTAATGGAAAATCTAGAACTCTTTACTCTTACTGCTGTGCTTCAGTTGATATATTACTTCCTATCCATCAAGGATCGGCAAGGGCATAACTACCATTATGCACACAGTGTGTAAAAGAAATAAATTCTCTTTTGTAAAATGTCGTCGATGAATGATCCTAACATGGAAACTACAGCTTATTCAAGCAAGTTATGATGTTTTGATTATTCACCAACACTCAAATTATAGAATCAAAGCGCTGAAAGCGCTGGAGGTGGACGCTTCTGGTGGCATTGTGGTGAAAATGAAATGAGATGAAAAGAAGTTATCCATGTAAACATGTGATAAATGTAAAAGGTTTCTACCCAAGATTGGCAAGTTTTAATGTTACTGCAAACTTTTTTCTTACTTCTTTTTGTTAAACCTATATTTACGGTTCAAAATACGAATGGAATATGGCATTAACACCTTAGGTTTATTTTGTTTATGAAATATGTTTGACCCGTCACGCAGAAAAAGGAGCACCCGAAAAAAATTGAAAAAAAATAGATCGGTTCCAGTACTGGTCATCCAGAGGATGCATTTTCAAATATATATATATATATATTTTACGCAATATCCAGATCGTTCCTTTTTGAATGGCGGGTCACAATTAATTAGGGGTATCCAACCCTCTTTAATCCGCATGAGCTGTTTACTTCACATTTAATATAAGATTTACTCTAAATTAAAAGTAACTAAAAGTGTGCTAATGCCAATTCTTGATAGATTAGTAACTTTAATGTAAATATCCACAAATAGAGCCAAACAACTATATTGATAAGGAAAAAATGAAATCTCGCAAATACAGCTGCGGCTTCAAGGTTAAAGATATCATTGAAATTCTTTATCTCAAAACATAGGCCTACAATTCTTAATTTAAATGTAGTGTTTTCGATAAATTATGAATTGCAAGACACTGTTTTGCTTGTGTTGATTCTTCTCGCATTTTTTCACGCAGCTTGGTTGAAAACATCATAAATCATTGATGGGAAAACGAATATTTCTGGTATGCCTGTCAGCACTTGGGAGAGAAAAAAATGAATGAAAGACCTAGAGATTGTCAAAAAAATATAGGGTTAATAGGCAAAGTGTCCTTGTTCTAAATATTTTAAAATTGGGAGACCGCTATAGGCAGGTCTTATGCTATGGAAAATACATCAAATTTTTAGATGTAGACAATGTATGCATGTCGAAAAATGGCTATTTATTGTTTGAAGTTGTCCGGAGAATCAATGTCATAACTTGGTACATCACGTACAGTATCTGACGTCATTTGGTCTCCGGGCCAGGTAAAGCGCAAAACCTCCCAAGAAAGGCACTGAGTTTTTTCCCTTGGGGTGTACTATCTCGGAAGGTATTGCTCTTTAATATCCACGGCAGGACACTTCTTTGCGAATGCGATCATTTTCCGTTACCCATGCAATCAAAGAAAGAAGAAAACAAACCGAAGTGTAAATAACAAAAAAAGTGAAACGTAGACCACGTGTCGTGCAAGTTAATATCCCCCACAGCACCCCCAACGGGTAAGGTGATTGTATGTATTAGACAACATAAAGATATATAAGATAAAAAGAGACATATTGTCTACCCGATATAAAAGCGTAGAACCCCTCAACGTGGACCTGAAGACTTCAATTTCAGCTTAAGTTATTTTTAAGAAAACACCGTGGACTGAGTTATAAATTGATTTCAAATGTTTGTGATAAAAATGTCGTAACTCCCTGTATAGCTTTATCTGAGTTACGACATTGTAGCCACAACCCGAACAATCACAAAATTTCTGAAAAGTGTACAGGATTGATCACCGTAGAGGTTTCGCCTAGAAAACATTACACTTGTGCCTCCGTTGAGCGTTTCACCACCCAAAAAACTTTGAAGGAGCCAATGTCCCCCTTCCGCATAACCACAGGTTAAACGTTAATTCGAGTAAGGTGGAGTAGGCTACCAGCTATATATAGAATACATGTACATCGTCGATAGCAGACGACGTAGTTTAATTAATTCTAGAAAGATATCAAAATGTCAAATTTGTTATTGGAAGACCCCTCAACTGAGAGCAAATGACTTAAATTTACGCTCCTTTCGTTGTTAAAGTATTAATACAATGGAGAGTGTCAACAGTTGACTTTTATGTGTTCGTGATCAGAGTGTCTTAACTCGCTGTAGTAAGACAAGCGATTTACGACCTTCTTATCACAATCCCTAAAACAGAAAAATTCCTGGAAATGTTTGGTACTGTTCACCGAGGTGATCTAGACCCAAGAAGTTTTGCATTAGTGAAAGATCTTCCTAAAATCCCAGTATGTAAATGCGGTATACCAGTGCAGCTTCCTAGTTTTTATCCCACTTACACCACGGGAAAACCCAATAGGCAAATCACCGCCTAGTCTATAAATAGCATTCTTGCGCGAAACAAAAATTTGAGTGGTCTAGGATTAGCAGATGATTTTTCCTTTAATAGATGTCTTTGATTTATAATCTATTTGTATAGAATTCTTGAACAGTGCCATATTCAAAATGCACAGTTGTCGAGCGGAGGTAAGTCTGGTAAAAAAGAAAATTGAACCAAAGACTATACTCCTTTTTTGAAAAGCTATTAACAACTGAAAGGATTGTTCTCACGTAGTACTAACACTGGGTGAAGTAGAAACGTCCCCAAAAAAAGGGGAGTGGACAGAGGTAATGCTGATTTGTCTTTTGTCACAGTCCATATATCGCCTTTATCCTAAATATTCTATGTTGGTCGCCTTCTGAGTGGGTATAATGTACTATTGAGAATATTTTGATGTGAAAAATGTTTTTTCATTGAACATTTCATGTCTTTAAATATTAAATTGTCTATTTTTAGCTCACATGAGCACAGAGTGCTCATAGTGAGCTATTGTGATCGAGCAGTGTCCATTGTCGGTCGTCCATCATTTGGACATCTGTCAACATCTTTTGTGCAGTCTAGAGGCCACATTTTTGGCCTGAATGTCTCAAAACTTCGTCTGAATAATTGTCTTTATCAAATCGAGGTCTAGTTTGAAATTAGGTCAAGTAGGGTCAAAAATGGGGTCAAGGGGTCAAATCTAAGAAAACCCTTGTGTGCACTCAAAAAACAACATTTTTGGCCCAAGAGTCTTGAAACTTGGTAAGAATGGTAACTTTGTCTTCATTAAATCTTTGTCAAATTTGAAATAAGACCAAATGGGGGTCTAAAATCGGGTCAAGGAGTAAAGTCTTAGAAAGACCATGTGTGCACTCTAGAGGCCACATTTTTTGCTCACCTGAGCACGAAGTGATCAATGTGAGCTTTTGTGGTCGCATGATGTCCGTCGTCTGTCATGTGTCGTCAACATTTACCTTGTAGACATTCTAGAGGCCACATTATTTGCCCAATCATTATGAAAATTGGTCAGAATGATTGTCTTGATGAAATCTCGGATGAGTTTGAAATTGGGTCAAGTGGGGTCAAAAATGAGGGTGAGGGTCAAATCTTAAAAAAAACTTGTAGACACTCTAGAAGCCATATTTTTTGCCCAATCATCATGAGAATTAGTAAGTTTGATAGTCTTTAAAAGATCTCAGACTGGTTTGAATTTTAGTCAAGTGTAGATAAAAACTTCAGACTGTTAACTCAGGTGAGCGATTTAGGGCCACTATGGCCCTCTTGTTACTGAAATGTCTTGAAACTTAGTAAGAATGTTTGTCTTCATGAAATCTTGGTCAAGATCGAAATGGTCAAGTAGGGTAAAAAATGGGGTCAAGGGTCAAATCTTAGAAAACCCTTGTGTGCACTCTAGAGGCCACATTTTTGGCCCAAATGTCTTGAAACTTGGTAAAAATATTTGTCTCCATCAAATCTCCATCATTTTTGAAATTTGGTCAAGTGGGGTTTAAAATGGGATCAAGGGGTCAAATCTGAGGAAACCCTTATGTACACTGTAGAGGCTACTTTTTTGGCCCAAATGTCTTGAAACTTGGTCAGAATGGTTTTTCACCATGTAATCCTGGTCAAGTTTGAATTTGGGTAAAGTTTGTTCAAAAAAGGGTTCAACTGTTCAAAACTGAGAAAACCCCTGTTTGCACTCTAAAAGTCCACATTTCTGGCTCAAATGTCTTGACACTTAGTCAGAATGTTTGTCTTCATGAAATCTTATTCAAGTTTCTAAAATGGATCAAGTGGGGTCAAAAATGAGGTCAAGGGGTCAAATCTTAAAAAAAGCCTTGTATGCACTCTAGAGGCCACACTTTTTACCCAAATGTCTTGAAACTTTGTCAGAATATTTGTCTCCATCAAATCTCGGTCATTTTTGAAATTGGGTCAGGGTGGGTCAAAAATGGGATCTATGGGTCAAATCTAAGAAAACCTTGTGTGCACTCTATAGGCCACATTTTAACTGAAATGTCTTGAAACTTGGCAAGAAAGTTTGTCTTCATGAAATCTCGGTCATGTTTCAAATTTGGTCGGGGGGGGGGGGGGGGGGGGTCAAAAATGGGGTCAGGGAGTAAAATCCAAGAAAAAACTTGTGTACACTCTAGAGACCACTTTTTTTTTGCCCAAAATGTATTGAAACTTGGTCAGAATGTTAGTCTCCGTGAATTCTTGGTTAAGTTAAAAAATTGGGTCTAATGGAGTCCAAAATGAGGTCAATGGGTCAAATTTAGAAAATGTTTGTTTTGACTCAAGAAATCGCCTTTCCAAATCTTGAAGTTATTTTAGTACTTTAGAGGCAACATATTCAAATACTCAAATGTCTTGAAATGTTATAGGAATGTTTGTCTTCTTGTTATCTTGGACTATTGTTGAGCCAGTCATGAAATTCAAATCAGTAGTTTTGACACTTTGCCGCCTTTGTCAACCAAATGCCTCAGATGAGCACTTAAGGGCCAATGGTCCTCTTGTTAGGGATTTCTGTGCCATTTCTTCGCAAACTAAGCAGTGTCTCATTACTAAAAGAAAAATGCCCCAAAATGTTTGTTATCTTGGCACATTTAATTCAAAGCTGATAAATAAGTTGAAATTTCCCTTGAATGTTTAAGTGATAGGGGTATATGTACATAATGAAAATGATAAGATGTGGAAGGAGTAGGAAAACGAAGTATTTATTTATACATAATTTTGAAAATTCCCAAAACAATTATTGTTATTTTGCTGAGAACTTTTTTCCCAATGTGGTCATGTGAGGGATTTAAACAAAATAAGGTGAAGACAAAAAAGGGAGCTTTATTTATTTATCCCTGTAAATTAATTGAAAAATGAAGTTCCATTTACAGATACTATACTAAACTAAGTGAAAATATTCAATGCTACTAGCAATTTCTCTTCTCCAAATTGTATCGTATATCATATGTGTGATATTCTTCAGGAAAGATGCAGTTGCAAGGGAATGTACAAGACCTATGTTGGATTGCAGCTGGAGGTTAAGAAAGGATGTAATGGTAGTTCTGATGTGAGATAAGCCAGAAATCCACTGTTATATGCCCCATATACCTGGGCTCTGACTCTGACTGAAATATTGTTTAAAGTGGCATTAAACCCATGTGTGTATGCTAAAGAATCAATTCAAATACTGTAACTCATCAGGGTTTCAATATTAGTGTGACCGATTTCATAATTCAGATACTGGTGGGGCAAAATATTATTTGGAAAAGATTAAATTTTAATCCTGTGAACTATTTCTTTCAAATTGAGAAATATGAAACAATCCCAGGTTTGAACAATTGTTAAGGTCAACCTTTGGAAAATAATTTGAAGTGAAAGAAAAAATTGTAACAAGGGAAATCATTATCAAAAATCTTAACCCTTATCATGCTGAGTCTGGAATATTCCTGCTTTGGTAATACTTAGGTATAGACAAAGATCAGTCTGCTCATATGTGCAGACTGAACTAAGTCTATTATCATTACACCCCCCCCCCCCATCTACAAAGTAAAGGGGGTATACTGGAGCCCTTTCTCTCAATAATTACTGAATTATCTCACCTTGATCATGCAAATTTCATTAAATTATTGTTGTCCAGAGCGTTTCTCCTACACTATGGCATGTACTTACTTGAAATTAATACATGATATGTACCCACATTCCAAGTTGTGCACCTGCAATTTTGAAGTCACTACTTTAATTTGTTGCTGAATTATCTCTCCTTGAATTTGTCATTTTCACATATTTTTTTTTATTATCTGGAGCATTTCTCCTGAACAAGTACATTTACTGAAGTGAAATTTATACAAAATGTAGCTAATAATGTAATCTTGAGCTTATAAAGATTTTAGGACCCTACTAAAATTATTTGCTGAATTATCTCCCCTTGAACTTGAAAATTTTGATATTTTGTTATTACCAAGAGTGTTTTCCTACAATATTATTGCTACTCCTTTGATATGTATAGAAGATGTAATTGTCATGTAAACTAGTGTTAGTGAATTTTTTATGACCCTAATTATATTATCTGCTTAATTATTTCCCCTTGAATGTGTAAATTTGTACACTGAAACATTTTACCTACAATATTGTATATAGTGGTGTATATAGTGGTTGCCAAATTATCTCTCTTTAACTTGTAAATTTAACTCATTTTTAGCTCCACTGGCGTTGTGTCCGTTGTGCGTCCGTGCGTGCGGTCGTAAACTTTTTCTTTAAAAATCTTCTCCTCAGAAACTACTGGATGAATTTCAACCAAACTTCACAGGAATGATCCTTGGGTGACCCTCTTTCAAAGTTGTTCAAGAAATTTTGATCCAATGAAAAACATGGATTTAATGGGCGTGGCTAATTTCCAAATATGGTAAAAAGTGAGTTTTCTCAGATTCTAATTAATGGATACCAATGAAATTTTATATGAATGATCCTTGAGTGACCCTTTATCAGCCTACAAAAGATTATTGAGATCGGATGAAAAATATGCATTTTATGGGCGGAGGTCATTTCTCTATATGTTATTTAGTGGAAACTTTGGAAATCATTTTCTCAGAATGTAAGTGATGGATATCAACCAAATTTCACTGGAATGATCCTAGAGTGACCCTTTATCAGTCTTCCAAAATTCAAAGTGATCGGATAAAAATTATGTATTTATGGGCGGAGGTCATTTCTCTATATGTTATATAGTGGAAACTTTGGAAATCATTTTCTCAGAATCCAACCAATAGATATCAACCAAATTTTACTGGAATAATCCTTGAGTGACCCTCTATCAGTCTACCAAAAATTATAGTGATTGAATGAAAATTATGCATTTTATGGGCGGAGGTCATATCTCTATATGTTATATAGTGGAAACTTTGGAAATCATTTTCTCAGAATCTAACCAATGGATATCAACCAAATTTTACTGGAATGATCCTTGAGTGACCCTTTATCAGTCAACGAAAATTATTGTGATCAGATGAAAATATGCATTTTATGGACGAATGTCATTTCTGTATATGTTATATAGTTGAAACTTTGAAAATTATTTTCAACATCAGTAGAATCCAAAATATCTAAAAGTCTAGTCAAAACTTTTATTGCTTTACAAGAATTTCAAGCCTGTGGAGCGACTCAAGCCATTCATGGCTTTCTAGTTTGTTATCATGTTGCAAATAGTTCATGTACAGCACTGAGTGCTGTCATAGCACAGTTTGTAGCGCGTCGGACTGTCAATCTAGAGGTCCCGATTTCCATCCCTGACGAAGGCAATCATCTGTTCCAACTATTTGTCTTTCACCAATGGGTTGATAATTCTAGACCTATGTGGGATAGCATCTGGAGGCTAGTAAAGGATGTAATGGTAGTACTGGTGTGAGAAATACCAGGGATCCATTGTTAGGTACTCCAGCTGTCGCGATATGACTGAAATAATGTTGAAAGCGGTGTAAAACCCCACTAAAACAATCAAAAGATCATGTACTGAAAGCACCTATACTTGGAAATAGCCGTTGTAGGATAATGTCCTAGTGGGATATTAGTCCATTTTGCGACAGTTCTAGTTTAAAAACAGGTAAAGTATAAAAAAAATGCTTTTTCTAATTAATTATCGACTCAATATCAATAGTTTGATTTTAATCTGCTTTTGTCAATTTTTATCAGCATGACAGAGGTTAAGTTTCCTTTCCCAAGTATGGGTACTGGTTGGACTGTTTACCGGTATGTTAGAGTTAGGGTGACATTGTGCAGATTTTATCAAGAGTAGATGTGTAAACAGAGATTTCTATTGAAAACCACAGAAAAATGGCAAAACAACTTGTCAATGACCTTTAAGGCTATTTTTAGCTGAAATATCATGACTTGTTTTGAATTGTAAAACTTTAAAAAATGTATTCAATTTCATGACTATTTGTCTCACACAAGTCTTGAATACTTTCTTAACCCCATGGCCTTTCCAGAAGAAGAAAAAAATATCTGTTTTGACATTTATTTTCCTTCATTGGGTGCATTGTAAATCTAAGCTACAGTATTTATTCTAGGATTTTAAAAAATGTTGGAGATTTCAGTGCAAAATCTAGACAATTGAGAAATGCTTGGTATTTTATGCTCTTATGTCTATACCAAAAATCTCCTACCAGTATTGTTAATTTGGAGGGGTTAGAGCAAAAACACTGTATGTATCTTCACATAGTATAGACACATACTATGTTTTGGAACTAACCCCTCAATATGGGGGCTAACTTTGAAAAAAAAGGGGGGACATTCCCCTCCCCTGCCTATAATAAACACTAAAGTTCGATATACAGCTTGATGCCCATAAGCCAATGTTAAAGCTGAATGATATGACTAAAATACTTTTAAAAATGCATGACTCAAATCAAATATATGAATTTTTCTAGGAAAGCAAAGGAAAGGAGCAATTCCAGAAATCTAGATAGATCAAAGTATTTCAATACATGTAATAATAGTTCAAGAGCTATGATCTTGATACTCATGGAAATCATATTGTTGAGTTGATTTAAATGAGTCCCTTGATACTCATTAGAATCATATTGTTAAGATGATTTAAATGAGTCCCTTGATACTCATTGGAATCATATTGTTAAGATGATTTAAATGAGTGCCCTTAACATAGAGTTTCACCAAGACTTTTCATAAATATTTTAGACTGGCTTCATTCCCTCTTATTTCTACCATGCAATTTTTGAAATAAGATATGCTTCTAGAACAGGCTAGTGCAAAAGGAACTCCTCATAAATCTGAGTATTCATATCAGTGATATTACATAACTGGTCATTTCTAATTTCAGTCTGTGGACAGATTGATGTACGGAATAGGGTTAGTGATTTGAAAAGCTTGGAAAATTGCTCTGTGATTGAAGGTCACCTGCACATTGTGTTGATCGATTACGCAAACGCGGTGGACTATGATGACTACAGCTTTCCCGATCTTGTTGAAATTACCGACTATCTCATGCTGTACAGGGTACGGGGCCTTAAGTCACTATCCAAGCTATTTCCAAACCTAGCTGTGATTCGTGGACAAAACCTGAAAATTGGCTGCGCCCTGATTGTGTATGAAATGCCTGACATGGTTGACCTTGGTTTAGTCAGTCTCACTTCCATGCCCAGAGGTTCTGTACGTATAGAGAAGAACTCGAAACTTTGTTACATTGAAACAGTGGACTGGGAGCGTATAGCAACTGGTGTGCCAATGGAAGACCATGTTTTTAAGTACAACAGGGATATCAAAGAATGTGTCAATCGTTGTCCAGAGGGATGCAAGAAGACCATGGGTATCAAAGATCTTGTACCTCGCTGTTGGAGTCTTGAGCACTGCCAGAAAAACTTAGGTAAGTGTACCTTAGCTTGGTACTAAACATTTGGAACACCACTTGGCCAATCTCACAATCAACCACGGATGTATTTATAAAATTACGGGAAAACCCTGGAAAAGCTAGATGATGTCAATTAAAATGGCTAAGCCTTCGAAACTTTGTTTGAAAACGTTAGATGATGCCAACGCCACTTGTATAAGTCATTGACACGAATCCATCGTATCCTTTTATATATATCTTTAGATTCTTAAATAATGGCGGAAAAATCTTAATTTTTAGGATTGATTTGTCAATCTCAAAAATTATGATTTTTCAGCTGTTATTTACTATAGAAAATATAAATCTAAAGACAGAGCTGGTTATTTTTCTTACACTGTTTCCGCCTAACAAAACACACAATTTCGTTACATAATCATCCGCCTTATATACATCCAAGGTCTGTTGCAGTTTATAGAAATGCCCAATTGATGTTCTGAATGGGTACTTAAAAGAGGGAGTGAATATAAACTGAATGACTCAGAGAGGTATTGCCATAGCCTTTACGTAGTTATCAATCGTTGTTGTAATGAAAAAAAAAAATTTCATTTTGTGACATCTCTGATTCTACTGAAAACATTCACTTGAAATTTTGCACAAATGTTCACTATCAAAAGAGCAAGCTATTATATCATGTGGGATAACTCTAAATGCAGTTTGTGCAAATTATGCTATTTTTTTCGAATTAGATTGTTTGTCCACTATCCAGCACTCAACAGCTGAGCATAGGCATCTACAGGCGGTGCTCTTGACCTGTAAGCCTGAATATTGTATTATTTCCTAAAAGAGACTGGTTCAAATTGAAAGTGGTTGCAGGCCTTATTGAAATGCAATTTGAGAAGAAACCACTTTTTGTGGTAGACAAACCTATTTCTTCTATTTCTATAATGTTTTTCTCAAGTATTGAATCATATGGATGTTGAATCTATAGGGAACTTCGGTATGACGTCATAGCCCACTAGCCAATAAAATGGTTGGCGTTGAATCGCCCAGCTCTATTTAATTTATGTAAATATCGCCCAATCTAAACCACTTTTTTCGCTTCGCTTGTAGAAAAAGGTATCAAACCAATATATTTTTGAAAAGTCAAACATTCGAACTTTTCAGAAAACATGTTTGTAATGAAAAAGACACGAATTTAGAATAAATATCCATCTTTGAAAACACCACTATCACAAAGAAATAACATTGATTTGCTTGATTTTCTGCAAACATTAATCATTTTTCACCGCCGATTTATCTTGTTTTTATTAAATCCTGATTTAATTTTTTTTCTAAATATTATTATTATTAAAAGAAAAATAGATTTATGTCTTGATTGTTTATGCGAACAAAATCGTTCGGTAAATCGGCATTGATAGTCTTTCCCAATCGCTCAAAATATAACCATAAAAAATATATATCCCAAAAATATATATAACACTATTAAAAAAAAATCGGCATGTTACAATTTTCATTAGATGCCTAATGACATTCCATAATTAGGGAATATTGATTCTTGAATGACAAGTGGTGTCATTATCGATTATTTGTTTGACAAACCCTTTCACCTTGTTGAAAAACAGTGAAAAGGTATTCGATTTGCGCTAATTGAACTATTGGAATACAAAGCGTTCAAACTGAAGATTTTTATTGAAGACAGGTTTACCTGTCTTTCAATATAGGGATCGTCGCCATCGGATTCTGATAACAAACCTACATGTGTCATTACGCTCAAAAAAGTAGACCCATTCATAAAAATAAACGCGGCAAAAATAATCAATAGTGTAGCAATATACCGTAAAATTTTGGTGCTGACCTAAATTCTGGCCGGGACATCAGGGGAGTGAACACGTGATCTATGCAGAAGTTGCCTGCAGAAACGTGTTTTACATTCGTAAATGGTGCTGTTTTAGGGCGTTTTCGGCTGCAATCTTTTGCATTTGCTCCAAATTTTCAATTGCATCCTACAACTGTTTTTATACATAGCATTGGCAAGCTATTTTCAGTTCCCCATTTTAGACTCCCTATTTCTCGTTAAAATTGTGTGTTTGTGTGTCCTTAAGGTTGCTTTATTTAACGGCGTCCCGGGCCTGTCGTAGTGTAAATGGATAAAAACTAAAATAACACAAGGCTATTTGAATAAACTCGTAAACCCTTGGAATTTCTTAGGTTTGAATTTTTACTTGGATTTACGGAGAAATTTCGATGGCTTATCAAATTACTTTATTATAAGGCTTGTTTTGTCTATCCATATTGTACAGCATTTGGAACATCACTCGGTCATTTCCGTAAACGGCAACAGATCGTGATCGGGCTCTCGGAAACGACAGTAGTGTCGTCTGAGACGACAACTTTTCTCAGCGGACGACAAAAAATCCTATCAAAGGATTCCACCGGACGACAAGTTTTTCTAAGGCACGCGTCCCGACTTATAACCTCTCGGTTGTGTTTGATTGTTTGCGTAAGTTAACTGTCGCGTGAAAAATTGATAATAGCCATATCTGAAGTCCGATAGACGGGTGCGGTAGGCGTGGCGTTAATTGATGCAAACAGCCAATCGTAATCGGTTATTCGTAGACCTTGTAGGCGGAGCTTGACTATCAATGAATGGAATCTAGACTCTGCCCGGCAATGTGTTTTGGCGATTATGCATAAACGAAACATGTGAACCATTTATATATTGACTGAAGCAGTTGATTCACTAATTATATAACGGTAATTGAATTCGAGCAGAGCCCCAATGCGACGAAGGTTATAGTAAGACAACATAATCGACCCGATTCATTCGTAACAAGTAAATGATTAGCCCGTGTCCTTCGAACTGTCCCGAACCTTTTTTACCTTTTGTAAAATCGGTAATTCGAGTAAAAACAATTATTAAATTAAAGAAATGTTCCGGAAATTTACGAAATAAATTATCACTAGCGGTGAATCTCTGGAACGCCGTGCATGTGCGTAATTCCGTCGGATAACGAAAATGGAAAGCTCCGGATCAGCCTACTAATCAGACATGTTGAAGTAAAAAAAAAAATGAACACAAATCAAAAGATAGGTGGTTCGGAAAGTTTAATTATTTCAATCTTAAAAAAAAAAGAGATAACCAATGTAATTCAAACATACAATCTTTTTTTAATGAATATCAATTCTGAACTTTTTCCTCTCAATTGACAACATCTGCAAAGAGAATCATGGCATAGACTTACCGGTATATGTTGAGATTTTTTAAAGTCTAAATAAATATAATAACATTTTTTTTACTTCTTTTTAACTTCTGGCAAAAAGAGGACATAACTGTTTCAAAGACTTGCTTCTGTACAAGTCAATGGTTTTAAACTGATCGGGGAAAAGTTTTGTCATCTACTGAGCCCATCTCCAAAAATAAATAAAAAAAAAAATGTAAAAAGCATTGGTGTAAAAGAAGAACATTTTTTTACAAGCAATTCCTTCTTTTCAACCAATGTTTTCCTTTAGATAACCATCCTGATGAATAAAACATTGGAATGTGTAGTAAAGGGTTAATAAATTGTAGTTTCAATATCATAGTTTTGCACGGTACAAAATCCATCCTCATAATGATGGAATCCATCTTTTTTGTGTGGAATCCTGAAGTTGGATTCCTGGAATCCTACTTTCAAAACCCTAGTGAGAGCCCTGTCAGATATTCACTCGGCAATCATCGGGCGATTTCCAAGTCTCAGATAAATGTAGGTTACGGAATCGGCCGAGTTTTGACGAATGCGTTAGATTGGCCGAGTGGTGTTCCGAATGGCCTATACGGTAGTACCACGCATGCGCGACCCCGGTTTTGAGTTTCCGCTTTTGTTTTCGACAATTTTCTGACAATAACGGAAACTGATTTGGAAACTGGAATGGATTTATTTGTAACATTCTGGAGTGGACTTTGAAAGAATTCTACTCAAGGTGATAAATGCTGTAGCTCGGGATTTCATTTAACGATCTGTCATTTTGGCAGTTTTGTCAAAATTGATAGTTCACCGGATAGTTCAATCCGAATCTTGATCTAGAAAAGCAGTCCCGTGGAAAAGGCCTGAAAAGTTGGTTGTCTTAACAGGTTTATACATTATTTTGTAGTAAAATAATTTTCTACTAAGTAAGACCATATGCAAGGAGAATAACCTGAAATGGAGATCGAAATATCTCAATGGAAAAATAGAAATAGAATGTTTCACTCCTGGAAGAAACTTAAACGGTATTCATAAAAAATTAAGCTACAGCTATTGTACGGGAAAATACTTCTTCTAAGTATTGACTTTGACTAGTAAAAGTATAAGAATATTGGTATTACTTTCATTGCTTCTTCTATGTGGAGATAATTAGTCAAATCCTGGATAAATGTAAAAGAAATTTGAACAAATTTCCAATTCAGGGCAATATTCACCATGGCAATGAAATGTTCAGCTCTTCATCAAGGGGTGTGTCATGTGGATTAACATTTTATTTAAGATTTTTACACATCCGCTTAATAAGTTTGACTGGAAAAAAATCGGATTTGGATCATATTGGATTGCTGGGGATAATCTATACAATTTTTATAAAACAGGGTTGCAATAATTCATATGAGTTTTTAGAATACAGGAATTGCCACCATATTTCTGTTGGTTAAATGAATATTTTTCATTTAGGATATTGAAAACTTACACTTGGGGATGAATAGCGATTATGAAGGCAGTTACCCTCTTGTTAAGCTTGAATTGGCTAGAGGGATAGGTTTATCTGGAAGTGGTGAGTCTTCAAAGTAAAGCATATTCATTTGTTAGGAAGGTGCAGTTTCCATATGTAACCATCAATGATTGTTTTAAATTTTTGATTCCCACTCAAGAGATCTTCTCGAAACGCCACAATTTTCATTCCAATTGTTAATATTCAGTCCTGTCTTCAATTCAGGCCTTTCAGGCCTTTGATTATTGATGCTAAGATTGTTCCATGACCGACGAATATATGAATTCAAAGTCAGCTTGTAAGACGGACGGACGAACGGATGGGCGGTCGGACGGATGGATGGATGGATGGATGTTTAAATTGAATTTCTCTATGATAATTGAATGACACCCCCTTTCACTCTTCCCTGCAAACCCGATCTGGATCCGTCAATAATTTGATTGGTTGGAAGTCTACATTTCTCCTTATTATTACAACGATTACAAAAAGTACATGTTTCAGCGACTGTATTAGTTCTTTAATTTCAACGAGATGGGCCTTCAGAGGATTACAATCAGTCGAATATTACAATTCTTTAGGTGCAATGGCTTGAAGCATGTGGAATATTTTGAATTTTTGTATGACAGCATGTTATTTCTATGTCAGATTAAGCATAATATTTGATGTGTCAACCAAGATTCACACATTGTGTTGTGTCAAACTGAAAGCAACCAATCAGTGGCATATGACATGGCTTATTGATTGGTGCATGACCACGGTCAGATCAAAGGAAATTAGGAACGTGATATAAAACGTTGCGTAAGAAAGGGCAATCCTTATGGCCCGTGCACGTGTGTGTGATAAGCGGCTACCGTTTTATGATATTGACAATATTGATTGGCGCATCCGGTTGTGGTCAGATCAAAGAGATACGCCGTGTAGTATAGATCATTTGGTTAGGAATGGCAAACTGTATGACACATGTTTGTGTGATAAGCCCCGATTTTTTCATGTCCCATAATGAAATTTCTCCGTTAAGGTTTTTATACCTAACAGTATGTGTTCGAAAAGCCGTTCTTCCGAATGTCTTGGATTTGCAACATTCGCTTATTATCTAACATGACCTTAATTTCTGAACATGTGTGTGTGTGTTTCCATCTTTATCAATTCGGATTTAATATTCAGACAGCTTTTGACGATTCTCAATATTCCTAGGTGAAAATGACTGGATTTATGTTGTAAGAACCATTAAGGATAAATTCAAAACTTAAATCTATGTTTGGATGATCTAAGGCAGGATAAATATCGTAACTAGGATAAAGAAAATTCAACATTAAAATTCAAATTCACGCGGAATAGGTAGGATATGACATATCTCGGCCAAAATACCGTAAGTACAGCTTTACTTGTGTCCTATTTCCGATACTTTGGTTTCTCAACTACGATTCATTTGCCTCTCCGGGTGGTTATATTTCAACACAAAGTATTCGTTTGAAAGACATTGTCACATGATGACAACTGCATAACCAAAAGAAGGGGTGATTTAACTACATTTTGACACCTTTTTCTCTTAGAATTAATCATTACAAATGTTTAATTTTTCTACTTGAAAATTGGATTTTTTGCTCTTTGTGTATGTAAAAATGGTTGGCAACGCCAACCACTCATATTTTGATGACGTCATCAATACCTGTGCCGAAGTCCCCTATAGACTGCAAAGGAAAAGGTTGATCCACCAAACCTGTTGTATGGGCACACTTATTGAAAGTTTCTGAGCCAACAATAGTGGGGATTAACTGTATTTTAGATTTTAACCATTGTTAATCTTCTGTCAATTACCCTGTGTTGTAGTTACTTTTTAAAATTGTTCATCAAGAGTACTCAAATGAGTACCAACTACACAGGCTTTGTAGAAAAATATCAGTTTTTAGACTGCTGCCATCCTAGCGCAGCTGGTAGCACATCTCAATTGCTCAGCGCAAAACAGTGTAGTTGCCTATATGTTTATAGGCAGTTACAACTGTTTTGTGCTGAGCCATTGATCTGATTATCTATAATGAGTTCACAGGTTTGATCCCTAATGGAAGTAATGCCACAGAATTTAACCTTTCAGACATTTGTCAGACATTTTCAGCAATTAGAAGATAATAAAAAGCCCAATAAGCCTATATTGGATAGAAGCTGGAGGCTAGGAAAATCATACAAATGATTGTTTAGAAGAAACCAACCTCAAATTATAGGATTAAAGCTAAAAACATAATTTTGTTTCAGTAAATTGGAAGGAAATGAGCTCCTTCTTTGTGTTTTGTATAGCTCCCACAAACATTTATAGGGATTAATACATAACCTGATTTAATATTTAATGAAGCAACTTACAATTATTATGCCTCCTCCCCTCGAAGAAGAGGGGGCATGTTGCTTTGCACTTGTTGGTCGATCCGTCGGTCGGTCGACAAACATCTCTTGTTTAACTTGAGCTGCTCTTTCATAGCTTATTCAAATCACAAATTTATTTGCTATAGGGCTAAGTATAGGGGGTTAAGCCCCGTTTGGCAGTTATGCTCAAAATAAACAGGATAAGGGTAAATATGGTAAACAGTCCTCACACCTATGTTATTGTATTTGTCACATATCAAACTCTTTACTCTCCTTTAATGATTTGAGGTGTGACTATATCAAGGGCAAGCCCACATTCAGAAACGTGTGCAGTTGAAATTTCTTTAGTAACATAAAATTGGGGGAAAAATAGAAAAAATCTTATTTAGTGGGAGAAGGAAAGTTTACTTTTTCACAAATATAAGGGAGAACTTTATCTAAATGCTATATATTAGATGCACTTGTTTAAGTGAGTGATCATAGGTCAATTTTGTCTTTCCCTGTATAGACAAAATTGATTTTTAGCTCCACTGGCTGAAAGCCACTGGGGCTATTGTCATGGCGTTGTGTCCGTCTTGCGTCCGTCCGTGCGTCCGTGCGTCCGGTCGTAAACTTTTTCTTTAAAAATCTTCTCCTCAGAAACTACTGGATGGATTTCAACCAAACTTCACAGAAATGATCCTTGGGTGACCCTCTTTCAAAGTTGTTCAAGAAATTTTGATCCAATGAAAAACATGGATTTAATGGGCGTGGCTAATTTCCAAATATGGTAAAAATTGCCTTTTCTCAGGTTCTAACAGATGGATATCAACCAAATTTTACATGAATGATCCTTGGGTGACCCTTTATCAGTCTATCAAAAATTATTGTGATCGGATGAAAAATATGTATTTTATGGGCGGAGGTCATTTCTCTATATGTTATATAGTGCAAACTTTGAAAATCATTTTCTCAGAATCTAAATGATGGATATCAATCAAACTTCATTAGTATGATCCTCGGGTGATCCATTATCATTCAGCCAAAAATTATTGTGATTTGATGAAAAATATGTCTTTTATGGGCGGAGGTCATTTCTCCATATATGTTATAATAGTGGAAAATTTGAAATCAAAATATCTAAAAATCTAGTCAAAACTTAGATTTGCTATTACAAGAAATTCAAGCCTGTGGAGCGACACAAGCCATTCATGGCTTTCTAGTTAATCACTCACTTAAACTTGTGTACCTATATCCAGTGTTGTGCCTAGGTCAAATTTTTGGGGGACACAGATGTCCCCCTACCTTAATTTCAAGGGGACATTGGGAAATTTCGGGGGACAAACTAAAACAACTATTTCTACTTCAACTATTTCTAATTTGAGTATTATTTTCTGTCCTTGCTGGATTTCCATAGCTTCAATGCTGGTTTCAAGTCAAATTCTTTTTGAAATTTTGTTCCTTCCCTTTTTTTGTGGAAGAAGATGAATGGGTCATGTCGCTGTCTACATTGGCAGACGTAGACGGCGCTGGATCGGAGGTTACACAGCCGTCTCCGTCGATAAAGCGTCGTCTGCTAGTTTTCTTTTTCCGACATAAAGTCAGTCAAGTGCATCCGTCGTTTCGCCATTTTAAATTTAGTAACAATTTTAAGACTGGTTCTCGTTATTCAATATTAAAATCGGCTGAATCGAATGGTAATTTTTTGGTTCACAGTCAAGTTTTTGAAAGAGCGCTAATTACGCGACCGGTTTGCAATATTTTACATCAAAATCTTCAAAATTGAATGGTAAATTTGGGTCCACAGTCAAGTCTTTATGGGTGCACTGTGTACGCGTAACAATAGACAATGCGTGAAATATACTATTATAACAAATATAAATGCCGATCGAGTAGGATTTTCGTAAGTGTTTTACGGAAAATGAAAGATGGCGGAATTCTGAGCGCGCCCGAAATCCCACAATGGCCTAGATTTTATGGGACATTTGGAATAAATTTGCGGGAATCCTGTGATGGCGCGGCCTAGGCACAACACTGTATATCAATGGATCTATGGTAACTGATGAATTGATGCAGTCAATCAAGGCAATGACAAATCAAACCAATTTAGTCCTGAAGTGCTAATGCGACATCATCCATCTAGTCTAGATGAGAGGGATGGGTTAAGATATTATAAAGAGAAGCTTCCTATGAGTACCCATTATAACATAGTTTTTTTTTAATCAGGGTTGTTTGTTTATTTAGATCTCAAGTCCATTTTAACCACCTAATAGTTGTTGTGGTTGGAACACCTAACAATGGAATTATTATGTTTCCCCTTCGAAGAAGTAGGGGTATATTGCTTTGCACTTGTCAGTCGGTCGGTAGGTTAGGTAGGTCTGTCTGTAGACTATTTTTAAGCTCCACTGGCCGAAGGCCAGTTAGCTATTGTCATGGCGGGGTGTCCGTCGTGTGTCCATCCGTCCGTGCGTGTGTGTGCGTGCGTAAACTTTTCTTTAAACATCTTCTCCTAAACCAATGGGTGGATTTTGACGAAACTTGGCCAGACCCTTGGGTGACCCTCTTTAAAAGTTGTTCAAGAAATTTGAATTGACCCCCAAATATGGGCGTGGCAGGGCCGGGCTTTTTTTGACCCCAAAATCTTTGAATGACATCTCCTCCTGAACCATGGGGTCAATTTCAATGAAACTTTACCAGAATGTTCCTTGGGTGACCCTCTTCTAAAGTTGTTCAAGAAATTTGGATTGACCCCTAAATATGGGTGTGGCAGGGCAGGGCTTTTTTGACCCCAAAATCTTTGAACAACATCTCCTCCTGAACCATTGGGCTGTTTTGAATGAAACTTTACCAGAATGTTCCTTCGGCTAACCTCTTCTAAAGTTGTTCAAGAAATTTGGATTGACCCCCAAATATGGGCGTGGTAGGGCGGGGCTTATTTTGACCCCAAAATCTCTGAACAACATCTCCTCCTGAACCATTTGGCGGTTTACAATGAAACTTTACCAGAATTTTCCTTGGGTGACCCTCTTCTAAAGTTGTTCAAGAAATTCGGATTGACCCCCAATAATTGGCTTGGCAGGGCGAGGTTTATTTTGACCCTGAAATCTCTAAACGTCATCTCCTCCTGAACCATTGGGCTAATTTCAATGAATCTTTACTAGAATGTTCCTTGGGCCACCATCTTCTAAAAATATTCAAAAAATTTGATTGACCCCCAAATATGGGCTTGGCAGGGCCGGGCTTATTTTGACACCAAAATCTTTGAACTACATTCTCTCCTGAACCATGGGGTTGATTTCAATGAAACTTTACCAGAATGTTCCTTTGGTTACCCTCTTCTAAAGTTGTTCAAGAAATTTGGATTGACCCCCAAATATGGGCTTGGCAGGGCAAGGCATTTTTTGACCCCGAAATTCCTCTCCTGAACCATTGGGATGATTTCAATGAAACTTTACCAGAATGTTCCTTGGGTGACCCTCTGCTTAAGTTGTTCAAGAAATTTGGATTGGATGAGATCCACTGGATCAATAAAATTCAGGTGAGCGGTTTAGGGCCATTCTTGTCCTCTTGTTTCATAGTGATATCTAAATAGTTGTTACATATTAGTTAAATAAGTTCATTCCTTCAGTTTCAACTTAGAAAAAGTCGGAATTCCTTCTGAATGCTGTTAACTTTCATTACCTTCTATTTTCAATATCTCTCTTTCAAATCTTGAGATCGCCAGTGGAGCGATACAGGCCCTCTTGGGCCTCTTGTTTTCCGGATCATAACTCTAAAGATATGCATGCTAGAATCATGAAGCCTCACAGGGGGATAGATCTCATTGAGGAAAAGTGCAGTGCACAGAAACCTTAACTCTTCTTGTCATATTTTGTGAGTTAGTGCCCTTTGTTGATTGACAAAGAATAGGCTATTGGCCTGCTTTTGTGGGGGGCATAGATATTTTACAAACATCTCTTGTTTTAATTTCTCCAACCAGTACATGTACTACCATTACGTCCTTTCCTTGCCTGCTAACAGGCTTAGCTTGATCATTGTTTCCCCATTAGACAGAGATATGTCTGAAAAGATATGTACCACCTCCGGGGATTGAACCCATGCCATCCCATGGTTAAATATTTTGTGTCTGATGCACTACCAACTGCACTATGGTTGCAACCCACTGTCAAGTGGAGTAAACCTGTACATTGTATTTCCACACACCTGATTTTATATTTGAATCTAAAACACAATTGTTTAGTCCAGACTTCATTTGTCTAGAACAGTTTATATTGCTAATTCATGCCGCCAGTCTGTTTTGCAATCTACTGTTAGGATAATTAACCCACTTAAACACCACATAATTTAAGACTGGCTCAAATTCAAAGAGTTGCAGATGACAATTTAAAGCTGACAAACTTTTGTATTGTTTGTCATTTTGGGTAGAAAATGTTGTGGAAAGTGCAGAAATTTCTTGATACAAGCAATTTTTCATTTTCCACAATATTTTTCAAGCCCCCTTTTCTCTAGGGTTGCAAAAAATGAATTATGTAAAAATCGATGAAAGCTTGTTTCAAGTTTTCAAATTGGTACATTTAATTTCAAATTGAAAAAAAAGTTTTGCCAAGAAACCCTTTAAAAATCTTTGGTGGGGAATATCGCAACCTAACCCCTCAGATTTATTCTGTACTTTAGTTTTAGGAATAATTAACATTTAACATCCTATTTCCAGTTAATAGTGCTGTTTGCTGAGTTATTACCCTGATTTGTTATCTATCCAATTATAGTGGAAGCATATTGACCTAAACCTGGCCTGTGTGATTTAAATAAATTAAATATCGGTCTTTATCCTTCGGCAAAACACGACTAACCTGCGGAATTCAATCGTAAAGTTGAATTGCACGTGTTTGTTCTGCTAACCCGTTATCGCCCATACTTTTTTCTGTACCGGCGATATTTTGTCACGCTCATGAACAAGTGAATAAATACATAAATTGGGTCTCCTATTAAATAATCTTTAGATGTAAGAGAAAAAATACAAATTTTCAATTTTCTTCAAATGCAATTTATGTTATTAGACCGGAAATAAAATGAAATCCCTTCTCACAGTCTCACACTTGCAGGAAAAAAATTGTTTTTAAACAGAATCGTCTGCTCAATGACTTGGTGCCCTGTATATCGGTATCACTATTAAGCCACGCGTACCTGTAATTTGTACAATATAACGGAACGTCCATGCTTGATCGTCATGTGCCGAAGAATCTTCGGAACTGTATTCATGAGCTTAATTACTTATTCTGCATAAAGGTCAGGTTCAAGTTAATATGCGCTCGCTATAACTCACTATTGTTTGTTCTACATAATGTACTTTTGGCATTTTAAACAAGTTTGAATGACAACTACTAGATTTAATGTTGAGATCAGGAGCAACAATCTGTTATGATTTATTTCTAGTTGTGTTCAGCAAGAATAGTGCATTCTGTTTAAAACAGTCTTCAATTCTATAGGCTATTCTGAAGTTGATCCGAAGAGCGTCCATGGGATTCACATCAGACAGTTTTGAGGGTCCTGGCTGCCTATTTGGGAGCCTCAGACTGGCAAAACCGGCATCCCTTAAAACCATGGATTATGTTCAAAGTTGGCTGTTTAGACCAGGATCAGACTGCATGTCTTTACAGGCTAATCTTAGTCTTAACTGTCCCCTAAAAGTTTTTGTGCATCAAGAATTTGTTGTAAATTGATGGCTCAGGGCAAAACAGTTGTAACTGCCTATATGTTTATAGGCAGTTACAACTGTGTCGCGCTGAGCCATTAATGGCATGTGAATTATGGGTTGGATTAATAGTATACTTTAAAAACAACTTCCAAAATTGATTCAAAGAAATCATGCATATTACCACTTTTTCCTCAAAATAGTCTGTCTTATCATTGTTGCATGCTGCTAGATTCACTGATGATGATCATTAAAGCTATTTCTGATTTTATAATTATGTGAAGGGATAAACAATGCATATGCAGGTATCAATTACATACTTGATCATGTGAACAATCTTTTTAAAATAACCCTTTACATACAATATTACCTTTGTGGTGATTCACCTTTAAGCAAGTCAAAATTTACACTTGTAATGACACTCTGGTGAAGATGTGGTTACAATAGCATTTGCAATGTATATTAGGCACTTACAACCATTTGGCAAGGAATAACAATCCAGCCCATAATCAAATGAACCTTTTTATTTACCCTTGTCATGCTGAACTCACAATTATCCGGTTTTGGCAGCATTTCAAGCTACCATTTCTTTAGGTGTGTAAACTCTTTGAAATTGACTCATAGTTGCTCAAAATGTTGTCTGCTCTAGGGAATTTAAGTTTACAAATATATATATTTCACGATTCCTCAAGTGACCCCTATGTTGTTGGCACTCATTTGAAATGTCTCAGGGTTTCATTGTAAAAGAAATGATTTTAGACTGGCTTTACGCCCTCTTATTTGGACCCTTGGGGATGATAAATGACATTAGACAATGATTGTCTACTAGTGACAAGTGTTAAAATACCGTGATCCATGTAGAATTTTTATACAGTCATAATGTCCTTGGGGCATGGGCAAAACTGTAAACAAAATACCATGTGATCAACTGCAAATAGATTGTGGCAGGGGAAAAATGATTGTACTGAATCTATACTCCTTACCTTAAATGGAGATTAATCTTGGTCAGAAAAGTTAATTTCTTACAATATAGTTAATCAAGTTACCTTTTTACCATTTCGAGCTGATAAAAACTTGGGAGATCCATCTAAATTAAAACAAACAAACAAAGATATTACAGTATTTTCTCTGTTTTCTGAATTTCTTGTGTTCAATGGCTTTGAGAAATATTTATTTTGTAACTTTATACCAATAATTGAATTAAAGCTATCAAAATTAATTTATTTGTAAGATTCTGAAGGAGTAGTTCACAGCCTTATCCCAAGCAACGCATAATTTTATATGCCCAGAAAAAAATAGAAATGATACAGAAATCCTAGTATTTGCCTTAAGGCCATGACAAATGTGGGACTGGTAATTTCTGTAAGGAGGACAACAAATAGTGCTGCAATCCCTACTGATTTGGTTGTTACAAACCTCATGCTACACAGTGTATAAGTCATGAAATAAAACCTAGAATTTAGATTTGGTGCACTACCGGTATATTGCTTGTCAGAATTATTAATTATTAATTTTCTTGAAGACTTTGACAAAATATCACTTTGTGCTGATAATTTCTGTAATATGAACATACAATAATGCTTTGATCCTAACTGTATGGGAGGTTAATACGGGCCTTATGCTACATACTGTATTAACCCTTTCCTGTTTTACAAAATTTTGGACCTGTCCAAATTCAAAGGTTTTGCAGACGAAAATTTAAAGTGGATTTAATTTGAAGATAACCGATCAGTAGGGTAGAAAATGGTGTGGAAAAAGAAGAAATTGCTTGTCCGAAGCAATTTCTTCTTTTTTCACAAGATTTTCTCTATCATAAAATTACAGGCACGTAAAAAGCAGGGATTAAACAGCAAAGGGTTAATTGTCTGATTTATTACCTGTTTTCTTACAGACTGTGACAAATGCGGTGCTGGTAATTTCTGTAACGAGGACACCAAACAGTGCTGCGATCCTAACTGTATGGGTGGTTGTTACGGACCTGGTGCTACACAGTGTATTGCTTGTCAGGCTGTGGTAGACTACTCTAACCCCAACAGGCCACGCTGCGCAGCTAGGTGCTCTGCTGGACAGTTTGAGGTTTGTATAATGAAACAGATAATTTTATTTTCAACTTGGCAGTGCTTACCATATTTTCTGTGATAAGAGCACCCTCCCTAATAGTATTTTGTTTGAAAGAGCACCCTCCCTTGTAGTATTTTGTATGAAAGAGCATCCTCCCTAATAGTATTGGGTATGTGATAAATTACACACTTTGACCCTTCAGGGGAAAAAGGGACCATCATTGGAGGAAGTGTATGAAATCTTGATCCTAGTCAGGCTCCACAGACTAGGCAGGCTGACTGGGGTCAAAAATTTTCACACTAAGCTGATTTTCTGAATCTACGATGACAGTTCCATCGTATTGTATAAAAAGCTCTGAAATTTGACATCTGGTTGACTTCTACTGTAATCAGTATTTTTTGCAAATATTAATTTTCCAGATTTTTCTTTCATAATGGATCACATATGTTTTGTTTTTCAGTTTAAAGGTCGTCGATGTCTCACCATGGGTGAATGCCTAAACTTTACGTTCTACAAGGACGAGCGGCCAGAGTTGAAACTTGTCATTCCGAATGAACGTAGAAGTCCTGGAAAGTGTGTCTCAGAATGTGGAGAAGGTTACAGGGATGACCCAACCAACACATCCAAGTGTATCCCATGTAGAGGCAAATGTCCTAAAGGTAAGCTTATCCAGAACCTTTAAACAAGATTCTGAATTGTAACAAAATATGCCAGTCATGAAAAACAGGAAAGGGCAAATATTTTAAAAAAAGTATATTTACAGAGTGCACTGACAAATCACCCATAAATCATTTATGAACTGCATTCATGTCACGTACAATCATTGACAAATCAATAACAAATGGTGCACTTATCACTTACAGAGAACTTCCAAAATTAGAATGCTTTGTGTACATTTCAAGTACAAGCACTTTCTGTTTCATGCATTTTGACCCATCTCCAACGCATATATCACTGCAGATCATGACAGAAATATGCAGCCTCAATATAAGTATCACTTCCATATTGCCATTTATCATTTACAGTTTGTAACATCTTGTATTGAAGCTATCGAAAATGTTGTCCTGTGCTATTATGCATTTATTTATTGTCTCTATCATAGCACATGCTCATATGAGCGACGCCCCAAAAGATGGCTAGTTGTTAAGGGGATAGTGCAAGGATACATCTCGAAACTACTGCTGAGATCCACCATGGTTCTTTAATGTGCTCAGTGTAAAGCACCATCTCATGGGACCTCAGTTTAAAGTCTCATCTTAAAAACAGTAAGTTTGTTAGTGTGCCAGCTTGGGGATCTAACCCATGCGGTTGAACTTCAATGGTTTGAAGTCTGGTGCTCTACCAACTGAGCTAATCTGGCTGACATCCTTTGCTATTAGGTAATGGCAGACTCTAGTTATAGGCATTTATAAATGTGTTTCATATCCATCGATTTGTAACATCTTTTCATCGAAGAAACAGCCCTAATAGGTAATTACAGTCATTAATAACTATTATGATATTAAAATAAACTTTCAGTGTGTTCCCCAATGTACATAGACAGAGTAGAATTAGCCCAGAACTTGAAAGGCTGTACCATAATTCATGGAAATCTCGAGATTGGGATACCACATGGAAGTAAGTATACATTTCAAACGAAAATTATACACTTTGGATATACAGTCAATCTTCCTTTAGGGACCACCTATATTAAGCTACCAATTTCTTTAAGCAACCATTGTGGAATGTGATTTGCCAATAGCAAATTGTTTTGAGAAGGTAGATGTTAACATTCTAAACTTCACTTCTATTTAATACAAGTTGTTGGAATCCATTAGAATCGTCTCAGTGAGATAATTCTAATGGGTTCCAGCAACATAGTAGTCTATGAGAATTCTGCAATAGCTTGTGTATGTAACCTATTTGTTCTATCAATTGTTTTTAGCAACCATTAGTTTAAGCCAAAACTTTTTGGTGGTCCTTTTTGTAATTATTTAACACAATTTTTATACGCCGCCGGAGGCGGACGTATATTGGCGCAATCTTCTCCGTCTGTCCATCCGTCCGTCCATCCGTTCGTACGTCCGTCCACTTTTCTTGTCAACGCAACTCCTCCTAAACTCCTAGCTGAATATTCTTGAAACTTGGTCAATGTTATCACCTCAATTGGTAGATGTGCATGAAGGAAGGATTTTACGGTTCATTGATTTTTGCCTGAGTTATGCCCCTTGATAACTTAGTCTCTGGGTCCACTTTTCTTGTCAACGCAACTCCTCCTAAGTTTCTGGCTGGATCTTCTTGAAACTTGGTCAATGTAATCACCCTAATTGGTAGATGTGCATGAAGGAAGGATTTTACGGTTCATTGATTTTTGCCCCTTGATAACTTAGTCTCTGGGTCCACTTTTCTTGTCAACGCAACTCCTCCTAAGTTTCTGGCTGGATCTTTTTGAAACTTGGTCAATGTTATCACCTCAATTGGTAGATGTGCATGAAGGAAGTATTTTATGGTTAGTTAATTTTTGCCTGAGTTATGCCCCTTGATAACTTAGTCTCTGGGTCCACTTTTCTTGTCAACGCAACTCCTCCTACGTTTCTGGCTGGATCTTTTTGAAACTTGGTCTATGTTATCACCTCAATTGGTAGATGTGCATGAAGGAAGTATTTTATGGTTAGTTAATTTTTGCCTGAGTTATGCCCCTTGATAACTTAGTCTCTGGGTCCACTTTTCTTGTCAACGCAACTCCTCCTAAGTTTCTGGCTGGATCTTCTTGAAACTTGGTCAATGTAATCACCTCAATTGGTAGATGTGCATGAAGGAAGGATTTTACGGTTCATTGACTTTTGCCTGAGTTATGCCCCTTAAAAACTTAGTATCTAGGGCTTATTGAAATTGCAGCCTTTTGAACACAAATCCTCCTTACTTTTTGTCTTTATTTAAATGAAACTTTGTCAATGTCATCACCATAATTTGAAGATGTACATGGATCAAGGATTTTATGGCTCATTTATTTCCCTGAATTATGCCCCCTTAAAACTTAGTGCCTGGGGCTTATTGAAATTGCAGCCTTGTGAAGGCAACTCCTCCTAACTTTTTGTCTTGATTTAAATGAAACTTGGTCATTTTCAATTTGGTTCTGTCAAAATAAGTAGTGTCTACAATTATTTCTGTGAAACAGCAGCAATGTGGCGGCGTATTTTGTGACGATGGCACTCTTGTTACTGTAGTAATTTGGGAGTCTCATGTACATGCAACATTTTGTAAATCAGTACAAAACTATTGTATGTGTCTAAGTATTTATAGACCTACAATAATTTTGAATTGACCCATTGAAGTATATTGTGATAAGCATTAACTTTTCTGGGCCATTGACTATAGAACTTCCCTCATGCTCATCTGTTAACTTTTTCAAATTACAATTTGAGTTTAAATCCGTAATTCTGTTTTAATACTATGAATAGAAAATCCCCTCTTACCTGTCTTTGGACAAGTGGATAAAATCTATTTTCACACCCCTGTGACAAATGCATCATTCTTGTCTTAGTTTAACTCTTTCCTGTTTTACAAAATTTTGGACCTGTCCAAATTCAAAGGTTTTGCAGACGAAAATTTCAAGTGGATTTAATTTGAAAAATAACCATTCAGTAAGGTAGAAAATAGTGTGGAAAAAGATGAAATTGCTTGTCAGAAGCAATTTCTTCTTTTCACAATGTTTTCTCAATCATAAAATCACAGGCACGTAAAAAGCAGGGATTAAACAGCAAAGGGTTAAATCCGTAATTCTGCTTTAATACTGTAAATAGAAAATCCCCTCTTACCTGTCTTTGGACAAGTGGATAAAATCTATTTTCACACCCCTGTCACAAATGCATCATTCTGGTCTTAGTTTAAGTTTTTCTACCTACAGGTCAGATTGGAAAAGAGCTTGATGAAAACTTGGCATCCATAGAGGAAGTGACGGGCTCCATACGCATACACCGTTCAAACCCCTTACTCCATCTACATTTCTTTAAGAACTTGAAGGTGATTGGTGGAGACAGCCTGTTTCAGGAGAGGTATGATAAATGCCACACTACATTCTCTTGGTATAGAGCTGCAGCACTATGGATGTTCAGATGAATTATAAGGGATAGATAAATTTTGGTGTCCAATGACCAAACTTAGCCCTTGACATGCTGAATTAAATTCCTCTTTCGAAATTGCACTCATATCAATATACCGAAATCCCTAAAATCCAAGGGTGCAGGCCATTTTTTCAAAATTAATTTTATGAACAGCTCTACTTGAAAGGGGACAAACAGGTGGTGTAGACTAAGATCAGACTCACATAGGTGCAGGCTGATCTTTGTCTATACCTCCTACCAAAGCAGGAATATTCCTCGTTCAGCATTACAAAGATTGACATTGGTAAATGTTAAAGTAAACAAACAAACAAACTCAAACAGCTTTGATAGAAAAGCCAAATGTCTAAAGTATCTACCTATTTTAGAATCCTTATATCCTTTAGAAAAAAATTATATAAAAATTTGTTTTAATAAAGATTAAAATTCAGATTGATTGTATTTGACAACTAAATTGTGGCACATATCTATATACAGTCAAATATCTTTACGTCGAATGTCCATAAGACGAAGTTATCTGTACGTCGAAGTATTTTTCAAGTCCCAATCTATTTACTCTTAATTGCTATGTATTTCAACCTCCATACGTCGTTTTTCATTGCTCGAATGTTTTCCGTACGTCGAACCAATTTCAAGGTCCCGTCACTATTGTTTGTGTGCATTCACACCTCTTTACGACGAACCCCAACCTTGATTGATGAAAAATTGCAATCGAGGTAGTTTTTCACACATTCGACCTGTCAACCACAGTAATTGACACATGCGATCTCAGTATTGGATATCGATTGTTTACTTGATTGGGTTTGATTGTTTGTAACAGATAGAGAATGAGAAAGGTAAAGTGATTTATTGTTTTGAAATGAAAAGGGTCGGCGAAATGCATATGAACTACGATGTTAAATTTGCTATTCTAATGTAAAGCCAATGTTACGCGGGATTTGATTGGTGAACACCCGGTAGACACGGGGGGATAGCCATCAACATCGACCAATATGACGTACTCAAGGAAGGACTGGGTAACCAATCCGGGATTGATTTGTCCAGGAATATGTTTTATATGGTGTTTTTAAACAAATAAACAAATAAAAATGTGAATAAAAATAAGTATCATCTTTTATATTCGATTAATTCATCACGATAATCAAATATGTCCGTTATTTCGCCACCAGTTTCGGTCGTACCTAAGTGTGATCATGGCCGCATATGTCTTCGTCCCGAAGATCGCCTTCTATCTCTTGTCGAACTTTCTAAATGTCGCAGTTTTTTGGTGAGTCCCACAAAGTTAGACATATAGATATTCCACTGTATTCTATAGCGAGGGGCAGCAGAGATGTCCTTTTCATGACTTAGGCCAACTTTCATCCAAGATATGATAAATGTCATTTTAACAAACACCATTTCTTAGCGCAAAACGGTCCTATCTGCCTTGAACTCAACATCTGTTTTGTGCTGATCCATCGGTTTGTCTTCCATCAATGGACAAATAATGAGTAGTACATCAAAGTTAGATGAGCCAAGTGTTGTAGTTGCACTGGTGTTAAAAGGACAGCAAAACATTGGTATGTAAACCAGCTACAACAAAATAAAATTCAGTAAACAAACAATCTTAGTTAGAACTTGTATTATGTTGTAGGTACTCACTGGTGGTGATTGACAACCTGAATCTTCAAGAACTTTTCCTCGAGGAGATAGCCAAAAATTTGAAGCTGAAGAATGGTACAGTCCTATTTCAGTTCAATAGAAAGCTGTGTTATAACAAGATTCGTGAGTTTATTGGACAGATTGGACACACAAACAGAGTAGACCAGAATGATGTCTCGCCTGACACTAATGGAGACCAAATGCCATGTAAGTCAGCTAGCCTTAACCTTTTTTTTACCTTTTCAAAATTTAAAATTTGTTCAAATTGAAAAGTTAGGAAATGGTAATAAAAAACATGTTTGATTTGAAAAATACAAACAACTTTATCTGGCAGAGACTGGACAGGAAAAGGTTATTAGAGCTACAGATTAAGGGGGCATTTTAGATTTTAGATCAAGGTATTTCAATAATGAAAGTACAAACCTTATGTTGTTGGTACTCATTGGACACGTATCGTCAAGATGATTCCACAACACAGAGTTTCATTGAGAAATAAAGATTTTAGACTGGCTTTATGCTCTCTTATCTGTATCTGTAGGTTATTTAATAGATCTTAGACAATAATGTCAACCTACAAATTGCAAAATCTGAAGCTCTCAGGGCTATTTCGATGGAATTTAATACACTTGTCCAGATTCTTCCATAGTTATGCAAGAGACAAAAAGTTTCTCTAGGGTTGCTGTTCATGGTTAAAGATTTTGATGTAGCTATACTCACTAGTACAGTTCTTGAACTAGGTTTGTTTGAATGAAACATGATGTTATTTTCTCCAAGTTAAGGGTCATAATTAATCTGGAATGGAATTATCTACATTATATGTAACTATTTGTTTAATTTTGATTTTCACACACTTGTTCAGTATGAAACCTTATCAAGAATTGAAATGCTCAAAATTGAAGGCTGTGACAACCTGCATGAGTATCTCTCCCATGATAGGAAGATAAAGGTCTTTCGTATGGCAATGAGTCAATCGTACATACATCCATCCATAAACTATTACTTTAAAAAACTTCTCAGGAACTACTTCATAGATGTCAATCAAATATAGGAATGTTCTTGGGTGACTCACTAAAATAATAAAGTAAAAGAATACTTTAATAAAAAGAAATCAGTTGAAAATCATGGCTTTAATGTCCTAAGCTAATTCCTATATGTTAGAATTTAGAAACTAAATAATTGCAATCAACCAAATTTCAATGGAATTATCTTTAGGTGACTCTTTCTATAAGACTGCAAATAATTGTTGTGATTCGATGAAAAATTGAGGGGGGATGTCATTTATACTTCATTAAGTGGGCACTTTGAACAATCTTTTTTTTCTGAAATTAAATGATGGATTTCAACCATATTTCATTTTGCATGATCCTTGAGTAACTCTTTATCAGTCTACAAATTATTACAGAAGATTCAGGCCTGTGGAGCAAAGTAGAGGCTCATGGCGTTCTAGTTGGAAATTATATTGTATGACTTTTTGTTAGCATTGTTATTTTCAGTTTATCTAGGTGGAGTATTTTTGTTGGGTATGTAAACATTTGATGACTGTTTATGTGTGTTCTGTTTGAAAGTGATCAGACAATTTTAAACCAATTCGTCTAATCATGCTCTACTCTGTATATCTATAGGTGAAGTGTCCGAGCTTGAAGTCACGATATTAGAGGTGTCACCCCGTATGGCTATCCTGATGTGGACCATGTTTAAAACCACAGACTCCAGACATATCATTAGTTATGCAATCAACTATAAAGAGGCGTAAGTAACCTAGATATAACCTCTACAGTGTGTAACCTGATTTCTTGTTAGGTGATGTATCTGAGCTGGAAGCAAGGATAACGACAGTTTGGCCACGATTGGCAATCGTCATGTGGACAAAACACAAAACTGCCGACTCTCGTCATGTCATTAGTTATACTATCAACTACAGGGAAGCGTAAGTAAATTGGCACTGTCCAGAAATTCAATTGTAAACTGCTCTATTACTTAACATCATTCCATAAAAATACTGATCTCTCTAACCTTATTTTTGCATTATTTTCATCTTCCCTAGGGCTTAATATTCATGTACTTGTTTCAAGCATATATACACAATAAAAGGACTGATATTTGAAATGTGGGTTTGGGAGCATTCAATTGCACATTCTCTTAACATTCATTCCTAGCATGTGTCTATCATCATTAAACCTTATTATGGTAAATCTAAATTTTGTTTCAAACAAATTGCCAATTTCCTAGACATTTCAAAAACAGTAGACAGCAGTCAATGTAGGCCAAAATCTTGCTGAACATCATAGCAGAACTCCAAAGCTTAGCACGGCAGGGCAATGTCAGCTTGATAAGGTGTTAATATGGTAATTCAAATGGTTATAAAGAGCATGGTTAGAACGAAAAACACTTGCAGAAAATTGATGTTTAACCTTATTACCAAGAAGCAAAGATGGCTCAGCCAACTTTCATCCGACATTTGATAAAAGGCAATTTTTCATTTATTTCCCATGAAAGGTTGTTTGATAAGAAATTCATCTTAGTGGGATGAGAAGCTGGTAACTCAGATTAAATGTTGTTGTGGTACAAGTGGCAAATAATGGGTAACTGTGGATAGGTGCACCAGATGGCATGATACTGTTGTAATAATGTGTAAGGTGGCATTAAACCTCATACAAGCAAATTAATACAAGCATGCTAATTTATTATCACCTGTTATAGGGTGAGAGAGATAAAACTAGCATTGCCAGACTTGTGTCTGCAGTAATTGCTGCATGGCTTTTTGTATTTTACTCAGCTTCTTTTAAGAAGACAAGAAAAAAAAGTATTATATGGCTGCATGTTTGGAAATCTTTAAGTGTGGTTGGGAATGCCTTAAAATGTGAATGTTGAGGTATGGATTAGAGTAATCCTGACTGAATATAAGTACCTACGACATTGAAAATGAAAGAAACTATTATCATTACTGGCTAGCGACTAATTCTTGCCACATGCAAGTTCTCTCCAACTAACCTGTCTTGTGTTAAAAGACAAAAAAGAGCCCCTTCCCAGTTGCAAGATATATTGACATCAACTCACAACTTTCTTTTTTCCTGCAATGAATTGTATTAGAAAAAACTGCGTCTTAACCCTTGTCATGCTGAACCCCGAATATTCCTGCTTTGGCAGGAGCCAAAGGCAAACATCAGCCTGCACATATGTGCAGTCTGATGTTGGTCTGCACTACCTGTTCCTCACTTTCAAACCAGAATTGTCAACAGATTTAGTTAAAAAAAAACCAAAACTGACCTACTGTTACAACTGTCAGTGTTTTTTGCTCTTTGATTTTGATGCAAATTTTTAGCCAAAATTTATTCAGCATGACAAGTGTTAACCATGAAATGGGTCAGTTTAGGTGAACTGGTCCTGGTCGAGAATTAGTCGCCAGCTAGTAAAAATAAAGGCGCAAGAAGAATCCTCTATGTTTGTTTGTACCATGGTCAATATCAAGCATACAAAATTGATAATGTCATATCAGCCATAAGGTGTATGTTGATGGACAGCCCAAATCTCACAACTACAGCTTGATAAAGCTGTGGCTACAAAGTTTTGGTAGCAACTAGCAATGAATTCACTCATAAGATTTTACTACCAGGTGTATGATATTTAGTCATTGCTGGCTGTTGTCCTTTGAAGTTGGAAATTATTTTATCTTATAACTATACAAATATCCGTATGATAACAACCCGTATGATATTTTTTAAGATATCACATAGTTATTTTTAGAACAATAATATCATACAGTTATTTTTAGAAACTTGAATTTCGGTCAGAAACATCGACGAAAACAAGACAAAAAGAGGTTATAAGATAAATATAATACATACTTAGTGTATTGTATGAAAAAAATATCTAACTCGGTTGTGAGAATTGACAATTGTCTCGGCAGAGCCTCGACAATGATCAATTCTCCCAACCTCGTTAGATATTTTTTTTCATATAATACACTAAGTAGGTATTATATATGTATCAATTTGTATTTGTTTGACTTTTGAGTAACATGAAAGGAAAAGGAAATTGATATATGAGAACTCATTTAGAGATCAGTACAAAAAATGTTTAGGTGCCTAGTTTTGTGCTGATCCCTTGACATAGAAATATATAAGATATACTTACAGTTTTGTATAAGAAAAAATATCTAACGAGGTTTGGGGAATGGATAATTGTCAAGGCTCAGTTGAGACTATCAATTTCCTCAACTGAGTTAGATACTTTTTATACAATACACTAAGTATGCATTATAATTATCCTTTAGTTTCTATTTGCCTTTTTTTATCGATGTTCCTAACAGAAATGCTAGTTTCTAAAGATAACCGCATTATGTCATTGTTCTAAAAATATCGATGTGATATCATAAAAAATATCATATTGGATGTTATCACATAGATATCTGTTTAATTATAAGATAAATGATCTTCATTGGATAATGATAATTTGGTTAAGGATTATATAACTTTTATCTTTCTGCAGGCCAACCAAAAATGTATCGATCTATGCTAGTCGTGATGCCTGTTCTGATGATGGGTGAGTATAAGGATATATGATATATATATTTATGTATGATATATACCTGTATTTGACATTTCCAACAATTTCACATGAGCATGAGAAACATTATGAAGCCTTAATCACTCACTTCGCAATATGGTAGAAAAAATCACCAACTGCCTGAAATTGGGTTTAGACCTTATCTACAAAGCATTTTTCGGAGACTTTGCAGATGCACAGGCTGGCCTGAGGCTTTGCTTGGCACTCATGTGACATGTTGTAAATATGACATATAGGTTCATGTGGGTTTACATTGTTTTATTCCAGTGCAAGATTGACCAACCAACATTTATGAACAGAAAAAAGCTATATTCATGGATTACAAGGGCACAAAATAAAAGATTGTCCAATATTTCACATTAGAAAAGGATTCTTTACTGCCAAAATGAGCTTACTGTGAAAGGTTGTTAAATTTATTAAAGCCTGTCGTTTCATGGCAATAAAAGGACTTCATCACTGTAGCTGGGCTGAATATGTCAAAACTAACTTTACCATTCTGATAATTCAACTGGATTGTCAGTGCAGTGACTAAGTTGTGATCTAGAAAAATTGCAGCATTTTGTCCAAAAAATGAAAAAAATATCTACAGCTACAATTGAAATGGCTTCCTTTAGATTAAACTTACAAATAAGATCCATATTATGTGCTACCATGTCCTCTTATGTAGAGATAAATGAGTTGAGTAAATTATGTGGTTAAAGGCTTTCAGTGTAAATTTATAAAGTTCAATTCCTGACGGTGGCACTCATTCTTTCAGACTATTTGTCTCTCACCAATGGGTTGATAATCGTAGACCTATGTAAGATAGCAGCTGGAGGCTAGGAAAGGATGTGATGGTTGTACTGGTGGGAGAAATACCAATAATCCATTGTTAGGTCCTCCAGCTGCCACAATGTAACTGAAAAATGTTGAAAGCGGTGTTAAGCTCCATTTAATCAATCAATTCAACCTATAAATGACTAATGGTTTGATTCAATAGTAGACCTTCACTTCATTCAGACAACAGCTTTGCTCTGACCCTTACTGACAATCAATAATGTCTGTTGCAATATTTTCAGATGGAAGGTTCAGGATGTGCAACCGAAAAAGGATGACGATGAACCCTACATGAATGACTTGATCGCCGGTCTCAAACCATGGACCCAGTATGCGCTGTACATTGAAACATTAACCATCAGCCGGGCTACAGAAGGGGCCATCAGTAAGGTGGTGTACTTTAGGACTGCTGCTGATGGTAAGATATGAGCAGGGACTGACACTAACACAGGGATTGATACTAACACAGGGACTGACACTAACACAGGGACTGACACTAACACAGGGATTGACACTAACACAGGGATTGACACTAACACCAGTCTGCTGGCTCAAGACCTATGGATTTAACCCTTTGCTGTTTAATCCCTGCTTTTTACGTGCCTGTGATTTTATGATTGAGAAAACATTGCGAAAAAAAAAGAAATTGCTTCTGACAAGCAATTTCTTTTTTTTCCACACTATTTTCTACCCTACTGAATGGTTATTTTTCAAATTAAATCCACTTTAAATTTTCGTCTGCAAAACCTTTGAATTTGGACTGATCCAAAATTTTGTAAAACAGGAAAGGGTTAAGGGAGGACTGGTAGAAGATGCCATGTCACCAGTCCTACTGGCCTGTAGTTTATGGTCATAAATGTTTACAATCAGTCAAGTTTTGAAAATAGTTTTCTTTTCAATATTAAAGTTTTCCATTACTCATCAGAAAACATTGGGGAAAAGCAATTTCATATTTTCAGATTTTTGTTTAAATTTCTAAAAAGTAAACCTAGTTTTCATGGAGGACCTGTTGTTATCAGGGAGGATCTGTAAGATTTAGGGCTTATAGGTCTATCAGGCTGATTTTTAAAAAGAAGTCAGTGTAGAACTCTGATGAGATTTTAACCCTTGTCATGTAGAATAAAACTCATGGCAAAATTGCCAAAAATCAAAGTGCTGAAAATTCTGGTTGAAATTTCTACGAGTCCATGTGTTTATTAAAAACATGACTTTTAAACTTTTCTGGACTCGAAATGAAAATCGGGTGGTAAAGGCTAATATCAGACTGCACATATGTTCAGGCTGATCTTTGTCTATACCTCCTGCCAAAGAAGGAATATTCCAGGTTCAACATGACAAGGGTTTACTCTTTGCCCTTTTTCATCTCAGAAGTTTTTGAGCAAGAACCCAGAAAATGTAGTAATAGAATTTGGGATTTGAATTTACCAGCTAGTAAGACTAGCATTTTAGCCCAAAATTAGACTTTTAAGCTTACTATGTATTGTATATTTAGCCCCAAAATTAATAGATTGTGTCTGGTGAATAATCTTATCATTGATATATTTATGTTGTTGATAATAGCTTTAAGCCAAAGATTTCTGAATACGAAGGAAGTAGTCATTGCTTGCATGATTTATTGATTTCATGATTCAAAAAATGCAAGATTTTATATATAATTCTTTTCCTTTCAAAATCTAGAATTATTATTAGGTTCTGTATTTTAACCCTTTGCTGTTTAATCCCTGCTTTTTACGTGTTTGTGATTTTATAATTGAGAAAACATTGTGAAAAAAAGAAGAAATTGCTTCTGACTAGCAATTTCTTCTTTTTCCACACTATTTTCTACCCTATTGAATGGTTATTTTTCAAATTAGATCCACTTTAAATTTTCGTCTGCAAAGCCTTTGAATTTGGACAGGTCCAAAATTTTGTAAAACAGGAAAGGGTTAATCCTCTTGTCTATTTCAGTTCCATTAAGTCCCACAAACCTTGTAATACGAGCAGAACACCCGAATGAGCTCCATGTGACCTGGGGACCACCAACTAAACCTAATGGCAATATTACACATTATGAGGTGTACTGGCAGAGACGCAACCTTGATCCTAAAGAATATGAGCTCAGAGATTACTGTGTCAACCGTATGTACTTTGACTTATCAGTTTATCTTGAATCCTACAAAGTATTTTAAATTTTGTATATTTACAAAGAAAAGCCAAAACAAAATATATGGGTTTCATTCTGTGTTGAAGCCCTTATTTCCTTGAAAAAAAGTGTGAAATATTGCAGAAAAGCAAAAATAGTTTTTAGATCTAGTACAAATATCTAGTATCTAGTACAGATACTTATCTCAATTAAAAAAAACCTTCCAAGATTTAAGTGAAATCAATCCCCATCTTTTAGGGTCTAGGTCATCTAACAAGGTCAAGAACATTTATAATAGTCAAACTTCAGTCAGTAAGACTGGTGTTTCTTTGGCACATCTTGCATTACTTTCTCCTTACCTTTCAGTAATGTACAGTCGATATTGCCCGAGCGACCACGTCTATTAAGCGACCTATTTTATTAAGCGACCACCGAAAAAAATCCCTTCATTGTAAGCAAAATCTCTGAAAAAGAGGACATTTTTAACGGAAAGTTGGTTATTGTTGAATCTTATGTTGTTGGAACCCATTAGAATCGTCTCAATAAGACGATTCTAATGGGTTCCAACATCATAAGATTCATTACGACTTGACCGACAATCTATAAATGGTATCAAAATGAACTGTCGCATTTATCAAAGTATTTCCTATTAAGCGACCATTCCCATAAACGACCGCTTTTTGTTGGTCCCTTAAGTGGTCGCTTAACACAAGTTTTACTGTATTTGTTCATGTTTCATGTATTTGTTACTCATTTAATTTTTCAGCTCTATCCTCGTCTATTAGTATTGAGGAATCGGAGGAGGAAAAACAGAAAGAGGAGGAGGAAATGGAGAGTGAGGAGGGCGGAACTTGTCAGTGTAAGAAATCTCAAAAAGAGTTGGAAAAGGAGAAAAATGAACGGGAAATGGAAATATTCTTCCAGAATGCTCTTCAAAATGAAGTTTTTATGAAAAGGTAAACAAAGTTTTTATGTATGGTTATGAAATTTGTATTTTACTCCCAATTTTGATTTGTGCACTGTTAGTAACCAATTATTTTACAATTTCAGTCTTGTATTTTTGCATCCATATACTTTTGAAATTTCTTGATCCATCATCGAAGTTGTAATCTGCTGATATAATTACTGAATGAGAAAGCTAGTAATTTTTGGTCCTTGTTGACCATATAGTCCATTTGAAAATTTGAAATTTCATAACAAGAAGTATGATTGGACAAGACATAAACATGTCTTGTCCAATCATACCTCTTGTTATGAAATTCAAAGAGGATAATTTGTTTTTGATGGGTTATTGAATGCAATCCCTGTGTTGCATATATTTGAAAATATAGTTTCTACATTATCTGCTTAAAGTAGTTTAGTTGATAGATTTAATTTTTGATCAGAAAGAAACTTAAGCAAGTAAACTTCAATGATTGATTTTTTGTATGAAATGATTTTGTTTATGCTCTAGGAGAGGAGGCTTGTTGTTTCATTAAAAGGTGAACTGATATTATAAATGAAATCTTAATTGCAGCCATACTTGTAAATTTTTCTCCTGCTTCAAACATGGTTTCTTAGTCTATACCTTTTACATGTGTTCTCATCTTAAACATAGAGAATATTGATTCATTTTGACTTTTTGAGGGCTTCAGGGGTTTCCCACTATGCACAAAACTGGGGGTCATTTTGCCTCATTATGACCCCCTTTAGATAAAGATTGTTTCTTTGAAAATTTTGGGGGTCATTTCATAAAAGGGGGTCCAAATTCAAAGAAATAGGGGGTCATGGAAAACCCTGGAGGTTAGTGCAAAACTATTGTCAGTGCCTTCATATTTTTGGCACTTGTAATAGTTTTCCCCCCCGTTCAATTTACTTTGAATAGTTTTAAGCAGGATCAGAGTAAACTTGTATGTATATTTCCTATTCAGATAAAGGGCATGAAAGCCTACCCGAGAAGTTAGCAAGGATTTTTTTCATTTGAATGTTACAGTTATTTGTGATCTATGATTCATGTTCCTAGTTTGGCAATGTCTATTTACATAACTGAATAATTCAATATACAGATTTTTCTTCTGAGAATTGAATGAGTTCTTGATCTTTAATGTAAAAATGAATATAGGTGAATGTATCAACCTAGAGCCACATACAAGAGGTATGTTTGATTCTAGATCAAAATATTTCATTGAAATTTGTACAAAACTTTATTTGGGCACTTGTTTGAATCTTCTAATTAGGACTATTCAAATGAGTACCTGCAATAATAGGTTTTGTTGAGAAATAAAAAAATGTTGGTCCTTGTTGGACTTGAATTACCCCTTCTTTGCTTCTGGCAATCTTACCGGAGCAATTTGGTCACTCAGCTTTACATTTTTGAAGCCCAGAGATGATATGCATATACAAATGTAAAGACTGTTCCTTTTTGCATGAAAGGGTCAAATTCGTTTGAATTTATGGATTGAAGAGCATGTAAATGGGATTAACTTTATAAACCTAATAGTCCATTTAGGTAGTAAGTTGATATACTGTATATCCCCAATTAATTTTCATGCATGTTTGCTTTTGGCATTTGTTAGAGATATAAGGTGCGTATAGGCTACAAAGTCTATTTGTTGATTGTATTATTGTTTAGATAGCTTATTGTGTCTTCATGACCCCTTGAAAATCCAAAAACACTGTGATAAAAATATTAGGAAATTTTACCAATAGTGCATTAATGGATTATTAAAAAATTTTACCTATGTTTGATGCTATAGAGTTGTGAAAAATTGTCACCTCATATGTGCACCAAAAGAGAGTTATGGCTAGATGTTTTAAAAAAGTATCTACACGAATAAATTTGGGTTACCTATGTCACTCTTTGGGGTTTTAAAAAATTTTGCCTATAGCCTTATAATGGGGTTATGAAGAAATTTACATATGAAACCACAAAAGGGATGTAAAAATGATAACTACAGCACTATTTTAGGGCTGATGAAGAAATTTTTACTGAGTAATATTATACGGTTATGAAGAACTTTTATCAGCAGTGTAATGGAGTTAAAAAGAAATAGCACTATATTGGGGTTATGAAGAATATGTACTTATAATGTTTGTGCAGATTGTTTTTACTTTTTCTAAATTAGCTCTTAAGAGTAAAGAGAAGCCAATTTTAAAATGGATATTGAAAAATACTTATACAGCTTTTCTTTTGAAGCCATATTTTGATATCTGGGTCAGTGGTAAATTGTTGTAACTGCCTATATTTTTATAGGCACAGGCAAGAGTTTAGCACTTCCCCATCTATACAGACTTGTTCTTATTTTTGGCATATCGTCCAATGTTATGTTTATCATACATCTGCCAATATTTATAGGTATAGTGTATTGTTGAAAATCACCGTTGTTAAATGTAATTATTTAAAATGATGGATAGAAATTACTTATTCACTATTGTTAAGCTTTATACAGCATGCATACAACAAGCCTCGATTTATTGCACTGATCAAAATGAATTATATATAGTATAGATCCACTTGGTCTTTAACCAATTCAACACAGTCTCACTTTTTTGAATTCCCTAGATAAAAATATTTTAGAAAACATTATAGAACATTATCAAACATGAAGAAATTGCTTGTTTATATACCTTCACTTATTTCCCTCCAAATGATATGCAATTCAGCATATATGTTTCAGCCTATCTATTCCAAGAAAAAGACATGATTTCTATTTTGCCGCGGCAATAGCGCAGTTGGTAGCGCGCCGGACTTCTAATCCAGGAGTCTATATTCGCACGGGTTCGATCCCCGGCCGCGGCACTTATCCTTTCCGACATTTGTCTTCCACCAATGGGTAGATAATCGTAAACCTATGTGGAATAGCAACTGGAGGCTAGGAAAGGGATGTGGTGGTAGTACTGGTGTGAGAAATACCAGGAATCCATCGTTAGGTGCTCCAGTCGTCTCGATATAACTGAGAGATTGTTGAAAGCGACGTAAAACCCCATTTCAAATCAAATCAAATGATTTCTATTTTAAAGGAATTTTGCATGTGAAAATATTTGTTTCTGTTTCAAAAGATTAGAAATAAAACATGTTCAGTTGAGAGATAAACCATGAATGACTTACAAATTTAATGTGAAAAACAGCAAACAAAAACAAAACAATTAGCACACCATCTTTTTCGCTCTTGAAAATCGTAAAAAAAAAAAATTATAATGGTTTCATAACTTGGCATCAATAAGATTGACAAATGCATGTAGTTTTACATTTGTTAACCGTCCCTCTTGAATGTACCATTGTTCTCTTAACTGAAAAAAAACAAAAAAAAACTGAATGAACCCAAGTTAAAAGTTCCATAATTGATTTGAAGGCTCACTATTTGAATTCATATCTGTTGATGGTGTCAATTGATATTGTCAAAATCAAGTATAAAAGTCACATCTTATGAAACTTAAGGTTCTTGTCTATAGTTTTTATTCCCCCCCCCCCCCCCCCCTCTCCCCCCTCTTGAAATGGTTAAGGGTATATAGAGTTACCTCTGTGTGTCTGAGTGCATCTCTGAGTGTGTGAGTGAGTGGTTTGATTGAATGATTGGAGTTTAACACCGCTTTCAACATTTTTTCAGTTATATCGCGGCGGCTGGAGCATCTAACAATGGTTTCCTGGTATTTCTCATACCAGTGCAACCTCCACATCCTTTCCTAGCCTCCAGCCGCTAGAACGTAGGACTACGATTATCAATCCATTGGTGAGAGACAAATAGTCAGAAAGAATGAATGCCGCTGTCTGGGTTCAAACCCGGGACCTCTAGATTGACATTCCGACGAGTGAGTGGATAATTGTGTGTCCCATTCTTGTCCTGTGCATAACTTCTACATTAAGGATGAATTTCCAAATAACTTGACACAGTTGTTGCCCTGAGTGAGTGCAAGTGTCATGCAAGAGATTTTGCAGGTATGGCCAAGGTCAAAGTCATGACCGAAAGTCAAATGGGTCACAAGGAATTATCAAGTATTTGAATGTCTGTGACACATTTCTAGTTTACAACTTTAGTAAATGTTGGAATAAGTACAGATCTATTTTCGGTGACTTTGAATACCCTGTTTCTCCCAATAAACGCTAATAAATGCTATACATTATATGGTCAGGGAGCTTTTATTTAGTATGCATTTTCTAATTTTAAAAGATCACTAAAGATGGTGTCTTTTATGCCCTTTTCCCTTTAATTTTATGTGAATTTCCTCTAAACAATCATATAAACGATTGTTTAGAGGAAATTCACCTCACATTAAAGAAGAAATTTTAAAAAGTTCCTAAAATTTAGGCATTTGAAGTTGATTTTCTTAGTTAAAAATGTAGGGGTGCTACTATAAGGGAAGGCGCTATTATTAGACGAAAAACAGTATATAGGAACTTAAAGTTTTGTGAGTCACCCAGGATATATGACTACAGTGACTGAAGCTGATTGATCTTTAAGCCAGTTACTGTGCATGGCTAGCATTTACTAGCACATGTTTTGTTTGTTTTGATTTTTGGTACATTTTGATGTTGTATGCATGCTGTATCATTATTTTTAGTCCCCGTACCGGTGTTCACACCGGAGGGGACTATAGGTTTGCCCTCCGTCTGTCCGTCCGTCCGTCTGACCGCTCAAATCTGGATCCCGCGATAACTTAATAACTAAGCAAGCGTTTTTGATGAAAGTTGGTATATGACTAGATGGCAATGTGTAGATTATGCACATCATTTTATTTTTGTTTTTCGACTTAAATTGAGGTTGCTATGGTTACAGAAATAGTGAAAATATGGCCAAAAATGGGATCCTGCGATAAGATAATAACTAAGCAAGCTAGTTTGATGAGACTTGGTATATGACTATATGGCAATGTGTAGATTATGCACATCATTTTATTTTTGTTTTTAGACTAAAATTGTTGTTGCTATGGTTACGGAAATAGTGAAAATATGGCAAAAAATATTGGATCCTGCGATAAGTTAATAAGTAAGCAAGCTAATTTGATGAGACTTGGTATATGACTAGATGGCAATGTGTAGATTATGCACATCATTTTATCTTTGTTCTTTGACAAAAAGTGCGGTTGCTATGGTAACGGAAATAGTGAAAATATGGCAAAAAATGGATTCTGCAATAACTTAAAAACTAAGCAAGCTAACTTGATGAAACCTGTTTTAAAATGTAAAAAATTTATAAGCCATGTTAGTCAGGGTGGTGATGCAGCAGTATTAATCACCTCCAGTGAAAGTTCTCATTTCTTACCAACAAGACTGAAGAAAAACATCTTGGATCAGACAAGGTAACTGTTATTGATACTATTTCTTGCATCTGTCTATTGCTTGCATGAATTGTATAGTGGGCACAGCAGAGACAACAACTCATGTAAGTCTTGTTTAACCCTTTCCAAAACAAGACCTGGTTTTGACGTCCCTGATAGAATTGGCGTGGGAAAACATGACAAACGAAGCCGGTAGGGGACTTTATGTGTTGCACACAACACCAGATACTTGTTGAATTACAATTTTTATATGCCTGTTGAAAGACAGGACAAATGATGTGATCACCCATGGCGTCTGGAGTCTAGGTGGCGTCCACTTCTTTGTCTAGAGCATAACTCAGTCATGACCGATTGACTTGAAACTTGGTAGTTATTTTTCTCCCTATGATTATAGAGGGCTGTGCACAAGAACTGATACTCTACCTAGTCTAATGGATTAGTTATTTCCCTTTGTAGTTTTTCATACTTGGACATCTAGCAGTGTTACGGCGTATCTTGTGACAATTTTCCTCTTTATTTCTGGAATGAGATATTTGAGCTCGTGCTTGACATTTTTTGGAATTTGACATGTATGTAAAGGACCTACATTAACCCTTTGCCGTTTCATCCCTGCTTTTTACGTGCCTGTAATTTTATGATTGAGAAAACATTGTGAAAAAAGAAGAAATTGCTCCTGACATGCAATTTCTTCTTTTTTTCCACACTATTTTCTGCCCTACTGAATGGTTATTTTTCAAATTAAATCCACTTTAAATTTTCGTCTGCAAAACCTTTGAATTCTGACAGGTCCAAAATTTTGAAAATTAGGAAAGGGTTAAGCAGCCCAGACAGCCCCATAGTGTAACTAGAAAGTTTCTTGATTGTCTGAAGATGCTTTAGGACCTTATCTATATATATCTTCAAAGGGCAAAGTGAAGACTCTGGTAATACTTCGCAAAGGCACAGGCTGGCTAGAGGCTTTGCTTTGTCCACATTTGTTGGAAATGTCAAGCACAGGCTTAGTTTTAGTTATTACTTTGCACACTATTTTAACACTTTTCTTGCCGATTATGGAGGCAGTATAGCCTGAGATAATTCTGCGTAATTATGTAATCAGATATTTATAAACACTACTTTGATGCAATGCTTTTGGCAGGAGAAATGTTTAAATAGTAAAGAGTTAGAATGGATTGATCATAGTTTGCATAGTGATATAATATAATGCCCTACCAATATTGATTTTGCGAATTCGAAAACTTGAAGCAAAAATTAGTAATGAATAGGTAAAAAAATTAGAAAAGAAGAGAAAGAAAGAAAGATAGAAACAAAATAGATTATTATGACAGCGCTGATAAAAAGTTTCTTCGGAAAAATATTTTTTGAGAAAAATCTCTTTGGCAAAGGTCACCAAATGAATCGCTTTTTACATACAAAATTAATCCATATAATTTTGGCAAAAGTACTTTTTATATTTCTGAAGAAAATTGGAATACAACTGAAATTTCATTATTTAATTTAGTTGTAGCAATTTTAAGTATATAGCAGAAGAAATAGGAAGGTTAGGTTGAAAACCAGCCTTTCTTAGTGAAACATTTTTCAAATAATCAAATTACTTGAATTATGAGCATATTATTGCTCAACACTTTCAAACAATTTAACTTATTCAAGAATAAGCTAAGTAGATAACTTAGATTATAGAAAATGCGTACATTTTTATGCTCATTGACCGAATATTTCTGAATTTTTAAAGCCGTGAGGTCTTTTGGTGAGTAGAACGACTACCAACAACAAAAAAGTTTGTTTGTAATGTGGTGCAAGACAGCAATAACACATTCACGATAAAAATCATCAGTTGTTGTTGTTTTGCATTCAGGGGTCCAGATAAGAGGGGGTAAGCCAGTCTACACTCTTTCTTTCTAAATGAAACCCTATGTTGTGGGTACTTAATTGAAAAGTCTCAATGAGACTTTTCAAATGAGTATCCACAACATAGGGTTTAAGCTAAGAATAATGAAATATTTAAAGCTGAAAACCAAAGAACCCCCTCTATCTGCAACTCTGGCATTTTAACAGTTTCTGTTTTTTTACATCTTTTTTGGAGTGACTCTCACTTTACCGGTCAATACATAGGGGGCATTTTTGGGTTGCATTTTGACTTCAGTGTGTGCGCAGTTTTTACCATTTTTCCCGCTTGTTTAGTAGAAATGGTTGCTAACCTTTGACCTCTTTCTCTCTCTTAAACTCAAGAAGACTTGAAGAGAGGTGAGTGTTGCGAGAGTGTCTGTTACATTGTTTAGCCCTAACAGTCTTTCCCTGACAGCGACAAAATTGTACAACAAAATTTATGTTATAAAAAGAATTCGAATTCTGTCACATTATGGCATTTCTTTCAAAAAAAGCAAATTAAGTGTTCTAAGAGTGTCTGTTAAATTGTAAAGCCCTAACAGTCTTTCCCTGACTGCCACAAAATTGTACAACAAATTAAGGCAAATCAAAGAATTGAAATTCTGTCAGATTATGGCAAATTGTTTTTAGGTTGTTGAGTTTTCTGAGAGAATCTGTTATATTGTCAAACCCTAACATTCCTTCCCTGACAAAGTCAAAATTTTACAACAAAATGACACTAAGCAAAGAATTCAAATTCTGACAGATTATGACCAAATTTTTGAAATACTTGAATTTTCTGAGTGTGTTTGTAATATTGTTAAACCCTAACATTCTTTCCCTGACAGTGACAAAGTTGTACAACAAAATGACACCACCAAGCAAAGAATTCAATTCAACTGATTTTGACAATATTTTTGAGAAAATTAACTTATCTGAGAGTGTCTGTTACATTGTGTGGCCCTGACACTCTTTCCACCACTGACTAAATCACACAACAAAATCACACAACAAAATGAGACTGCAAAGACAAATGAGCCTGTGTGTGAGATATCCAATAATTTAACCCTTGTCATGCTGAACCCGGAATATTCCTGCTTTGGCAGGAGCTATAGACAAACATCAGTCTGCACATATGTGCAGTCTGATGTTAGTTTACACCACCTGTTTCTCACTTTCAAACCAAATTGTCAATAGATTTATTTTTTCAAATAAAAATTAACCTTCAGTTGTTAATTTCAGTGCTTTTTGCCCTTTGATTTTGATGAAAATTTTTAGCAAAAATTTATTCAGCATGACAAGGGTTTAAATAGGCGATCAGCAGCCTAGCCAGAAACACAATGTTCTTAGAAGTAACACTGCCTGTCAAACAATATTTCAGACCCTTATCTATTCTAAAAGCTCAAAATGAAGTCTCTGGACAGTCTGTGTGAATGCACAGACTGGCCAGAGTCTTTGCTTTGCCCAACATGGAAATCTTTGGAAATATCACGGACAGGCTCAATTAGTTTAGCCTCAAGACTCCAGATATGTGCGAGTGTTGCCAATCTGTATCTTGTATTTCTCATTGAAACCCATTGTTTTGGGTACTCATTGAAAATATCTCAATGAGGCAATCAAAATGAGCTTGCTTAAAAGAGAATTTATTTTGACTGACAGATAACAAAACTTTTGTGTTTTTTTTTAAGTGAAATCAAAGTCCATTGGGGAAGCTTTTTGGCATAAGTGAACTAAAAGAGAACAAAACTTTCGAGAAAGGAAAAAAAATTGATGAACACTTAGCTAAATGAATCTACATTCAATTATCACAACAGCCCGTAGACCAAAATACGATGAATGATGAAATTGAATTGAGGAAATTCTATTTAAAAATTTTTCCTAGCGGACATGATAGAAAGACTACAAGCAAAGAGGACTCTACTGTTTTAAAGGGGTCAAGCTCATATCAGACAAAATTTTACACCAGTTCTAAATTTTGCGTTATATGCTCTCTTTTTTTGTCCTATCAGGGAAAGCCTCAAACGTAACACTATAATGACCTATAAACCTTTCCTTAGCCTTCTTACATGGTAGCCATTATAACATTTATGTACATGTTATTGATTTATGTAGGTTCAAAGGTTTTTACACAAGTAGCGTCTTCTGATGTGTTTGTGCACTTGTATGTGATTTGGCTATTCTATGTTGCCTTCAACAAAAGTACTAGGCTATGTGTGGCAAATAGATTTGTGACAAATATTTTGTCAATAATTTTAGAAAAATATATTTCTTGATTTTTTTCTGTGTCTTAAACTCATGTTTTCCTCACTTTTAAGCAACCTAGATAGATTTGTAGCCTATGTATAGAAAACTGATGGAAAAAAGCAGAAAAAATGTCTAAAATGTCTAATCAGCACCACTTGTGTATTAGTTCTATCACATTGTTATTCCCCTATCATATTAACTAATTGACTTAAGTAAAGGCTTGACATTAGCATGAATCTTAAATTTTGTCATTTAGACATTTGCTTACCTCACAATAATTCTGAAAATAACCAGAATTTCATGATGTTACTAGATAGTTGTATATAAGTGATAAAAATGTGTTTATCAACTTCAATTTCATGTTATTTTGATTGGTATGATAGATAAATCAACAGGAAAGTGAATTTGTAAGGTCAACTCAGTCTGCTTTTGGTACATGTACAACCATTACTTTCATGTTTAAAATCTCTTCAACCTAACACCAAAATATGTAGCCTGCAAAATTAATCTTTTCTGAACCTTACCCCAAAATTATACATTCTTGTGGTTACTATGGTTTCCTTTCTTTTTCAACATTTGCATTTCATCAAATTTCTGTGGTTTTATGAGATCATTTAAAAAGAAATCGAAAAATATGACTTGGTCTTCCCCCTTTGTTAGTTTAATATTCATTTTTTTTGAGACATTTTGTTTCAGAAGAGATGGTGAACAGAATGATAAAGATATTGTGATATAAAATATTAATTTGCATGTCAAATATTTTTACCTATTTTATTATTGCACTCCTTCTAGTGCAAAGAGTGAAGTAGCAATATATTTTTTAAACAGTTACTACTTCTTAAGAAGAAATGCTTTCACATGATGTTAATATGCATACTTGCAGCTTAATTTTCACAGTGTTTTTGCAAAAGCTGTAAATTTAACCATATAGAGATTTAACCAATTGTTATCACAAACCAATGTAACAGTGTCCAGGATAACAGAGCAATTACAAGGGTCTTATCCTTGAGATTTAAATTGAGCTGGAGGTCAAAGGGCAATACAGGGTTGGTTCCATATATGAAACAACACTGTATGCTGTGCTATCCTGAACACAGGGCATGCTAATTAAGTTGAATTATAGCTAACATGTCTTCCTATATATTGACCGACACTGTATTCTATTGCTTAAACCCTTTGTTTGTATCAATTTAAACTGTTGTTAAATATATGATGAATTGTATAAAAACAAATTTGTTATTATACTGTTCATACTTCATGAACAATAATTTCTTTTGAATTATTCTGATATACTTTTAATGAGAAAGAAACCTACTTCTTTAAAGATTATAAACGAACATAAGGTTTCTAAAAATATTATATCTAAATTCTTTGAAAACAATGTAATCAAGGTTCGTGATAAGTAATGAATAAAAACAATATTCATGTTGGAATCTTTGAAATCTACATTCTTTGCTACTTTCAATTAGATGAGGACTGCTGTGTCAAATCTTACTATTTTTGCTAGGAAAAGCTTCATCTTCACATTTTGTGTAATAAGTTTTACGGCGCAGTTGGTTAGGCATAAGACTTCTAATCTGGATGTCGTGGGTTCGATCCCCAGTGGCAACAAATATCCTTTCTGACATTTGTCTCTCACCAATGGGTAGATAATCGTAAACCTATGTGAGATAGCAGTCGGAGGCTAGGAAAGGGTGTAATGGTAGTACAGGTGAAAGAAATACCAGGAATCCATTGTTAGGTGCTCTGGCCGCCGTGATATAACTGCAAAATTGTTGAAAGCAGCGTAAAACCCATTCAAACAAACAAACAAAATAAGTTTTACCCATGTTAACAGACTTGTTAAATTAAAAGAGATCTATAATTTGCCTGAGGTTTTTTGTACCAAAGTGCCTTTCTTACTTTCACTTGTTGTGAAGAAATGTGGTTTGTGGTTAGAGAAAATGTGTAAAATATGAACATATTTATGAAAGATTATGCCTCAAAGCTTTATCCATCTTGCTTTATTTGTCCATTGAGTCATGGGTAATGATGTATATGTTTTTCTAGTAAGTTCACTGAGGAAGGATATGAGAAAATTAGTATAGTAGCTTACAAAGAATTAATATCATCATGCATCCAAACACAGTATTTTGCATGTCAAGATTTGATAAATATAAAAGTACACTCAATGTGTGTTGAAAAAAATATTTCAAAGACATACCATTGAGCCAACAATACATATATACTTCATATGATATACATGTAGGTGAATTGTATCTCTGTGTGTGTTTTAAAGGTCATATTAATGTCATTTTGTTTAGTTTCAGTAGAGTTTATTTGAAAGATTATATTTGATGATTTTTCCATATTTTTAGCATAACATTTTTTTACTGTTTCCTTAGTTATGGTATTTCTTCGTAGCCAGTGCCTTCCTGAGACACTACTGTATAGATGGATGATTAAGTTACCCAGTGATTTAGTTCTCTCTTTTTCTGCAAAGCATAATATTTCTACCTTTGAATTGTATTTAACCCTTTCCTGTTTTACAAAATTTTGGACCTGTCCAAATTCAAAGGTTTTGCAGACGAAAATTTAAAGTGGATTTAATTTAAAAATAACTATTCAGTCGGGTAGAAAATAGTGTGGAAAAAGAAGAAATTGCTTGCCAGAAGCAATTTCTTCTTTTTTCACAATGTTTTCTCAATCATAAAAGCGCAGGCACGTAAAAAGTAGGGATTAAACAGCAAAGGGTTAAGAGATATATTCGTTGCCATTATACACTGCCATAGGTTGATGTAATTGTCAATTTGTGTATCGCTTTCTTCGTCTATCCCCAAGTCCTGATATCATCATGTTCATCAATATATTGTGAGCGTAATTTCTACAGTTATGGACAGATATGGTTGAAATTTTTACAGAATGTTCCTTGTCACATGCCCTGCATTCAGGATCACAAAACGGTGCAAACAGGTTTCCAATTAAACCCTGCTTTGCACACAAGGGCATGTGCAAAGCGGGGTATAATTGGAATACTGTTTGCACCATTTTGTGATCCTGAATGCAGGGCCGACATCTCTGGGTAAGTTGGGGGATTGGTGATATTCTGCCAGACAATTAATTGGCAGAGTTTTTTGTGACTGACATTCCTGTCATGTAGATCACATAATTGCCTTGCTATTGTACACTTTTTAACTCACCTTAGGACAAAGTGCTGAAGGTGAGCTATTATGATTGATCAATGTCCGGCGTTAGTCTATGTGTCTAGTTTTGTCAGAGTATTTAGCTTGATGATATCTAGGTCATCTCTAAAATAAGTCATACCAGGTCAAAAAGGATTACTTTGTCAAATCTAAGAAAAACATTCACCTTGTGGAACCAAGTGGAGTTAAAACCTTATGCTTGTTAAGACTTTATAATTTGTCTAAAATCTCCTAAAGAAAACTTAATTTGGAACCTGTTTACTTAAACTTAACAATAAATCATTTACCAGCATTTATTTGTCTATGTATAGAGTTTCTTTTTACTTACAGGTAGTTTGAACCATTCTTAGATTGTCTTTTGTTTGTAGGTTTTTGTTTGTTTTACACTGTGATTCTCACATGATTCAGAAATGTTTATTGCAGAAAGAGGGAGGTGATCAGATTTTGGAATAGAATCTTTCAATGTTCTTTCAGAACATCTCTCAGCTAATCTGTGATGAACCTCAGATGTATCTGGAGGGACTATTTTTACAGTAGAAAATAAAGGAGAAACCATTATTGGAATGTCAATCTCTTCTGTCACCTATGGCAAATCTTTTTAACCCTTGTCATGCTGAATAAATTTTGGCTAAAAATTTCATCAAAATCAAAGGGCAAAAAACACTGGAAGCACCAACTATTAGTAAATTTTTATTTGATAAACTAAATCTATTGACAATTTTGGGTTGAAGGTTACAAACAGGTGGTGTAGACTAACATCAGACTGCACATATGTGCAGGCTGATGTTTGTCTATAGCTCCTGCCAAAGCAGGAATATTCCGGGCGCAGCATGACAAGGGTTAATTACACTATTAATTTTTAGGATAGGTATTTTCCCACTGTGGTCTTGATATCCGAACAATAAATAGCTACATACTTCTGGCCAATCAAAATATTTGAAATTTGATACATATTCATACACCTGATACATCGGAGGTCTGATGCAGTTTACGGTTAGCTGAGCATTGTTCAGAATGTCATTGTGACCCAGTGCCAAAAGATTGCAAGTGCCTGTACACTGTATGGTCACTTGCAATCTTTTGGCCCTTGGATGTTAATGTCTTGAACACTGTCGTTGAAACTTGTACACATGCATCCATTTAACCCATACACTGCGGTTACTCATTACAGTCCTCTTGAGAAGATTCAAATGTTTACCTATTACATAGGGCTTAGTTTGAGTAAAAAAAAATGAGCATGTGCCTGAAACTTCCAACAATTTGACATGTGCGCGAGTTGTAAATATTGAGAAGCCTAGACAGTCACATTGTGGAATTACAAGATAGTCTGTCTGGCGAAATATACATTAGGACCTTATCTATCTATACAGCCCAAAGTGAAGACTCTGGCCAGACTGTGCAGATGCACAGGCTGGCTAGAGACTTTTCTTGGCTCGCATTTGAAATTGTTGGAAATGTCACACACTGGCTTGAATTGAAATATGGTCATGCCCCTCTTATCTAATCTTCTGATTGCAAATTGATATGTTGGAATGATCTTTTCAGTTTAAGGTTATTAAACTATTTTGATCTTTGTTATGTTAAAATCAATGAACTATTCACCACTTTAGTTTGACTATTTTGGAATGAATGGTTCAGTTATTGTTATAACCTTGGCATTGTTAGTGAAGATGTTGTTTCCACTAGTGTTTGCCTTACCAAATTCAACATTGCTCATATGCTGATGCTTTTAGAATTTACTTGAAACGGTGAATGTGTTTTCACTTCTTTAAACAAAATAATAGAATCTAGAAAAAGCGACTGGTTAGTACTTTTTGCAAGAATAATGCCCACAGTTTGGTACATATCAAACAATAGCAGCCAAGCGTTTGCACAAGCATGTGTCCAGCGAAGGTCTTGTTTAGTTTTGAATCTTGATTATGACCAGAAAATAAAAAAAAGTAGAATAAGAATAATTGCAGAAAAGAAAGACATAAGCAGAGATTAGGGTCTTGAAATTGTAATTTTCGATATTTCCTTCTGGACAATTTCTTGAAACCAACTAGTCATCAATGGACAGACACATGATAAACTTTCCAAATTCATGTCAAAAGGTAGATCTAGATTTAGATTTGCATTTCTCTAAACTCTAAAATTTTAATGCAATACTCTAATTTCATGGACCATCTTAAATATTTGATTGCTGTTTCCCTTTTAAGATTAGAGAAAGGAAGAAAAAATATTAGACCCCTGCCTGTTCAGAAACGGTAACATTTTGTATTAATCATATGGAAAAGACGCCAATTTGTGTATAAGGTTTGACAAAGACATACAACATGAGTGGGTGATGCTTAATGTAATCTATGTTTGGAAAGAAAAAAGATATTAAGGATAATTGCGTGTTTCAGTGTAAGATTGATTTATATTTCATTGAGTGAACAACAAAACTACATTTTCACATCTTTTTTCAAGTAGCCTTTTTAGTCATAGGCCACCCAGACTATTGTCATGGTGCTGTGTCTGTCATGTGTCCTTCTGTCTGGTCATAAACTTTTTCTTTAGAATTCTTCTTGGAAACTACTGGATGAATTTCAACCAAATTTCACAGGAATGATCCTTTGGTGACCCTCTTTTCAAAGTTTTTCATGTATTTTTAATCCAATGAAAAATGAGGCTTTAATGGGAGAAGCTAATTTCTATATATGGTAATTTGTGACTTTTCTCAGTAACTAACTGATTGATACCAACCTTCACTGGAATGTTCCTCGAGTATCCCTTAAAGTTACAAAAAAAATTGCTATTAGATGAAAAATATGTCTTTTTTGGGGCGGAGGTCATTTGTTTATAAGTTATATACTAGAATCTTTGAAAATCATTTTCTCTGAATCTTACTGATGGATATCAACAAAATTTCATGACCCTTTATCAGTCTTCAGAAAATAATAGTCATCAGATGAAAAAAATTCTTTTATGGGCAGAGGTCATTTCTCTATATGTTTTTAGCTCCACTGGCTGAAAGCCACTGGGGCTATTGTCATGGCGTTGTGTCCGTCGTGCGTCCGTCCGTCCGTGCGTGCGTGCGTGCGTGCGTGCGTCCGGTCGTAAACTTTTCTTTAAAAATCTTCTCCTCAGAAACTACTGGATGGATTTCAACCAAACTTCACAGGAATGATCCTTGGGTGACCCTTTGTCAAAGTTGTTCAAGAAATTTTGATCCAATGAAAAACATGGATTTAATGGGCATGGCTAATTTCCAAATATGGTAAAAAGTGAGTTTTCTCAGATTCTAATCAATGGATATCAATTAAATTTTACATGAATGATCCTTGGGTGACCCTTTATCAGTCTACAAAAAACCATTGTGATCGGATGGAAAATATGCATTTTATGGGCGGAGGTCATTTCTCAATATGTTATATAGTGGAAACTTTGAAAATCATTTTCTCAGAAGATAACTGATGGATATCAACCAAATTTCACTGGAATGATCCTTGAGTGACCCTATATCAGTCTACAAAAAATCATTGTGATTGGTTGAAAAATATGCATTTTATGGGCAGAGGTCAAATCATTTCTCTATATGTTTTATAGTGGAAACTTTGAAAATCTTTTTCTCAGAATGTAACACATGGATATCAACCAAATTTCACTGGAATGATCCTTGAGTGACCCTTTATTAGTGTACCAAGAATTATTTTGATGGGATGAAAAATATGCATTTTATGGGCAGAGGTCATTTCTCTATATGTTATATTGTGGAAAATTTGAAAATCATTTTCTCAGAACCTAACTGATGGATATCAACTAAATTTCACTGGAATGATCCTTGAGTGACCCTTTATCAGTGTACCAAAAATTATTTTGATTGGATGAAAAATATACATTTTATGGGTGGAGGTCAATTCTCAATATGTTAAATAGTGGAAACTATGAAAAACATTTTCTCAGAATGTAACTGATGGATATCAATCAAATAATTTTGGTATGATCTTTGGGTGACCCATTATCATGCAGCCAAAAATTATTTTGATTTGATGAAAAATATGTCTTTTAATAGCAGAGGTCATTTCTCTATCTGTTATATAGTAGAAACTTTGAAAATCTTTTTCAACATCAGTAGAACCTCAAATATCTAAAAATCTAGTCAAAACATTTATTTGCTTTTACAAGAATTTCAAGCCTGTGGAGCGACTCAAGCCATTCATGGCTTTCTAGTTAAATGGAAACTTTGTAAACCATTTTCTCAAAACCTTATTGATAAATGTCAACCAAATTCCACTGTTATGTTGCTTTGATGACTCATTATCAGACTGCACAAAATGATTGTGATTGGATGAAAAATATGTAATAAATAGGCGGAGGTCAATTTTGTATGTGTTATTCATCTGTCTTGAAATGCTCTTTTTAGAAATACTTCAGTATGTGGCACTTACCAACAATCATTTAATTGAAATACGAGTTCATTCATTCATTCACTTAAATTCTCATCTCATCATAGCAGTAGATTCAGACCTGTGGAGCAAACCATCTGCTCAAGCAACTCTAGTTGATAATTTAACTGGTTTGCTGGTGAGTGTTTCAAATAAAAATCGAGCCATTATTTCTTGATAATCTCCTGAAAAGCATGAAAGAATTTACAGTAATGATTCAGAAAACATTGATTATCATAAGGAAAACTTGGTCAAAATGGTAAAAGATCACGGTTCTGAAATGTTGTGGAACTATTATGGGTCAACTACCATAATAACGAACATCTTTGTTTACAAAGAATTTTGCTTTTACATCAAATTTGCATCACCCATGTTACCACACAGACAAGGACGATTGGTGTTGGCTTTGAATGAGCATCTTTATTACAGCATTATATATACAATATTTTGCATGATAATCTAGTTTAAACTTAGTTTCAGTTTGAATTTGGGTTGTACATATTGAGATTGTTTGGGTGAATGAAGAACCTTGGCTTTCACCAAATATTTTTTGGGTTATCGTATTTAAACATGATTAACGGGACATGGTAATAATAGCAAGTATAATCTGGCAATTCTTGGAAAAAAAAATGCTGACCTTGCAAATACTTTTATACGTCTCAGTTTGTGGATAAATCTCTTCAGATCAATGCTTTATAGTTATGCCTTTTTGTTCAAAGTGATTGCAGGTCTTTGTATTGTATTGAATTGATTGTATTCTTAAATGTGGCAACCAAAGTCATCGATTTGGTATAATGACATTGATAGTAGAACCTGAGCCCTGTATTGATAACACTAAAGAAACAGGTTGTATGAATGAACATTTCAATGTCAGATTCTGGAAAATGGCATAAACCCCGTACAGACAAAGCAACCAGATTCACAACTTTGCTTGATAGAGAGATTTATAAAATGCAAAATTAATCCTGACTAGCTTTCATTGGGCTTTTTGTAAAGTCTATGGTGTCCATATGTTTAAACAAAGTCTCTTGTCTATGTCTATGTCGGTATTATAAAGATTTATGTTGTCACAATATAACCAAGATATCAAATTTTTAAGGTGTAGTGCAACTTGAAGAATATTGTGAGTTTGCTGATATGGCTTAGATTTTTCAATTTTGGCTAATGAATTTTCCTGCAAATTATTACCTATTGGAAAGCGTGCAGGGTTTTCTTTAAAGTCTTTTGGTGGTTTATTGAGAAATAGAAAAGAAGTAGATTATCATTTGATAATCTCACAGCAAAAGCAGTGAAATTATCATACCCTGCTTTTGTGCATTTCATCCTATCTGACGTCATCTATGCGGGGCAAAATAAGTGACATCACAATTAACGTTGCATAGCAATCACGTGCAAAATGACACGCTTTACGAAAAAATGTCCTAGAAATTTCACATTTTGTCTCATTTTTGCATTAAAGAAATAGAATAATCGTTTGTTTTTGGAGTAAGATCTATTAATATTTCATTTCGTGAACAACAAAAACTATATTTTCACTCATGGCTCCACCACTTATGAAAATATAGCTTGTTGTTCACTCAATGAATATAAATCAATCTTACACTGAAAGAAACGATTATCCTCTATTTATGCCTGTAGGCAGCACATATCCTTTCAAATAATTGTCTCCCACCAAGTGGTGGATATAATAGATCTACCATATTTCTCCTAATGATAGCGCCCTCCCTAATAGTAGCAACCAAACATTCGTTTACTAAGAAAACCCACTTCAATTGCCTAAATTTTAAGAACTTAATTTGTTGAGGCTTCTTCTCTAATTTGATGTGAACTCCTCTGAACAATCATTTTATATTCAAAAATAAGAAAATGCATAAAATGATGAATAAATAAAAGCTCCCTGACCATGTTATGTATAGATCCTGGGAGCGTTTTTTAGGAGAAATATGGATCTGATATCAGCTGGATGCTAGGAAAGGATATAATTGTAGTACTGGTTGGGAAATATCAGGGACCCATTGTTAGGTGCTCCAGCTGTTGTGATATGACTGAAAAATGTTAAAAGCTATATTAACCCAGTTCCTTCAAACAACAAATTTCCTTTTAGAAAAGAAGAAACAGGCTATTTATATTTATTTATCTTTTGGTATGAAATTTAAGGGCCAGCAATCTTGCAATACCAAAGAAGTATGCTGGCTTCTTGTCTGTTCCAGCTTTATGTGTTACTAATTTGTACTATTTAAAGAAAAAGACCTATCTGTTAACCTAGACTGTCATTAACTCCACTATGTGAAAACTTGATAAAGCTTTGTTTTTATGTACCCAAACTGGACCTCAACGGAAAAATTGCTAAGATATCAATAACGGACATAATTATCTCAATTTTACAAAATGTAGATAACATTTAATACTGTTCATAATTTATTCCCATGAAACCACATGCAAAGTCAAAAAAAAATAATCTAAAGGACAGGGGTCAAAGTAAGGTCAATAAAGTCAGCCTTTAACACAAACCTAAACAATGTTTTACAAATATTATAGCAGCAATTTTGACAGGGAACAGAGACGAAGAGCATGTCTTTTGGTGGAAAGAATGTTCCTATATCCATGGCTCATTGTGAAACAGTTGTAACTACCTATATGTTAGAAGGCAATTATTACTGTTTCACCCTGAGCCATCAATATCTTGTTGGCTAATGGACTTTTTTATAAAAGTTTTGAAGTTTGTCTCTTTCTTTTTAAGACTTACAACAACAATATTTAAGATACATTTTGAATCATCATATAAGAATAAGTGTATTTTTCACTGTGTTTATTGAAGTATAAATTGCCTTAGCACATGGTAAATAACATCCGGCATTATGTTTATGTTTATATTCTATTTCTTCAAGATATGACTCCTTCAGATGATGTATTCAGTCTGTTAGGTGTACCTTGAATTAGAGAGGGGTTGTGAACGATAGAATGACAGAACCTCTGGATTGCTGTTTTAGAAATAGGCAGTGTTTGCTTCTACTAACCATGTTTTCTTTTGATGTCATGGGATTTTTCTTTCCAGATATATTTATTCCTGAATATGATGAATACCAGCACTCTATTTAGTTTCAAATTGAAAAACTTTGAGGATTTAATTAGCTTGTCAAAAGTGTTCTCTTTTATATCGGTACTCACCTAAGTGTTGGGCTGATGCATCAATTTTATGGTAACACATCCTAATTTCATATGAAAAACTTAGTAGTTGCAAAATGTGCTGTTAGTAATGTAATTGTTAATATTTCTAAATTATCTCAATTGTCTGTACTAATACTATAAGTATAAATATAGAAGGTTGGCTTGATGTATACAGATTGGTTTTGAGTGGCTTGAACATACAAGCTTTGATGGGGGTTAGACATATTTTAATTTCAAGGGATAAAATTTGGTATTGCATGAATTAAAATGACATAACTCTTTATATAAGAAAGACAAAATATTTCTTTATGTAAGATGTAAGATAAACATATAAGCAGTTACAACTGTTTCACGTTGAGCCATCAAACTGTTGTCGGTTTCAAAACAATATATACAGGCTTCAATGTATGTGTAAGGAACTGATTAATCGATAATGAAATTTCTTTGACAATTATAACTATCGGAAGCCAAAACCAACTGATGATCGATTATAATCGATTAATGTTTTGCTGGTGATAATTTCATTTTATTAAACTTCTGTTTCTGAAAAATGGCTTTGGTGGGGGCACTAGTGTTTTAACAAACACATCTTGTTTGATTTGTGCTTAGAATCATGTAGATATATTGTATACTATTACTCACAAAAAAATATAATTTGAAATAAAGACTGGTTTTGCATTCGGTAAAACTAACATTTTGAGGTTTTCTTCAGACTTCTTCTGAAGGGCATTTCTCTACATTTTATTTTTCTACATATTCAATTAATCAGGATTCTTACTCTACTTCTATCGTACAATTCTATAAGAATACTAACATTTTTATACTCCAGAAACTTTTGAAATTTATTGATTACTTTCAATATTTGGTAGTAAATTTGAATCATGTTTTGTAGTAAATATGAAAATGTTTGATGAATCTATTCCTAGAAGTTAAGCTGAAAAGCATTTTTTTTTTTAATTTTCTAAGTTTAACAGATGATATAACATATCAAACACTATACAAAATTATTGAACATTCATAAATGAAAAAAAGAAAATAATTTTATAAAGCTTTTCATATACATCATTATGTTTTGGACTTGAATTTATGAACAGCCAATACTTGAAATTAATTGTCTTCTTATTTGAAATCCGCTGAAGAAAAAACTATAAAATGATATCAAACTGAAAAAAAAGCAAAGAAAACCCTAACCCAATCTCAACACTTGCACATTAGGCATTCAGTATGCAATTTCTGAGATATTTCTAAATTCGAAATATTCAAATCTCAATTAAACAAAGGTTTTTAGAGAGGGCAGTTGGTAATTAACTTGTTGATATATAGAGCTCAGTAGAGAAGGCTGAGTTATGACAATCTGTTATTTCCTGTTTATACCTTGTTGTGGGTATGGAATTATCTTTTAATGAGTACTTTCAATGTAAAAAGAAAATTTGACAATCATATTTCAAAATTGATATCTTTAACTTAACATTGTTTGGGCTGAACCAGTAACATTCTGGCCTTGGCAGGACTTGGGTATAGACAAAGATCAGCCTGCACATATGTTCAGTTTGATCTTAATCTTTACCACCAGATTTTTCTTTATCAAATGAGAAAGTTAAACAACTGTATTTTCAAAATAGTCTGAGAAGCTACCTGCAATCAGCAAGCAGCCTGTCTTAAGACAGCACCAACCGAGTTCCCAAATTAAGCAATTACATTGGAAATTACCTGCCTTTAGCAAGCACAGGCTTAATGTCCCTTGGATGTTTGCTTAATACAGGTTACAGAATTTTACCAAGGTTATCATTTGGTTTAACAAGGATTGAATCTGACTACCATTCAGGACATAGGCAGGCATCAGGGCCTGCCTGAGATTATAAAACTATTCTCATTCCAAACTGATAATTTTCTCAAAATCTCTTGAGATTAAAGCTTTAATTTATTGTAATTCTATGATTAATGCATGAAAATAAGAGATAATATCAATAAGTTGTTATAAATAACAACTTATAAATATTATCCTTAATAAGTTTGAGAAAATTCACAGTTGAGAACGAGAAAAGTTTTGTTATCTCGGGCCCTGATTTAGATTTTATCTCTACAGGTTGGAAAAGCCAGCCACAACTTTACAACCAGAAATGATGGATAGAACGCGAGAAATCAGAAGTGTTCTTGAAGAAGACCGTAACAACTTCCACGAAAAACAAAAATACACCTACATTCCAGACAATCTAAAACCCCTATCTCTAATACAGCCTAGTCCAGGGGCAGACAATGCTCCGACAAAAGTTGCGGAAAGTGGCCCATCTCCGAAAGTTGGAAAAGAAAACAATTCATCGAAAGCAAACTTGACCAAAGAGATCAAAGAAATGATGGAAAAGGAAAATCCCTACTATAAAGCAGTTGTGTATGGACCACTGGAACTGATCATTCCAAACCTTGGTTACTTTGAGGACTATAATGTTGAGGTGATAGCGTGTCAGGAACGAGACCCGCGTGACCTGGACAAGGCTGTGTTGTGCAGTAACAAGGCTTTGGGCGTGGCTAGAACACTTCCAGATGGTAAGATAAATAGCGGATATGGAATGAGTTGTCATTGAATACTGAATTTATTAAAAGAGTCATCAATAAACAGATAAAAACGAGGCTGCGCCGAGTTTTTAACTGTTTATAGATGATGAGTTAGATAAATTCTGTATTTGATGACAACAGATTTAATACTCTATTTAGATCTATAATATGACCCGAAATTTTGCGAAAAATCGTCAAAAATTCAACATTTCAATTTTACGCGAAACAATAACACCGTTTTAAACTGAGGTCGCAATAATATATATATACATTATGACGTCATTTTTGCAGTAACAAAGTAGTGTTTCTAATTGCTCAAAGCTAATTTGCATATTCAACGGGGTTATTTCACTTCCGCAACATAGATCATATTATAAATGATTTTATTAATGAAATTTCTTTTACTTTCAACAGATGAAGCATATTGTTTGTAGGGGCAAATTGTCATACAGTTAATAACATTGTGAAGATGACAAGTTGAATGATTTTGGAATGATTCAGAATGTATTTTAATGAGAAGGGGGAGCAATTTTCAAAGCAATTTAAAAGAATGTACCCTGGTAATGTAATTTCTAACCTTTTTGAGGCATTGGAGTGAGTATTTTGAATGAACGACTGAAGCACGGAGAATCATTTAGAATGGTTTTGATCAGGGTGAATATCAATTTTATAATAGAATTAATTGTATCTAAAGTTTTATTTGCAGCTTTTATTATAAAATTTTCCAGCCTATTGTTTTTGGTTGATAATTGTAGACCTATGTGAGATAGTAGCTGGAGGCAAGGAAAGGATGGGATGGTTGTACTGGTGAGAGAAATTCCAGGAATCTACTGTTAGGTGCTCCAGCTGCCCCGATATAACTGAAAAAACTGTTTAAAGTGGTGTTAAATGCCATTCAATCAATCAATCTATTGTTTTGGTTTTAAGTATCCACAAAGTTAAATGCGTTACAGAATTATAAAAGAGATCTTTGTTGAATGCCATTATGTGAACTTGTAAAATCTTGAAATGGCAAGCATTATCCTAGCAAAATTTCAATATGCTTTTGTCATTGAAAAATATATTGGCATAACCTTTAGCTCTTCACAACCTAGAGGTCATTCTTATATAAGCCACATTGCAGCCTATAGATTCTATCAACTCTGCTTTATTATATTACAGCTCGTGCGGATTCTGTAAACTCATCGACCATCGAGACTCTTCAAGTAGGAAACAAGACCAATGCAATTCACATTAAATGGAAGGGACCAGCCAACCCTAATGGTCTCATTCTGACTTATGAGATGGAGTATAGTAAAGTCAATATTAATAATGTAAGTACAATGTACACTGCTCCATCCGACGCCACAAGACTGTAACATTTTGGACCACTGCTCTATAGACCATTATCTTGATTTACCAGAAAATCATAGGTAATTAACCCCAGGCAGTTCGTTACCCAAGCAGTTTTGACCATGGCATTTTGTTTACACTGCTGGAACGAGGAGAAATCACTGGCCAGTTCTCAGAATTACTCAACTGTAACAGGCTGCATGATGCATTTAATAGTCCCATGGAAGCAATTATCAGATAATCATGGAGCCATAAAACTGTCCAGCGAATTTGTAGAAATTTTGGCCAAACTGGCGTCGGATTGTGGACTGTGTACAGTAAACCGGGTAATTTTTGGATCGGCTAAATTTTGACATTATCAAGGCCATTAGAGCTATTGGTGAATTCATATTTGGGGAAAGAGGACTATTCCAAGGACTTATGGCAAATCTATTGTCATTCCTATTTTTGAATAAAGGCAATTACATAAGTGTTGCATTAAAACCTTCATCTGATTTAAATCATGTTCAAATATATTTCCTGTGTTCAATCATTAATATTAGAAAAATGAAACACAATTAAACACCCAATATATAGAGGATAATCGTTTGTTTCAGTGTAAGATTGATTTATATTTCATTGAGTGAACAACAAAAGCTATATTTTCATGAAAGTATAGCTTTTGTTGTTCACAAAATCAAATATTGATAGATCTCACTCAAAAACAAACAATTATTCTATTTCTTTTATGCAAAAATGAGACAAAATGTGAAATTTCTAAGACATATTTTCTGAAAGCCGTCATTTTGCCCGTGATTGCTATGTAAAGTTCATTTTGACGTCACTTATTTTGCACCGCATAGGTAACATCAGATGGAATGAAATGCAATAAGTTTTTGATAAATTTGCTGCTTTTGCGGTGAGATTATCAAAGTGATAATTATCAAAGTGATAATCTATTGTTATTTCTTGATAAACCACCAAAAAGCATTAAAGAAATAGTTATCTTATACAATGTAATCGAAGATGGCCAAGCAACAAACCTGATTAGCTGAAATAGAAATTAACCAATGGACATCAAAGCCGCGGCGATTTCGCAGTTGGTAGTGTGCCAGGCTTCTAATCCAGGGGTCTATATTCGCATGGGTTCGATCCCTGGCTTTGGCACTTATCCTTTCCAACATTTGTCTTCCACCAATGGGTAGATAATCGTTAACCTATGTGGAATAGCAACTGGAGGCTAGGAAAGGGATGTGGTGGTAGTGCTGGTGTGAGAAATACTAGGAATCCATCATTAGGTGCTCCAGTCGACGCAAAATATCACTGGAAGATTGTTGAAAGTGACATAAAACCTCAATTCAAATCAAAACCAATGGACATCAATAATATGACTGCTGGCTGAGGAAGTAGAATCTAGCATCTCCCTCACTGGGATGTGTTTATGGGTAAAACAGTCCATCCAGCTTAAAAAAATGAGTAAAATACGGTTTAGCGTTTACTTTCTCTTGGGGATGTGAAAACTTTTTGATTGAGTGTGTAAATTGATCCTTTAAGCTTTGGTCCCAATCACACTAAAATGAATAAGTTTAAACTAAGTGTAAAGCAATGTTAAACTGTGTTACAACAAAATGTTCAACATTCTTGATTGGAAGATAATGCTTTTTCAAAATTATTGGCAGTTTGAAATTCTTTTTCTAATAGAGTTGAAAACATCATGGAAGATGAACACATTGCTTTAATTTCTCCATTTCTCGCAATGCAATCCCAGTTTGATTGTGTTATGAGTAAAAGAATTAATATATGTTTTTATAACCCCCCCCCACCTATAAAGGAGAGGGGGTAAAATGTTTTTTCCCTGTCCATCTGTCTATAGACCTTTTTCTATGGACAAATTGACCTAGAATCATGAAATTGCTTTAAATTGTTTCCCATGATTGAAAACTTTTTACATTACTGGGACAAAGCCCCAGTTTGGAATATTAGTCCGCTTTGCAACAGATCTAGTTTAATTATTGAACAGTTTTGCTTTGTATAGAAACATCTTGTCTCTTTTCTTCCAGGTAAAACCCAACTTAATTTGTATCACAAACAAAGCTTACAGGGACATAGGTAAAGGTGGTTTTGAAGTGGATAATCTTGAACCTGGCAATTACACATTCCGAATACGTGCAAATTCTCTATCGGGAAATGGTACCTGGTCGGAGGTTCGTTACTTCACAATTGCTGACCCTGAAGGTAAATTTTGCAGAAATAGTTGTTTTAGCATAGTGGAACTGTGATAGTTCCGAAATATTCTGGCACTCAAAAACTTACACAATGTTGACCAAGGTTTCCTAATGAAAATCATCAAGAAACTTCGGTAAACACTGTTAAAGTTCATTACTTCCAAAATGTTGCAGAACTATTACGGGTCCACTACCTTAATTGCAATGATACCAACCCTCGCTAACTTAGTTGGTAACACATAAGGCTCTCAATCCTGGGGTGGTGATAAAAGTCAGTGTAATGAGCATCATTATCTTTCACCTGCTATAAAACTTATGTAATGTTGAAAGCAGTGTTCAATACCAAACAATCAATCAATTTTACAAATCTAAAGCTTTTGTAAATTTTCATACACAGAAACATTTTGAGAAATAATTTCATGTTATATAGGTTAAATGTAAATGTCAAGCATGACGAAATATGCTGATGATTAGAAACTGCTGACTGTGTTAATCAAGATATTGTAGTGACAGGTCAAAAAACATCCATTTATTTTTCACCTGTGTACTTGAATAACTTTGTCACATGCAATACTGAGAGCATGTCTAAATAAGATGTGGTTCTGACAGCTATTGTTTATTAATTGTAGTAAGTCAGGTTTCTAGTGCTTAAATGTATAAAGTGCCAATAGATTGTATAAGCTCTGAAAACTTTTAAGTACCGTGTTCTCAAAATGTCACCTACAAACCATGAACATAGTATTTATTTTAGGATTTGTCCTTTAATCTTTTTAATGTGACTGATTGTCATATTGTTTTGTAGAAATTGTTTTGATAGAGATCTTTTGTATTAGTCTAGCAGTACACTTGTCAGCTTTATAAGCTAGATTCAGCTTTAAGTGTGCTGTCTGAATGTCTGTCTGTTCACATTTTGCTTCAAATTATCTTCTGAAAATTGCTTAGAATCCAGCTGAAATTTCATTCCATAATCCATGCTCTACCAAAATCTAGTAACTACTGATCAAATAAGCTGGGGTTGCAAGCTTATTTATTCCCATAGACAGTATTTATTTATAAAAGCTGTTTCTTTAAGATAGCAAACTTATTAAATCTTATCCAGCTTTTCCCTTCTTATTTCTGCTGTAAACAAAGTGTAGTCAGGTTGCATAGACTCAAACCAGCCTGCACAAATGTGCAATCAGATCTAAGCCTGCACTGTTTGCTTGTTACCTAACTTTTATCATGCTGAATTCAAATTTTGCAAAAAGTTACAATCATATCAAAGTACTAAAAGCATTAACATCTCATGAAGAAATCTACCTTGAAAGGGGACAATGAGGTGGTGTTGACTAAGATCAGACTACACAAAGCCAAAAGGTGCAGGCTGATCTTTGTCTATACCTCCTGTCAAAGCAGGAATATTTGGGGTTCAGCATGAAAAGTGTTAATTTTTTTGTAGGACAAAATTAATATGAGTCAGGTTGTTTGATACCTTCCCAAAATCTGCTACATATGGAACAAAACTTTAATTCAGCTGGATAAAGGTTAAATAATGGTAATTTCAAGGTGTTGTTAATTGTTTGTTACATTATTTCAGAAGACAGAATGAGTACAGAAGTGTATGTTGCTGTCATCGTGTCAGGTCTCATAGTTGTTATACTTATAACCATTGGTGTGGTGTGGTTTGTGGCCAAGAGACGGTAAGTTAAAGAAATAAATAAAAAAAGTAAAATAATAATAACCTTAACCCTGTGTGCCATATTTCCAACCATTGCATGTGTGATTGTGACATACTCTGTGGTGCCCAGACAACTACAATATGAAATTAAAATGTTTTGCGTATTCCTCGAAGAGGAATAAAGACCCTATTTATCTACAGAATGCAAATCAAATTATCTGGTAGACTGTGCTGATACACAGGTTTTCCAGCCCTGCATTCAGGGTGACAAAATTTTTCCCCACTTTGCTCGCAAGTGCATGTGAAAAGCTGGGTCAAATTAGCTAACAGGGCAGGGGCTTTTCTTTGTGCACATATAAATTTATTGGAAATGTCACTCAAAAGTTCAAATATGGTCTACTCATCAATATTTTGCTGGAATATTGTTGAGATATTTGAAAATTATCAGTTCCAACTTAAAAGAATTTCTTTGAACATGCCTCCCCCAGGCTTCACTTTTAGCCACACTGTTTTTTGAGAAAACCCGAGATATTATGATCACCTTGGCAAAAGTGGCCTTGGGGTTGACGTTGATGTTGGTTTTGGCATTGGCGTGACAAACTTTAATCATGGTCATATCTGTGTTGTTATTGAAGATATCTTCATGATAATTAGCATGGTATTAGTCATCACAAGAGGTTCCCAGACTTTTAAAGGGGTATAAATTTGGCATCATTTTTAGCTCAACTGAGCACAACATGCTCAAGGGGAGCTTTAAGGAACACCCTGAGACTGTCATGCGTCGTCCATTTCCAACAATTTTAAAAAAACATCTTCTCCTGAACCACTTGGCCAATTTCAATGAAACTCTGCCAGAATGTTCCTTTGGTGACCCTCTTTAAAAATTGTTCTCAAAATTCTGATTGGCCCATAAATATGGACGTGGCATTTTTTCACTTTGAAGTCTATGAAAGACATTTCCTCCTGAACCAATGGGCCGATTTCAATGAAACTTAACCAGAATGTTCCTTGGGTGACCCTTTTCATAAATTGTTCACAAAATTATAATTGGCCCATAAATATGAGCATTGCAGGGCTGGGCTTATTTTGAGCCCAAAATCCTCAAATGATATCTGCTCCTGAACCATTGGGCTGTTCAATGAAACTTGAGCAGAATGTTCCTTGGGTGACCCTTTTCATAAATTGTTCACGAAATTTTGACTAGCCTATTAATATGGGCAAGGAAGGGTGGGCCTATTTAAGCCCAAAATCTTTGAAAGACATCTCCTTCTGAACCTCTGGGCCCATTTAAATGAAATTTAACCAGAATGTTCCGTTCCTTGGGTGACCCTTTTCAAAAATTGTTTGCAAAATTTTGATTGGTCCATAAATTTGGGCGTGGCAGGGTGGGTCTTATTTTGAGCCTCCTCAGTAATGAATGGGTGGGCAGCATCTATCCTCACTTTTAAATCTTGATAATAAATCTTCTCTTCAACAATCAGGCAAACGTGAATGAAATTTTGCCAGAAAGTTACTTGGATGAGTTCCACTGGACCAATAAATTTCAGGTGAGCGATTTATGGCTGTTCTGGCCCTCTTGTAAGAGTAATGCCTCTTTTTCAACTTGGAATTTTTTCATTATCAAGCACCTGCAGCCGAGCATTACACTCGTAGGAGGTGCTTTTGTTTTGCACTTTCCTGCCTCACAGAAAAGGGGGTCTATGTGATAATGATATTCTTATATCAAATTTGCATGAAACCTTCACACAATGCTGATTAATTTGAAATTTGCTAGGAATATAGTGCAAGTGGAGCAGTCCAGACCCTTTTGAATTCTTATTACTTAGTGCATCTAAAGTGAGTAACTTGACTTTTATTCAAAATGGTGCAAGAGTTTGATTTTAAGATTAATTTATACATTACAAGACTTAAACATACTTGAAGAAGTATAAGGTCGATTTCGCATTATCAATTAGATTTAACTATATCTGACGTTTGTTTGTGTAAATGTGAATTCCATATATAATAATTTTCGTTGTTTACTCTATTGTAGATTTGAAAAAGAGGCACACACAATCTTCTCCACAAACCCAGAGTATCCACTATTAGGTATGTGGGAACTTAATTGATTTATTTTTTTTAATGCTTTTCAGTATATTATTTAGAAATAATGGTAGATTATCATTTGATAAACTCACCACCTTACCAGTGAAATTACCAAAAACTAATTCTCTGCTTTTGTTCATTTCATCCTATCTGATTTTATCTAAGCGGAGCCTAATTAGTGACATCATGAACAATGTATAGCAATTTTGTGCAAAATGAAATGCTTTGAGAAAATTTATCCCAAAATGTTCACTTTTTGGCGCATTTTTGCATTAAAGAATTAGTTTTATTATTTGTTTTTGGAGTAAGATTAATTGATATTTCATTTTCTGAACAACAAATGGTATGTCTTCACTTGTGGCAAAGCTCAATCTGAAACAAATGATTGTCCTCTATTAGTTCCTTCTTTTTGAAAGAGGCTTAAGAAGACAAATACAATAGTGGGTGCAGTTTGAAAAGAAGCCAAATGTGGATGAAAATATTGCCAGAAAAGAAGACATTGCTTGTTACAAGCAATTTTGTCTTTTTCAACAATATTTTCTCGAGTAAAACATAAAGGTAAAATCCAGCATAACTTCACAGGATCCAACAATTTAAAAGAATAAAGCTAAACATTCATAAGACAATGAAGACCATATCAAATGGTAATCCGGGGCCAGTTTTACTAAACATCTCATGATCATTCTCTATGTAAGTAAAAAAATACAGTTGCTTCTACAGTTGTAACTAAATATGGAATTCTAGCATGCATCATCCCATTGGAATTGTCTTTGAAAAAAAACCTTGTATGCACCCTTGAAGTCATATCTTTTTCCCAATCAACTTTAAATTTGGTCAGAATTATTATCTTGATATAATCTCGGACAAGATCAAATTTGGGTCAGTGGGGTCAAAAACTAGGTCACAGGGTCAAATCTTAGAAAAACCTTGTATGTACTCTGGAGGTCACATTTTTTGCCTAAAAATTAGCCAAAAAAACTTTTCAAAACCTGCTTTAAATGTGTTTTGGACAGTTCACTCAGGTGAGCAATTCAGGGCCACATTATGGCCCTCTTGTTTTGTAACAGGTCTAGTAAAACAGGCCTCTGGTCATTGTTTACCTGTCCTAATTTCAGTGTATGAACCAGATGAATGGGAAGTAGAGAGGGACAAAGTGGAGTTGCTCAAGGAGCTGGGACAGGGTTCATTTGGAATGGTATATGAGGGTATTGTCAAAGATGTTATTTTGGGACAGGAGAGCATGCGAGTTGCTGTCAAAACCATTAATAAAGAGTGTAGTGACCATGAACGCTACATGTTCCTTCAAGAGGCTTCCATTATGAAGTAAGTTTTCTTTTTTTAGCTTATTTCTAGGCAAATGAGATGAGTAAAATGGGAAATAATAGAAGAGAATGGAAGAGAAATAAAATAAGAATAAAAGTATAAAAGCAAAGAAACAACAAGAACTACAAAAAAAATTAAGTTCTTGAGTATGATTTAACCCATGATTATGATTGGACATTTTTTATTTGTTTGGTGACAGTCTAAAAAACAAATTTTGGCAGCAGAAATTCGAAATTTCATTAACCCAATTTTTTTTTCAAAAAAAGAGTTTGGAATTGTTTATAAGTGGTTGTTTTGTAATTGCTTAAATTGTTTTTTTAAAAGAATGTTTTTTTTAAATGAAGGTGTAAGAAATGTTATCCTGTTTTACCTTTCAGAATGTTTAAATGTCACCATGTAGTAAGATTGATAGGGGTCGTGTCCAAAGGTCAGCCAGCTTTAGTCCTGATGGAGTTAATGCCCTTTGGTGATCTGAAAAATTATTTACGACAGCATCGACCAGATGAAGAGGTGGGTTCTTAGAAAAGAAAAAAAATATTTACTGAAATTTTCAGTCTATTTACACTTCTGAAAGCTGTTTGTGACAGGTTCTGAGTGTACACAAAGAGTTGGCAGATAGTATAGACTGAGATCAGCCTGCACATCTGTGCAGTCTGATGTTAGCCTACACCCCTCTTTTTATTAAAAACATTGTCAGGGAAATTTTGAGCCAGACTTAATGAAATAATGACAGAAATGTTTAAAAGAAATGGCAATATGTTTGAAAGGAAATTCAAATTCTGCAGGACCAGGTTTAAACAAGATGCAAAATGGCTAGCCAGACACCTAAATTAGGAAAGATCTATGTGGAGAAGAATACATTTTGAGAAAAGTAAAAATTACATGGCGAAAATTTCTTTACGAAGAAAGCTTTTCACAGTTTTTCTTAGGGTGTCAAAAACGTTTTAAGAATCAGATTATAAAATCTTAAAGTCAAATAAATACACAATTTAACGGATTTCATTGACAGGATAACAATGGTAAAAACCTTCCAACATTACGCCAAATCATGCAAATAGCTGGTGAGATAGCGGATGGAATGGCGTATTTAGCAGACAAGAAATATGTTCATAGAGATTTGGCTGCTAGAAATTGTATGGTCGGCCAAGATTTAACCGTCAAAATAGGGGGTAAGTCTACAAGGTTATTTATAGATAGGGTACTTGTGGGTTTAAGATGGAAATAATTCAGCAATACATAGTCATCAGCTATGTTGTAAGTACATGTAAGGAAAAGTATTGTCTTTCAATTTTTTTCTAAAATAAAAGATCAAGTAGATATATTGACTTTTATTGTAAGTTTACAAAAAATAGAGATTTAAGACTCGTCTTATCAAAACCTCTGAGTCATTTCAAGATATACATATTGATGGCACGGTGTGAAACAGTTGAAATTGCCAATAAACATATAGGCAGTTACAACTGTTTCATGCTGAACCAATGATATGTTGTCTAGGTATACTCTGATCAGCATACATTTTGTTCTTTCAGATTTTGGTATGACTAGAGATATTTATGAGACAGATTATTACAGAAAAGGTAATCGTGGGTTGTTACCTGTGAGGTGGATGGCTCCTGAGTCATTAAAAGATGGAGTGTTCACCAGTATGTCAGATGTCTGGTATGTATATACACCCCATGTAATAATATGATCCTGTGCGTGACATTTCCAACAATCGGAAATATTCATGAGGTGCAAACATTGAGTAGTATACTGTAAATATAAAGTTACCTGATGGTCTACAGATACTTTGAGACCTTATCTATCTACTAAACGCATAGTGAATACTCTGATCAGACTGTTTGGATGTGCACACTTGAAATTGTTGGAAATCTCACACACAGGCTCATATTATTTAGGGATGGTTCCCTGTACTGTCACTGAATGATGGATCAGGCCATATTGCTTTTGCCATGTTTTTTTCTGTTTGTTTGTTAATCCTCCAAAACACTTCAACATAGGCCTTAACTCTTGATTGGTTAGTGACAGAGATTTATACTTCACTTGTGACAAGAGCTTCCTTTTGGTACCAACTTCAATATCATCAGTCAAGGGCGTTTCCAAGGTTAAAATTATTAGGAGGATAATCTAAACTTTATATGGAATTTAATTTTGCTGTTGATTTATATGGAATTTCTGTTTGCTATTGATATTCATATGGAATTTCTTTTTGCTATTGATATTCATATGGAATTTCATTTTGCTATTGATGTTCATATGGAATTTTATTTTGCTATTGATGTTCATATGGAATTTTATTTTGCTATCGATTTTCTTACGGAAATTTATTTTGTTGTTTATTTCCATATTCTATCAACCGAATGATTCTGAAAAATGGCAGTGACTGGTGCATTGATGTTTGACATCGTGTAACTTGAGAAATTATGCCAAGGAATTTTTTTTGATTTTCTGGATATTGAAATTTCAATCATTGTTAATGAGTGTCAAGAAGTTACTAGTAAAATTAATAATTATGATAGACTGCAAATCTTTTCATATTAGTGTGGCAGTGAAACATTGAACGATTTTAACACCTTTGGAGTGTTGAAACCTTTTTGTTGAATTGTAATTGAAAACGACGTTTGTTATCATCTGTTTACTCAATACAAAAAGAGTTAAACATTTTCTTTGCACGACAATAAGTCAAGTGCACAACCATAAATGATTTACAAAATCTGTTGATGGGCAACCATTGGTTGTCTTTTCTATTGTTTGATTGAAGTCATGTCATAGTTATGACGTTTGGGTTGTTCATCCAGTATTGACTTATTTTTTGGGCCCAGGTTAGTCTAATTGATATTTTGCAAATTGTGAAGCAAATATCTCTTACGGTTGGCCTTCGCTAAAACTTTGTAATTAAAGCTTAAATCATCATGGTTTACGAACTTTTGACCACATATTTTACACTTTACTACCTTATATAGTCACATCAAAAGTAAATATAAAAGTAAATCAAGACAAAATTTGATCAAATTTGCTTGGATTCTCCAAATGAATTCACCATTCAACAGGGGGATAAAAGTGAATGGCAAACTTACATGGGGATTCAATATCGTCTGAGTAGCGGCTAGTAATTTCTTATATCATTTCCATCAAGTATATTTCAAGACTTTATTATTCTTTTTCGGAAAATAAAGGTAACAGAAACCGATTTAAGTAAAATTGATTTTCCCCCTTTTCATTCATAATTTGTATCAGAAAAAAAACCTCAAACGCAAAAAGAAATAGTAATCTTGTACTACCAATATTCAGATATTTAAATTTGAATTGAACCAAAACAAATATTCAAATATATTCAAATATTCAAAACAAATATTTGAATATGACTTTTGCTATTTGTTCCCATCCCTAGTTATTTTACAAATGTTTATTAAGCAGAAAATGACATATTTTCTGTGCTCCCTCAAGAGTTTGGTTAATCTGAGTCTGAAGTATAGAAAATGATGATGTGCACACAGCTCACAAATTCTTTTTATATGTCTTTCGAAAGATAGGGTGTATTATGTGATCACCTGTGATGGGCGGTGTCCAATTCTTTGTCCAGAGCATTTCATCTTATGTCCAATTGACTTGAATGCCGCATCAATAGCGCAGTTGGTAGCGCGCCGGACTTCTAATCCATAGATCTATATTCGCACGGGTTCGATCCCCGGCTGCAGCACTTATCCTTTCCGCCATTTGTCTTCCACCAATGGATAGATAATCGTAAACCTATGTGGAATAGCAACTGGAGGCTAGGAAAGGGATGTGGTGGTAGTACTGTTGTGTGAAATACCAGGAATCCATTGTTAGGTGCTCCAGTCGTCGCGATATAACTGAAAGATTGTTGAAAGCGACATAAAACCCCAATTCAGATAAAATCATACCTATTGACTTGAAACTCAACTCCTCGTATGATTTCAGAGTGCTGTGGGCAAAAACATTAACTCTACTTAGCTTGTTTTAGAGTTACCGGTATACCTCTTTGATATTTTTATGCCCCCGTATCCAGAGATCGGGGGCATATTGTTTTACTCATGTCCGTCTGTCTGTCTGTCCGTCTGTCTGTCCATCCGTCTGTCCGAAAACTTAACCAAACTGAACCTTTGCCTTATTGAGAGATCGCTGTTTCACACACACATCTTGTTTTTACTTGGAGATCCAGTAGTGTAACAGGCATATCTTGTGACAGTTTGCCGTCTTGTCTTTCCCTGCTCAGCCATACGTATTTTGTATTTATTTTAATCACTCCACCTTAGCCTTGTAGTTGTAATGAATTTCCCATGCATGTTGTCCAATCTTTAGAGTTTGATTTCAGGTCATATGGTGTAGTATTATGGGAGATGGCCACTTTAGCTGCCCAACCCTACCAGGGCCTCTCCAATGAGGAAGTTTTACGTTATGTGATATCTGGTAAAGTCATGGATACCCCAGAAAGATGTCCACCTAAATTGTAAGTCACTTTGATAAGAAGTAAGAAAAGTGAGGTATTGTTTGAAAACAAATATATGTGAACCGTCAGAGAAAAGGGGACCATTTGTGTAAAAGGTTTGACCCTAGTCAGTCTGCGCTGACTGTGCAGACTGACTAGAGTCAAAACTATTTGCACTTGACAGTTTTTCTATGTCTGGACTGACCATTCTACCTTCCTGTATAATTGACCTTGAATTGACTCCTCTTGGAACCAATCTTTTTTTCAAGTTTTAATTTTACATTCCCCGCTGGACTTTCTCTGCGTGATGGGTCACATGTATACATGTATGTGACCAATTGTATCAAAAAGGAAGATCTGGGAACTGTGTTAAATAAGTATTCAAAATAAAAGTAGCCGCCGTCATAGCGCAGTTGGTAGCGCGTCGGACTGTCAATCTAGAGTTCGCGGGTTCGATCCCCGACGGCGACACTCATTCTTTCCGACTATTTGTCTCTCACCGATGGGTTGATAATCGTATACCTATGTGAGATAGCGGCTGGAGGCTAGGAAAGAATGTGGTGGTTGTACTGGTGATAGAAATACCAGGAATCCATTGTTAGGTGCTCCAGCCGCCGCGATATAACTGAAATAATGTTGAAAGCGGCGTTAAACACTATTCAATTCAATCAAAATAAAAGTAATGTAGTAGAGACCAACAGGGCTGAAGATAAGAGTTGGGTAACGCCTGTCTAAAATCTTTATTTCCGAATGAAACCCTATGTTGTTAGTACTCATTTGAAATGTCTCGAGACATTTCAAATGAGTACCAACAGCATAGGGTTTAAGTAAGGATTTAATGAAATATTTAAATTTGAAAACCAAAATATCCCCTCTATCTGTAGCTCTGGACCAACTATGGGACACATTTGGAAATCAAAAAGGAGGTAGAATAGTTATTATAGGGCCAACTTATTTGTTGGTTGGGCCTAGACTGGTCTCACTGTCAAGCATCAGAATAGCCTATTCTAGGCTGTTTTGATAGTCTATAATTGGATCAGTCTAGAGCTGGTAACCCGCTGTCTGAGAGGTAGTCTGATAAAGCAGGTGAACAATACCTGCTCAGGGCCAGTAATAACTTGGCCCATGGACTCAGAAAAATTGGCAGAAAGTTTTGACCCTGCATCACCCATGCAGTCTGTCAGGGTTGATATTTTTCATAGTTCCTGTATGGATCCTATTTGCATGATAAGGTAACATATCAAGGGTTCAGAGCAAGACTGTACTATATGTATATATATAATGTATATACACTTAGTACAGTCTTGCACTGAACCCTCGATATGATTTATGAGTTGTTTTATTTTGACTTGTCTTTACTCAAGATCTACGACTTAAAGTGACTGATCAAAAGTTAATTTTCTCTATGCCTTTTAACAGAAAATTGACCTTCAATCACTCACTAGAAACTTGTATGCCTATTAATTTTTTCAAGTTGCCTTTTATATGTCTTGCTTTTTAAAATTTCAGCCCCCACTTAAAGTAAATCCTCAACCTTGTTGAATCATGAATAAACCATATTCAAAATACATTTCGATTTCAGATATGATTTAATGGTAAAATGTTGGCGCTACCGACAGAAACAGAGACCTACATTTAAAGAAATAATAGAAATATTGTTACCAGACTTGGATAAAAGATTTAAAGACTTATCATACTTCTTTAGTGAGGAAAACGCAAAGTATGAAGAGGCAAAGCTTCATTCAGCCTCCAACACGTATCACCCGACGGAGGAGGAGACGGGGGATATCGAGGATGATGATGATGATAATCATTGTCCAATGAATGACTATGTTGATGAGGCCAACCTGCCGATGTTGGGGGTTGGGGCGTCAAACGGCCATAGTGTAGAATTACAGGATATATTCACTGACACAGGATCATACCCCCATTATAACAGTCCTCATAAACAAGTGGGTTCTGCGGAATCATGTGATTGTACCACATATAGAGACGCGGATGAAGGGGCTGCGGCACCCTCTATTGACTTCAATCGACAAAGTGTTTGTTCGAGTCCAAATAGTGCAATTGGGGGTTCTAGTGATGGAAGTAAAGACAGCAGTAAAAGTTCAAGTAGTAGTTATCAGAGAATGAACGGACTGAGTGTGGCCAACGGTCATGTTCCCGTACCGTTACGGACTACGCCATGCTAACCCCAGAATTCCTGCTCATTTTGTCTATGGGCATGGTTATATATTTAGGCTTTTTTGTGTTTGCATTTTCTAAAATTCATCTTCAGCCCTAGTTAACATGCTAGGCTTCAGTCAATTAGAGGTTGAAAAGAAAAGAAAAACTGATGATGGATTTTTGAGGTTGGAATTAGAAGGAAAGGAGGAAGATAGAAAGGAATCGGCTGGCCGAGAAAAGGGCTAATGACTTTAGATAGAGAAGAGGGAGGTGATTTGCAGCTTCATGTGCTGTGCAGAGTTTGTCTGTGGATAACCTGATATGTAAAATTATATTTCCGTATCTAAGTTGCTTTGATCCACATGATATAATTTCCATTGCCACATTTGAAATTTAGCAACAGAAATAAGATGATGCATCAAAGCTACAGATAGAAGGGGTATTTGGGATTTCTAATTGAATAATTTCAACAAACCCTAAATTGAGGTAGTGGACCCGTAATAGTTCCGCAACATGTCGGACCTCATGAACTTTCACAGTGTTGACCGAGGTTTCCTAATGAAAATCATTAGGAAACCTTGGTTTACACTGTTAAAGTTTATTACCTTCGAAACATTGCTGAACTATTACGGGTCCACTACCTTAAAATGGAATATTGCGATCTAAGAGTAATTCATCACCTAAAAAAGGGCATCTGGGAAAGGTTCATTCTGATCAAAATGCTGCTAGATCAGAGTCATGAGTTACAGATTATAGAGAGGATATTTTGAATTTTAAGCCTTGTCATTCTGAATTAAAAACCTTAAGCAAAATTGGATTAAAATCAATTTACCAAAAGCTCTAGATGCACTAATCGCAAGTCATTAAACACTAAGAAATTTTTATTTAAAATACAGTCAACTCCCGTTTTAACGACACTCAATACAACGACATTTTCACTTAACAACACAAATTTGTGAGGAACGGATTTGCACAGTGCATTTTTCATTCGTTTTAACGGAATTCTCGTTTTCCGACACCGACATTGATTTTCAGGGAACGAAAGTGCATATTCCCTATATAAGCTTGTTCATTACAACGACACAAAAAATTTGGTTATGGTGGTTAATTACACAGAACTATATGCATGATAGATAAATACTTAAAATTAGTTGATAATAAACAAGTCGTAACTTTGAAATGTGTGAAAATGTTTGACATGCAAACAATGACAATGTTTAATTAGCACCTTTAACACATTCATCCTCACACTTTATAGAAATTAGGTCTACATTTGTTTGTAAAGCTTTAATCTATTTTCCTACACAGAAAAAAATAGTTTTAAGATCATCGCATTGAAATTTTGATAGAAATACATATGCCAAATAAAATATCAAAAGATTGGTTCAATTAAGATATTCAAATTATCAATAATAAAACTGAAAAAAAAATTCTGTTAGTATTTACTATGAACTATACATCATATATTATATCATGAATGCTGTTTTTCGACAATTCTGCATTTATTGACGTAGTGTTCATTCAATACACCGACATTTTCGTTACAACGACATATTTTCTGGGAACAAATGTGGTCATTGTAACGAGAGTTGACTGTATTCTGGTTTAAAAAGGAAAATTAGGTGGTATAGACTTATATTAGAATGCACATGCAGGCTTGTTTTGAGCTCAACTGGCAGAAGGCCAGCGACCTATTGTCATGGTGGAGTGTTCGTCGTGTGTCCGTCAGACGGATTTTAATGAAACTTGGTAGAAATGATCCTTGGGTGACCCTCTTCTTAAATTGTTAAAGAAATTTTGATTGACACCCAAATATGGGTGTGGCAGGGCTTGGCAATTTTTCACGTGAAAATCTTTAAAAAAAATTCTTCAAAACCATTGGGCCAATTTTAATGAAACTTGACATGAATGTTCCTTGGGTGACCCTTTACTTAAATTATTCCGAGAAGTTTTTCACATTTAAATCTTTATAAATCTTCTCCCAAACTATTTGGCTGACTTTAATGAATCTTGTCGTGGATGTTCCTTGAGTTACCCTTTACTTTAATTGTTTAAGAAATTTTGATTGACCCCAAAATATGGGCATGACAGGGCAGGGCATTTTTTTCACATTAAAATCTTCAAAAATCTTCTCCTCCCAAACCATTTGGCCGATTTCAATGACACTTGTCATAGTTGTTCCTTGGGTGACCCTTAACTTAAATTATTCAAGAAATTATGATTGACCCCCAAATATGGGGGGGTGGGGGGATGTTCACATTAAAAATTGTAAAAATCTTCTCCTCCCAAAGTTTTGGGCTGATTTTAATGAAACTTGGCATGGATGTTCCTTGGATGACCCTTTACGTAAATTGTTCAAGAAGTTGTGATTTATCCCCAAATATGGGCATGGCAGGGCAATAGTCTCGGGTTATTAAAGCCAGTGGGCCTCTTGTTATCTATACCTCTTGCCGAAGCAGGAATATTCTGAAATCAGTACAACAAGGGTTTAAGTAAAACTATTTCAATGAAATTGAATACATCATATTTTGTAGGTATTCATTAGTATTGTCTCCTTGTGACGCTTCTTTGACATAGGGTTTTATTCAGAAATAATGATTTGAAACTTGTGTTGCTCCTTCTTCGCTGACTAGAGGGATCATTCTACCTCAATGTTTATGGTTAAAAGGGAATCTCTGATTTGCCCCAAGCTAGATCTGATTTGTTTTTCAAGTTTTTACAGTTTAAACTTTCCTGGATGGCCTTTTTTGTGTGATGAATTATGTATATGAAATACATATACCGTAGTTCATCTAATAATAGCGCCCTCCCTAATAGTAGCAAATAGCGCCCTCCCTAATAGTAGCTCCCCTACATTTTTTATTAAGAAAACCCACTTTAAATGCCTAAATTTTAGTAACTTTTTAAGACTTCTTCTTTCATTTGAAATGAACAATCATTTATATGATTGTTTAGTGGAAATTCACCTTAATTTAAACACACATAACCTAGCATTAGCCAACATCATTAATGAAAGATGATTTAGAATTTTATAGAAAAAGGAAAAAAGTTCTTCAATTTGAAGCAGTGTTTTGTAGTAAGTTAATCAAGTCAATTAGAGAAGCCTTTCAGTAGGAGATTGGTTTAGTTGCATGTCTGGATCCAGGGTAGGTCAACAAGGATCTCCCTGGGATTTTGAGAAAAAAAATGGGTGATCAAGTTGGAAACATGTGTAAAAAATAAAATTATCATTTCAGAAACTATGTTTCAACCCCCCTTCCTCTTGAAGAGGCAATTCAATGACTCCCCACAACAGAAGGATTAAAATGTAAAGTACATGTATGAAAATTTGATGATTCAATTGAGGATATTTGCTCACAAAATAGGAGTTGATTCTTGAATAATAGAATCTTTTACTTTTACATGAAGGAGATATCAATGGCTCAGCCTAAAACAGTTGTAACTCCCTATATGTTTATAGGGAGTTACAACTGTTTTGCACTAAGCAAGTGGTACGATTCAATTGAGTTCCCACTTTTTAGACTTAGTTGAATAAGATTTTATTTTACACTTTTTAAAAGAAATCATTCCGTCTATATAAAGCTCCAAATGAATTAACCATGACTTACTGACTGACAAAGCCTGGTATATGGCTCAGTAATATAGAGAATTTTTAAGTAAAATATATAATAGAATGAGTTATTGTTTATTGATGGATTTTACAACAAGAATTGCTTCCAAAGGTTCTTTAATGATACTTTTTATACGCCCGTCGAAGACGGGACGTATTATGGGATCACCCGTGATGTCCGGCGTCCGGCGTCCGGTGTCCGGGCGTCCGGGCGTCCGGCGGCGTCCACTTCTTTGTCCGGAGCATAACTCTGTCACTTGAAGTCCGATGGACTTCAAACTTGGCAATTATATTCTTCTCATCATTGCGGAGTGCAGTGCACAAGAACCATAACTCTACCTGGCCTATTTTTTGAGTTATTGCCCTTTGTTGTTTTTCAGACTTGAATCTTGTCCGGAGTATATCTCTAAAAGTATAATAGCTAGGATCATGAAACTTCATGGGTGTATAGATCTCACCAAGGGGGAGTGCAGTGCACAAGAACCATAACTCTACCTGGCCTATTTTTGAGTTATTGCCCTTTGTTGTTTTTCTGACTTGAATCTTGTCCGGAGTATATCTCTAAAAGTATAATAGCTAGGATAATGAAACTTCATGGGTGTATAGATCTCACCAAGGGGGAGTGCAGTGCACAAGAACCATAACTCTACCTGGCCTATTTTTTGAGTTATTGCCCTTTGTTGTTTTTCTGACTTGAATCTTGTCCAGAGTATATCTCTTAAAGTATAATAGCTACGATCATGAAACTTCATGGGTATATAGATCTCACCAAGGGGGAGTGCAGTGCACAAGAACCATAACTCTACCTGGCCTTTTTTTTTAGTTATTGCCCTTTGTTGTTTTTCAGACTAGAATCTTGTCCGGAGTATATCTCTAAAAGTATAATAGCTAGGATCATGAAACTTTATGGGTGTATAGATCTCACCAAGGGGGAGTGCAGTGCACAAGAACCACAACTCTACCTGGGCTATATTTTGAGTTATTGCCCTTTGTTGTTTTTCAGACTTGAATCTTGTCCGGAGTATATCTCTTAAAGTATAAAAGCTAGGATCATGAAACTTCATAGGTGTATAGATCTCATCATTGCGGAGTGCAGTGCACAAGAACCATAACTCTACCTGGCCTATTTTTTGAGTTATTGCCCTTTGTTGTTTTTCTGACTTGAATCTTGTCCGGAGTATATCTCTAAAAGTATAATAGCTAGGATCATGAAACTTCATGGGTGTATAGATCTCACCAAGGGGGAGTGCAGTGCACAAGAACCATAACTCTACCTGGCCTATTTTTTGAGTTATTGCCCTTTGTTGTTTTTCTGACTTGAATCTTGTCCGGAGTATATCTCTTAAAGTATAATAGCTAGGATCATGAAACTTCATGGGTGTATAGATCTCACCAAGGGGGAGTGCAGTGTACAATAACCATAACTCTGCCTGGCCTATTTTTAGAGTTATTGCCCTTTGTTGTTTTTCAGACTAGAATCTTGTCCAGAGTATATCTCTTAAAGTATAATAGCTAGGATCATGAAACTTCATGGGTGTATAGATCTCACCAAGGGGGAGTGCAGTGTACAAGAACCATAATTCTACCTGGCCTATTTTTTTTAGTTATTTCCCATTGTTGTTTTTCAGACTAGAATCTTGTCCGGAGTATATCTCTAAAAGTATAATAGCTAGGATCATGAAACTTTATGGGTGCAAAAATTATTCATTCAAAATATCCTCAGTTCTATTCAAACCCCCAGTTAATACTAAGCAGTGTGACGGGCGTATCTTGTGACAATTTGGCACCTTGTTTTCTGAATCTTTTTAACCATTTTGTTACAAGCATGGATTGACATAAGTATGGAAAAGACTGGTCTCAAATTTTAATTTTCTCATTGAACCCCTCTGCCTTGGATACACAATTGAACCATCTCAATGAGACCATTCCAATGAGTATCCTAGATGTAGGGTCCATGCAAGTATTACTGAAATACTCTACTTGAAGATCCAAAATATTCTCTCAATCCCTTTCTCTGAAAGCACTTTATCAAAATGATACTTTTGATTGGGAAAAATGAGAAACAATTAACAATTTTAACCTTTTTGGTTTAAGAGTGATAATCAGGTGGTATGGACTAAGATCAGATTGCACACTTGTGCAGGCCGTTCTTTGTCTGTACCCCCTGCCGAAGCAGAAATATTCCAGCTTCAGCATGGCAAGGCTTGATAATTTCTTTTGCTTACATAGTGTTTATGAGTGAACAGTCTCTTGTATTATTTGCCTATTTATTTAAAAGAAAAAGCTCAAGAATGAATCTGTCAAATGAAAGGGCATACAGTATCTTTTGAACCCTTAATTATTATCTCCAACCTTGATTCCAAAGATGATTTTTTCCAAGGCCATATCCAGAAAAACCCATCGTCTGCATTGTCATTGTGCAAAATTTTTGACATATTGTGACATCTCTGGCATTTGCATTATCATTTCATGTTCATAACTATATGTTTTTCAGAAAAAATAATCTTTAAATATTTAAAGGGTTTGCCAGAACTGAGGGCAAGGGATGGGGCCGGCGATCCATCAATTAAAATCTAGGATTGTGAGTTAAAGGGATTGTAAAATAGCTTTTCACCATTGTGATACCCGGACAATCATGTGACTATTGCAGAGCAACAGAAAGAGGGGTTATTTTGGGTTTTAAATTAAATTATTCCAATGGTACTTGCACAAATCATATACTGATGGTAGTCATTGGAATTGTCTTGAGACGATTCCAAGGGGTACCCACAACATATGGTTACAATGAGAAATAAAGATTTTAAACTGGCAATTCCCCCTCTTATCTGTACCTCTGTTATTGGGCCAACTTATTTCTCACCCCGGGTGGGTACTGTTGTCCGCAATATCAGAGTATCTCTCAGAAAGCGGGCAACCAGCTCTAGACTGGTCCACATAACGACTATCAGAATAGCCTAGAACAGGCTATTCTGATATTCGATAGTGAGACCAGTCTACACCCGACCCGAAAGCGGGCGAGAAATAAGTTGGCCCATTGCTATAATGTCATAGACTCGGGCTTTTATATTGTCTGAAAATCGAAAACGGGGCTCCACATAGGGGGCAAATTGTTTCATTTTAGAATACGATAGGAAATTGAACAGACTAGTTACAAATAAAATTGACAATATAAATAGTGACCTTTATGTTGAGCCCTGTTAAACTAATGTATATGTTTCTGTGTATTTGCCATAATGCATTTTTTTGTATATGAAGAAATCTTTAAACCATATGGAATGATTGAATAATTAGACCATGTATTATCATTATCATTATTGATCCTGACCTGTCATACAAAAAGGGTCCATCTTGCCTTCTCAAAATTTATTGAACTCATCTTTGAATGGAATGAAGAAAGTGTCTTTGGCTGATTTGATTCAATTTTTTTTTTTTTAAAAAAAATATGTATATTGCTTTGGCCTCCCGAGAACTTCATTGGAAACAATTCTACTGGTTATTGCCAGATACTGGTATATGATGTTTTTTTTACAAAATTTATGGAAGGTGTCTTTTTATATGGCAGGTCAAATTTTGTAAAAATCAAAGTTTTAAAGGTATGATTGTAAAAGAACTTGTTTACCTAGATGCGTTTGTACATTTATCTATCAGGTAAAAGAGTATATCTTTCAGAAATAGAGTGAATGTTGGAATGTTGATGTGTGAATGTCTGATTGAATGTTTTATTTGATTTCTTAATGCTTCAAAAGGCAGCTATTTATTGGTGAGATTGTGCAGTTCAAGTGTTATGGCGTAGAAAGAGAACCATGTGTGAATCGAGGTGAAAGAGGCGTGGAGGGGTAATTGTTGTATTTTGTGGGTGTCGGCATAAAACTGATGTAAGTGCCTATAAATTTATAGGCACTTGCAACCGTTTTCTGCTGATGCATCAAATTGCTCTTTCAGAATCATCAGCATCTGCTAAAATCAACATGAAAAATAGTGTTTATTTCCTTATTACATAAAAAAGTCAGATCTGTCTGATTTAAATACCTATAAAATACCTATTAACTGATAAATGTAAACATGACTCATACTGTACATTGAGGAAAAATATTGTTTGGAAAACACGAGCAGTAAAAAAATCTGTATCTTAGTCTTTCTAAGACAAGCTGATCGTAAGGTCATCTACAGCAGAAAAGTTGTTAAGCTTACCAAGGCTCTCTTAATAATGTTCATACTCTAGACTTGCTTAAGATCAGCTTGTTTCAAAATATTATATGAGCCTGTGCGTGAAATTTCCAACAATTTCAAATATGCACAAAGCAAAGACTCTGACAGGCTGTGCATCTGCACAGTCTTACCAGAGTCTTAACTATGCGTTAAGTAGATAGATTAGGTCTCAAAGTATCTGTAGACCATCAAGTAACTTTATATCTACAGTATTTGGCCGTCTACACTACTCAATGTTGGCCCCTCAAGAACATTTCAAATTGTTGGAAATGTCATGAACAGGCCCATATCATTTACATTTCGAGAGGTCAGTGTAACACCATTGTAAGTGCCTATATATTTAAAGGCACTTACAATAATGTTGTGCTAACCCCTCGATTTGCAATATACATTGAATTGTTGTCTAAAACTCCGTCTAAGTAAAGAAAGATTCTGAATGATTCTGTAAGAGTAATTTAGTTCTAGAAATATTTTAAGAGGTTTGTGCTAGTTTGTTTTAGTGGCTATCAACGTTAAGGCTTTTTCAACAGACTTGTACAAACCGCTAGAGTTTATCTTATGGCCCAACCTTTATGCTTATACATTTGCTCAATTCATTTTAATCTTTACACTTGAATGGGACATTATGTTAAATTGGTACATATAATAGGAAACTTATTACTATGAGCTCATAGAACATGCTTTATGTTATATCTAAAGAGTTATGAGGTCAATGAAAAATGTTGTAAATGCCATTAGAATACCGGGGTATATAGGATTTTAACTCGCTTACTCTTGTTTTAAATTGAATAATTTAATCCTTCCCATGCTGATCTAGACATATTTAGGGGTCAGTGCAACACTAATGTAAGTGCCTATATACATGTATTTATAGGCACTTAAAATAGTGTTGCGCAGATCCATTGATTACTGATCCAACTGCAATCAAAGTATTGGCGGACAGGTTTAACTAAGCTCAATCTGCATAAAGGTGCAGTGTGATTTTAGCATCCAATGCCTGCTTCCTACTTAACTATCATGAGGGAAACTTGAAAAAAAAAAAACTGGTTGAAATGTCCTAAATTATGACAGTTTGTTCAAAACAAAAATTAAATGCAGTAGAATATGTGAAAACTTTTGCTGTAATGAAAAAATGATTGTGTAGTAATTGACTGGCTGATTACTAGACAAAATAATTTGAAAACGAAACTGGAGAAATTTAAGAAAAAGAAATCATCATTGGGGGACCAAGTGACGAAAATCTAGCTTATCCAAGTTTTATTTTAGGATATTATACATGTAGTTGCCCAATGATGATTTGTACCCCAAGTGTGTTAACAGGTAAACTGTTTTATTGGTAACAGTATTAGGTTTGGTTTAAATAGTCCAAAAGAAAAAAAAAAGCTCAATTTGTTCTATGAACAATGAGTACAGAAATGTTAGACTGGTTGGAATAATTTTGGGCCCATATTCATGGATTTATTTCTCCTATGAGTAGAATATTTCTGAATTAAGATTTCTTTTTCTTTAATTTATGGAAAGCTAGAAAACAAAATCCTGACCAATTAGAGTACTGCTCATGATTTCAAAAGACGCTGTAATATGGGCCAAGTCATGTGTCGCTGGGGCTAACACAAACACACTTTGTTCTTATAATTGTTTTCCCAACTTTATATGTTACAATGATTAAACCTTTTTTTTTTCAAAATGTCTTACAATTTGCATGTAGGTGAAATATTTTAAAGAGGCAACTACTTTATCAACTATAAGCTTGTTTGCCTATCCCTGCACTATGTTACTGGTAATGCAAGGTGGCGCCCCAGTGATACAAAGAATGTGTAGTCAATACCAATATGTTGATAACATGTGTCATATATAATGTGTATAGAATTCAAACAGATTTTTATGATGTACTCCGAGCTACAGAAAGAGGGAGTATTTTGGATTTAAATTAAATTATTTCAGCAATACTTGTACAAATCCTATATAATCTCTTTGAGAAGATTCAAATGAGTACTCATAACATTGGGTTTTAAGGTAGTGGAGCCGTAATAGTTTTGCAAGGTCTCAGAAGTAATGAACTTTTACAGTGTTAACCGAGGTTTCCTAATGAGTTTCATCAGGAAACCTTGGTTAACATTGTGAAAGAATATGTGGTTCGAAATGTTGCAGAAATATTACGGGTCCACTACCTTAAAGAGAAATAAAGATTCTATACTGGAAATCCCCCCTCTTATCTGTACCTCAGTGTACTTGTATATTTGAATGGTGTACATGATAACTGATAGAGCACCTCATTTTTGCTTTTTGTGAGCTGTGAGCGACATTGTTTTGTGTGTGTTAACAATTAAAAACAGTTTTACATTCAATCTTTATAGATGGTCTCTTGTCCTTATACCCAATTTATTATCTTAGTCCAATACAGGATGATAGAATTTAAGTTGGTGGACCCATAATAGTTCCATGATGTTTCGGAAGTCATGAACTTTCACAGTGTTAACCAAGGTTTCCTAATGATTTCATTAGGAAACCTCGGTTATCATGGTGAAAGGTCTTGGATTCTGAAATGTTTAGGAACTTTTACAGGTCCACTACTCTAAGACTGGTCAAAATTGAAGCCCTTGATATTGAGATTCCCTGTTCATATACAAAGAGGTTGCAGACAGCCTTTTAGATTTGGTTGACTTTAAATCCTTGTCACGCAGAACCTTGGCATATTTCTTCTGGAGGTATAGACAAAGATGATTGTTCACATTTGCAGTCTGATCTTAGTCTTTACTACAAGTACCTGATTTTCCCTGATTAGTTCACCTTGAGCATGAATGTCCCAGATACAGCAATTTTTAGCTCCATTGGCCAAAGGCCACTGGGGCTATTGTCATGGGGTTGTGTCCGTTGTGCTTCCGTCTATGTGTCCTGTCGTACACTTTTTCCTTAAAAATCTTCTCTTCAGAAACTATTGGATGAATTTCAACCAAACTTCACAGGAATGATCCTTGGGTGACCCTCTTTCAAAGTTGTTCAAGAAATTTTGATCCAATGAAAAACATGGATTAAATGGGCATGGCTTATTTCTAAATATGGTAAAATGTGAGTTTTCTCAGATTCTAATTGATGGCTACTAATAAAATCTTATATGAATGATCCTTGTGTAACCTTTTAACAGTCTACCAAAAAATTTGTGATCAGATGAAAAATATATATTTTATGGGTGGAGGTTGTTTCTCTATATGTTATATAGTGTAGACTTTCAAAATCATTTTCTCAGAATTTAACAAATGGTTATCAACCAAATTTCACTGGATTGATCCTTGAGTGACCCTTTATCAGTCTAATAAATATTTTTATGATTGGATGAAAAATATGTTTTGTATGGGCAGAGGTCATTTTCTGAATGTTATATAGTGGAAACTTTGAAAATCATTTTCTCAAAATCTAATGCATGGATATCCACCAAATGTCACTGGAATGATACCCGAGTGACCATTTATCAGTCTACCAAAAATTTTTGTGATTGGATGAAAAATATGTATTTTATGGGCAGAGGTCATTTTTATACGCCCGAAGGGTTGTATTATGTTATGGCCTCAGTCGTCCTTCCGTCTGTCCGTCCGTTAGCAATTTTTTGTGTGCGCAACTCCTCCTAAACTACCAATGGGAATGAGCTGGTACTTGGCACAATTACTCCCTTTGATGTCTAGTTGTGCATAAGACCTTTGAAGTTCAAATCGCTCCTGTCATTCCTGAGAAATCTTGAATTATCTGCCCTTGAATATAAGCAAAATCACTGTTTTTTGTGTGCACAACTCCTAAACTATCAATGGGAATGACCTGAAACTACACACAATTACTCTCTATGATGTCTAGTTGTGCATAAGACTTCAGAAATTCAAAAAGCTTGGGTCTTTCTTGTATTATCTGCCCTTGAATTGATTGAAATTCACTTTATTTCTTTTGTGAGCACTCCTCACACTTTGAATTGGAATGAACTGAAATTTGCAAAATTACTGTTTGGCATATAGTTGTGCATAAAACCATTTTCAATTTACTCTCAAAAGGTCATACTATGTTATGGCACCAGTTGTTTGTCTGTCTGTTTGCAATATTTATAGCTATCATTCAAGCTCACGTTACTGACAAGCCAAGGTTACTGACAAGCCCCATCGGGCGTATATGCGCCACTCTGCGAAGCTCTTGTTCTATATGTTATATAGTGAAAACTTTGAAAAACATTTTCTCAGGATCTGATGGATATCAACCGAATTTCACAGGAAAGATTCTTTAGTGATCCTTCATCAGTCTTCAAAAAATTATTTTGATCAGATGCAAAACATGTCCTTTTTTGTCAGAGGTCATTTCTTTTGATATAATATAAGGTGTAATATCCAATAAAGGGTAAAACAAACACTTTTTAAATTTTAAACAGATGGATTTCAACCAAGTATCATTGGAATTCAATTACTGTGAAGTTTGATTAGATGAACAGCGTGCTTTTTATTGGCAGAGGACATTTCAACATATAAAGTGAATATTTGATCACCCTTTTGGTATCACCTAAATGATGATTTTTTTAGACTCATTAAATTTAATAGGTGTTAAGATTGTAGGTTAGATGGAACATAAGCTTTGTTGGTATCTAAATGTGTAGAAATATTAGTTGAAATAGGGAGCCTGAGATAACCCCTGAGAATTGGTCAGTTTAGTTGAACAAAGGGTGACTCTGCACAAAGAGGACAATTGGTGTAAAGTGGCCTACTGAGGTTCAGAGTTGCGTAGAAAAAGCTGAGTTGACTGCACTCTAAGGCATAGGGCAGAATGAAAATATTGGATTTCATATTTTACTGCTTGTCATCATTAGTTAGAATTTTTATTAATGACAAACAATTATTGTGAAGTATACTGTGGTTATTTGACCCGAGTTTGACCTCTGTGGAAAAAATGCTTAAGTAACAAATACCGACATATTTCATCAATGAATAAAATATATATTGCATTCAATATCACTTGTTTTTCACTCTTATGAAAGAATGTGCAAAGCCAAGTAGGAATAATCAGATTTTTATTCATCTAAATAGCCGGGGTCAATAAAACCGCGCTGTAACACCCTTTCAGTGGTGTTTAATGAAAGCAGAAAAATCTACAATCAAAATTTTGTGGACAAAGTACCAGTATATTGTGCAGTAACATTCTGTTAGTGTTGAAATTTTTATTTTTGGATTTAAAACAAATTTCACTGGAATGGTCCTTGTTTTATACAGCCTTATCATCTGCTAATAATCATCACCAGGATATTCAGACCTGTGGAGCGAATCAAGCGCCTTTAGTTTCATTTCATGAATTGGCCAAGGTTGTTTGTTGACTTTTTTTTTTCGTTTCATGCATTAACCAACCTTGGCTTTGGATGAGTATCTTCTTACAAATAGATTTATGGCTTAGCTTAATACTTTCAATGAAATTTATTAGTGAATTTTCATAAATCTGTTAGGCATTAAGTGCCAGTGGAGCGATACTGGCCCTCTTGGGCATCTTGTCTGCATTATCCAGCACCTGCAGCTAAGTGTTCCACCCACAGACAGCGCTTAGTTGCATTATTCAGCACCTGTAGCCAAGCATTACCAGTAGGCTAAGCTCTTGTTGTTCTGTTTGTTTGTCTATTTATCTGTCCGAATAAAAATGTTTACATTGGCAATAACATTTAAATGATACTTCATATTTCACATTTGTATTGCCTGTGATAAGACCTTTCTGTAGGTACCAACTTCGAGGTCATCAGTTAAGGTCAATTTAATATGTTTAAAATTTAAACATTTACATTGGTTTTAAAGGCCGCAGTCCCACTGCACTTACAGATGCATTGGGGATGTAAAACATATGAAAATCATTACATCCTTTGAAAAGACGCTTTGAATCTGTTTCTTACCCTGTACATATGCTCTGTCCTTCGAGTATCCATCCATTGTGATTCATCGGCGCATAAAGTTTTGAGCTGCACAAACTTGTAGAGCGGTTAAGATTTCAGCTATTTACGATGTAAATGTGAAACAGTACTAGGAACAAATGTTACTTATCAGATAGAATCTGTTATACTTGCGCTTTATCATCAATCCATCCTTTAGGCATCCTTGGAACTCTTATCTGCTTTGGAAGAAAATGAACACAGGGCGGAATTATCAAGTATACCAAAAGTATATGACAGGGAAATAACACGGATTTTTAAGTATGTAAGAATATGCATCACATAGAATTTAATGATCCACCCTGTGTCCGTTTTATTTCAGCTCGGCATAATGATGTGTATACATCTAATGCTTTATGCATTGGCTATTAGTATATGTCAAAATTACACCCCATAACCTCTTTTGAGCTGTCATCCGCTCTTATCTGTAGGGCTTCCAATGAATATCCACTCAACATCCCGGCTACATACTTTAAGCGTCTTATATTTTCTGTTCTGTATTCGTAAATTTTTGTCACTATTATCGATTTTTATGAAGCATAAGAGAGCTGATTAAAATTTTACTCTTCCGTCCCGTCCATTAAGCATAGGTTTGGCAGTGAGACAAAGCTTTATCTTCTTAATGGTTAGTGGTAGAGTCTTTATATTTCATAAATGTATTGCTTATGACAGGACCTTTTATTGGTAGCAAAGTTGAGGCCATCAGACAAGGTCTTATTTTCATGGTCACTTATTTCAATTTTATTCAATTTCAATTTTAATTTTATACATGGGCCATATCCTTTGAATGGTAAGTTAAAGAGACTTCACATTTCACATGTGTATTGCTTGTGACTACACATTTCTGTTGGTACTAAGTTCAAGGTAATCAGTCATGGTCAAATCTGATTTGGTCCATTACCTTATATTGAAAAGTGATATTCCATTTTTGTGTTTATCAAATAACTGTTTCTGAAAATTTGCACTTGCAGGGGTATTGGTGTTAAACAAACACATCTTGTTTGGATAAGTTTTGCAGACACACAAGGGTAAAACAATATGCCCCTGGTCTTATCGTTTTTGGGGTATGAATATAGTGCCCAGCTTATATGAGCATTTTCTACAAAAATTTTGGGCCCCAGCTCAAAATTTAGGGGCAATTTGACTTTGAGCTGTGACTTTAGAACTATAAAGAAATTTCTTTTAAATGGCACAACTGCTATTTACTTCTTTATTCATCAACAAGAGATGTTAGTTATATATTTATACCCCCCCCCCCCATAAGAGCAGGTCAATGGCCTATTCTTTGTCAATCAACAAAGGGCAATAACTAATAAAATATATGTAGAGTTATAGTTCTTTTGCACTGCACTTCTCAATGCGATCTATCCACCTGTAAAGTTTCATGATTCTAGCTTGCATACTTTTTCAGATATGCTCTGGACAAATTAAATGGTCTACGGGCGGGCTGACCGCCTGACAGATTGACAAACAAGTGCAAAGCAATATATCCCCTCCTTGTAGGGGCGCGTAATTAACGCTGAAGCACGGTTCGTATTGACCCTTAAACCAGGGATTTGACCCCTAAAAATCTGAAAATATCTTAATTTGACCCCAAGAAATTTCTCTCAAGGGGGTCATTTTGACCCCATTGAGAGGAAATACTAAGGGTCAAAACATGGTTTTATACCTATGATTTTCAGAAATGACAATCTAAAGTCCTACAAATTTACTTTTTGTTTCATATTATTGCAAGAAACAGTCATAGTGACTCTTTCCTGTCGTTTTAGACCCCTTTTAATTCACCTTTGACCCCCAGAATTTCATAGGTGAGAGGTCAATGAATCCCCAATATCAAACACTAACACGAGCCCTGCTGAAGTAATGGTCTGGACAGTGTTTAACAGGCAAAACACACTAACAGTTACAACACACGGACTTGTCATGCTGACAACCATATTCCACTCATCACAAGGGGGCCGGACAACGAAAAGTGAAAATTTGAATCTCTGATACCAGAAGGCATACGGATAATGTTTGTGGAAATTGTGGTTGGCAGCAGCATCTGGTTGAGCTATACAAGTTTCGGTCACATCATGCCCCTTGGATGCAGATTATCAGTTAGACAATCAAACTTAGGACAAAATTAAGTATTTGGTGCAATGGAATAGACACAGTTTTAACCCTTATCATGCTGTTCACGATGTATGACTGGCATACTCGAAGGTTTTGCAGACAATGTATACTAAGAACAGCCTGCACAGACGTGCAGCCTGGTCTTAGACTAAAATGTCTGCTCTCTTCTTATTTTTTGTTTGAAAATTTGAGCCAGGCTGAATATGTCCCCGAAATTGACAATATTTTAAACAAATTTGATTTCAGCAGGATACAAGTTAAGGTAGTGGACCCGTAACAGTTCTGCAACATTTCGAACCACATTATTCTTTTACAATGTTAATTGAGGTTTCCTAATGAAAATCATTAGGAAACCTGGAAACCTAAGTTAACACTGTTAAAGTTCATTACTTCTGAGGCGTTGCAAATCTATTATAGGTCAAATACCATAATCCTATATTTCCTAGAAATAGCCAAACCAAGATGTCCAAATAATGTTTTATGATACATGAAATGAAGTACATGCAATTGAAAAGTAGTAAATACAGGTACCCTAAAGAAAATATCACCAGATTGATTGATTGATTGAATGGAGTTTAATGCCGCTTTCAACATTTTTAGCTCACCTGAGCACAAAGTGCTCAAGTGAGCTATTGTGATCACCTTTTGTCCGGCGTCCGTCCGTCGTGCGTCGTCTGTCAACAATTTCTTTAAACGACATCTCCTCCTAAACTACTAGGCCAATTTTAACCAAACTTGGCAGAAATGTTTCCTAGGTGGTCCCCTTTAAGAATGGCTAAAAGAATTGAAATCGGTGAAAAACTCTGGTTGCTATGGCAACCAAAGTTAAAAATTTAAGAAAATCTTTAAAATTCTTCTTCTTCTGAACCAGCAGCCCTACAGCCTTGAAATTTGGTATGGATGATCAGCTCATAGACCTTAATAAAAATAGCTAAAATCATATCTGTTGGGCCACCAGATGCGGAGCATCAGGGGGGAGGGGGTAGTACTTTGGGTAAATTTTGTAATCTTTAACCTTCTTCTTCTTCTGATCATGAAGGCCTACAGCCTTAAAATTTTGCATGTATCATCACCTCAAAGACCTTAATACAAAAAGTTAAAATCATATCTGTAGGGCCACCAGGTGCGGAGCACCAGGGGGGAGGGGGTAGTACTATGATGAAAATTTTGTAATCTTTAACCTTTTTCTTCTTCAAAACCAGGAGACCTACAGATATGAATATTGGCATGGATGATCAGCATATGGACCTTTACAAAAATACCCAAAATCATGACTGTAGATTCACCAGGTGCGTAGCACCAGGGGGGAGGGGATAGTACTTTTGTGAAAATTTTGTTAACTTTAACCTTCTTCTTCTTCTGAACCACAAGCCTTACAGACTTGAAAATTGGCATGGAGGATCAGCTCATGGACCTTAATATAAATAGCTAAAATCATGACTGTAAAGCCACCAGGTGCGGAGCACCAGGGGGGAGGGTGGAGTACTTTTCTGAAAATTTTGTAACTTTAATCTTCATCTTCTAATGAACCAGGAGCCCTACAGACTTCAATATTGGCATGGATGATAAGCATATGGATCCAAAATAAAATAGCTAAAATCATGAATGTAGGGCCACCAGATGTGGAGCATTAGGGGGCAGGGGGTAGTACTTTGGATCAATTTTGAAATTTTTAACCTTATTCTTCTCCTGGATCAGGAACCCTACAGACTTGAAAATTGTCATGGGTGATCGATATATTGACATTAATAATAGCTTAAATCATAACTGTAGGGTCACCAGGTGCTGAGTGTCTTGGGGAGGGAGTAGTACTTTGGATCATTTTTGAAATCTTTAAACTTCTTCTAATGAGCCAGGAGTCCAACAGACTTGAAATTTGGTATGGATGATCAGCATATGGACATATATTGAATTAGCTAATATCATGACTGTAGATTCACCAGGTGCAGAGCATCTTGGGGGAGAGGGGAGTGCTTTGTTGAGAATTTTGAATCCCTACAGCCTTTATATTTGACATGGATTGATCAACTCATTAAAGAAAACTTTAAAAGTCTCAGACTCAGCCTGTATATCTGGCATAGATTAGCTGATCACAGACCTTTTATGGAAAAAGCTTAAATAAATAATGTCCAGGGGAGGAGCAGAGGGTGGGGAATGATTATTTCAAATGTTATCTGATTGAATAAGTGAAAATCTCTTTTTCTGTGGTTGCATGGACATACCTAGGTAATGAAGCTTTTTTCTCAGGTGAGCGACCCAGGGCCAACGGTCCTCTTGTTTCAGTTATATCCCGGCGGCTGGAGCACCCAACAATGGTTTCCTGGTATTTCTCTCACCAGTACATCCATCACATCCTTTCCTAGCCTCTAGCTGCTATCTCACATAGGTCTATGATTATCAACCCATTTGTGAGAGACAAATAGTTGGAAAGAATGAGTGCCGCTGTCGGAGATTGAACCCGGGACCTCTAGATTGTCAGTCCGTTGCGCTACCAAATGCGCTATGACGGCCGCCCTACAATATTACCAGAATATTGCAATTTTTAGAAAAGTCCAAATTGAAAGAGGTTTGCAGACAACAATATTTCTCATGACCTTATAATCCCAACATTTGAGTCCCTAAGACCTTGTTCTATTAATGCCAGACTAAAACCCAGGATCCAAATTCAAAATTTAAGAGTTAATATTTGAAATTATCTGCCTTAGCCAGTATCAAAAATTGTGTGATTTTGATAATTTGTTTCTACAAATTTATCAGATCCTTTTTTCAGAATGTATGTGTTTTATTGTTTTATTTCTCAGCACATCAAAACTCAAAAATGTTTAAGTAATCTAATACTGTTACAGTCTATATAATTATATGATATCACACATCCATATGGCTCCTGTATATATCCTTAATCTTTTCATTTATGTTATTAAGATATTTTAGTTTAATCAAACTTGATTTAGCCGCTGAAATTTTCTTATTCTTAAAGTAATCAGACACTTCTTTGATACATGTTTCCATTTGTGCATTATTTATATCTTCAAGTGTCTTTAACTCTGTTAGATCTGATCTTGCTGCATCAACATCTTCATTCATTTCCATCATCTCTAAAAGAAACTCCTGGTCCACAGCGCTTGAGGTCTCTGTAAGAGGATCACCCCAAATCTCTAGTAAGTATAACCCTCGTGATAAAGGCTTCAGTAGTGTAAAATAAGCTTTGTTGATAAATGCTGATTGTTTTTCTGCTAGATCTTGCTCTTCCTGTAAAAGATAGAAATAGGATATACAATATTGAAATTATACTCCATTAACATTTACAAAGATTTTAGACTAATCCAAATTCAAAGAAGTTGCAGATGACAATGAGGTGGGTGCTTTATGTTGAGCAAAGAGACAGGGAAAAGAAAGAATCATTTACTACAAGTCTTTTCTTTCATTCTTAAACTTATTACTCAAATACAAAATTACAGGGGCATATCTTTTGTATTTTGAAATTCTTGATACAATGGAAAAGTAGAAAATAAATTAGAATAGAAAAAGGCATGTTCTACTGATTTCAACAAAAGAAAACAATCTTTTAAATGGCATTTTTTTCAGACTATAGTTGAATTGTCAAAAGCAAAAAAATATGATATTTTATCATAGCGAGCGCAGCTCGCGAACAGCCGAAGGCAAAGCAGGCGTTTATGGTAACGTGTGTTATTCTATTCTATTCTATTTTACTGTCAAACGAAAAAATCGTGTCATTTCTCACCCGGAGTGAATTCACTTGCAGGATAGAAAAAAAGTCAAAAATTGTATTGGAAAAATACCTCAATGTGTCGTTCCTAAAAGAAAGATTTAAAAATTGAAAAATAATTTAAGCTATCCTGTTATAACGAGGTTTCTATAAAAGTTTTATTTTCTACCTGAAGCAACAAAACAAAGCCAAAAGCGAGGCCGACCGAAGCGATTCATGCGGTCATTCCCACAAAATGTTCATTAGTGTTAGTTATACAGAATAACAAGGCTAACTTTAACATTCTTACCTTTAGTCCTAACACGTATACGACCTGGAATATGTTAAACTTCCAGATTTACATGATGCGTGCATGTTAAGATTAAAATGTCAACACAAACATTCTTGATGTCATCAATAATGGACAATGACGTCAAGATTAATTTAGTCTGGAAATTTAAATTTTTCAATCATAGACTTGAGGACTTGTTATTCATGCAAGATGTTTCTTACGATTTTCAATGTGTTTAATATTGAAAGAGTGACTATATTTGCCTTGAAATAACCAAAACAAGAATGTAACTATTTATTTTTTTCAGGTCATGAGAAAACATTGTGGGAAAGAAGGAAATGCTAGTTTGTAAAGTTTATGTTAATATGTTTATCTTTTGTTGTTGTTCACGCATGTACAAGGACCTGTTTTCAAGAGCGATTTTTTAACCCTGAAGATAATATAATAGTTTAATTCCAGTTATGTTCAAAAAGGTTTATGCATTCTTATTTGCCCGATTAAAACAATTTTGAGTACACAGTTTTTTTAATAACTTCCGCGAAAAAGTGGCCCCATGGAAAATGTTTGCTTTTAGTGATAAATCTTTACGTTTTTGCTAAATGTAATTAAATCTGAGCTTATGAAGAAGTTATGTCTCGATTTCATAGAGGTATTAAACTTAATCGCTTAACTGATGAACGAATCATTAAGTATTGGAGAAATAGATTGTACATCACAAACATACATCTACTCAATACATTATTGGTGTTATGTAATGGTACTTGAATAAAATAGACAAGATATTGGCCTATTTTATAATTCAGTGAAATTTATTACCCTATGTAGATCTGTGTAGAAAATGCAGGTTCTATGGGAAATTTCAAGCAGTTCTGTTTTGATATTAATCAAGACGAGTTATTATCACGTTATTGTATTCAAAAGCTGTAAGTTTATCAGCTTCATTTAAATGAACAAAATTTAGGTCTGCTATTTACCTGCGATTTCAAATATGAAACTTTTTCTAATCTTAAGTGGCCCATATTCAATCAAAACATAATTTGACCTAGTGTTCATTGATTTTTCTTGTGTTTATTTATTTATTTTTTTTAACAATTTGGGAAATCTCATCCAGTCCAGAAATAATGATTTCTTTTGTCTGTTGTTCACATGAATTTACACTATGACTAAGTCATTTTCAGTCTAGTATCTGAGGTGACTTCAGCTCTTTCCAGGAGAGGAATTACAAAAGGTTTGTTTGTTTGTTTTTTACCAGAGAATAAAAGGTAAGGTGCAAGTTGATTTGCAAAAATCTTACTTCCCTTAATTTGTTTTCAGTTAGACATAACAGAATGAAATGAGCAATAATTGAAAATCAATTTCGCAACTGATAAATCCTGGGATTACGCACTAAACTATAAAATACATATGCTCTCTCGCTCTCTCTCTCTTTTTCTCGTAACAAATAATCTGTCGACCAGTACTCTCTCTCTGTCTCTCCCCCCCTCTCTCGTAACAAATAATTTATCAACCAGTACACAAATTGCTGCGCTCGCTTTTAAGGGGGTTGGCCTAAAATACGAAATGGACCACTAAGCACGAAATGGGGCGAAATGGACCTTCTGTCGGCGAAATGGACACTTATCATACCTTAAAGGTCAATAATTTGATATTGTAAAGTTAAAATACCATCATATAGGAATCTAATAAATGCTTTAATATAATTTTACAAGGTAGTATAGTAATTGAAGAGATTTTTTTTTCTTTTTTCACCATTCTACTTTGACTTATACGACGAAATGGACAGGTCGTCGGCCGCGAAACAGACTTTTTTTTATTTGCAATCAATTACTTAGATTATCTATCATGTCTACCTAAAATGACTTCATTTGATATCAATATGGTGCTTCGATGAATTAATACCAGATAGAAATTGACTTCTAAAAATCCCCTACATTAAGCCATCATGGGCTACAGAATGGACATTTTGAGCCGGGAGATGTCGAAATGGAGTTCAAGGTTTGGAGTAGGCGCTATTCTATGATATCAACTTATAGATTTTATCCATTAATTGAGACAACCATCTGTTAGATATAGCAGGGAGTTTCTATTTTATTGTTGCATTTTATAAGTTATTCAAATAAATGTTTATACCATTTTATTACGCAAGTCAATTAAGTTGCCAATGATCCATTTCATCAGCAGGCAGACCGTGACCGTTCTTAAACCTAAAAGTATAATCACGACAACTACAATTTGAATAAGATCAATCACCATTGAGACATTAGATAATATAATTTGAGAGAGACAATCGACCATTTACTACCATTTCATTGCTTTTTTGCATATATGAAAGTCCATTTCACCGTGAGAAGGTCCATTTCGCTCCATTTCGTGGTAATGGCCCATTTCGTACTTAAGGCCAACCGCTTTTAAGGCTTTGCCTTATTTCATATTAAAAGTTAGGGTTTTTTTTTTTCATTGAAACCATTAAAACAACAATAACCTTTGATTTCAATGTGAATTTATCAGGGTGAAGTTTAGATTGCAAGTGTCTGTAGATCTGTGATAATTTCTCAGTGTCAATATCAAACTGGTTGGCAGAGTCTAACAAATCGAAGTATGTCACATCCTCTGGTAGCTTTTGAACAATTCCACATTTACAAAAAAACAGTTCCTCATAACTTCTGTTGCTAACACCACACCGCCAACAGTTTCTCCCAGCATGATCATGATGAGTGCAAAAAGTTCTGATCTGCCTTTGACAGTGAAACACACCCTTGTAACTTTTATGCAAACGTAAACTTTGTTGAAATCGTGCTTCAAAAGAAGGAATATGATTTGTCTTCACGAAAAACAGAAGGTTTGTTGATACAGGCGGGGTTTTTAGGTTCCCGAATCCCAAATATTTTGATGCAAGTCTGACAGTCTTCATGGAAGCCGCCATTTTGACTGTCACATGACCTTCAGCAAATGTAGCCTGTTATAATCCGGTGTATAAACAATACCGCCCGGGACAGAATCATTGGTGGACGTTTACGTTTACCAGTGTTAACATAGACTGGTTCTGCTGTCGTGTGTGTATTTCCGTTTATTTATCGTCGCTACCGTAGCACATGCCCATATGAGCGACGCCCCCAGAAGACGGTTAGTTGTTACGGGGGATAGTGCAAGGATACATGACGAAACTACTGCTGAGATCCGCCATGGTTCTTTTACGTGCTCGGTGTAAAGCACCGTCTCACGGGGCCTCGGTTTAACGTCTCATCCGAAAGACAATTAGTTTTTGTTAGTGTGCCAGCCCGGGTTTGAACCCACGCCGTCGAACTTCAAATGGTTTTGAAGTCCGGTGCTCTACCAACTGAGCTAATCGGGCTGTCGACTCATGTATGAAGCTTTTATAATAGACGACAGTGGGACCAGTCTAGTGTTAATACTGCGTAAGAACAATCCTGTCGGATGTTAATAGGTTTTCAAAACAGTAGAGCTCACTTAGATTCAATTTACTCTATTTCAAGAATTGTGTCCGTCTGAAAACTGTGCATTTTAAAAATGGAGTGACACAAGGATTCTACATAACCTTTTGAAACCTCAAAGACATCTTTTAAGTGCGAAATCATATGCAATTCTGACTGATATCGGGTGAACGTTTTGCTTGCGTAGAACTACTTTTCAGGCAGAGTGAGTAATTTGTCCCTTGTTTCCCAATGGTCTATGGGAGGTCACTCATGAAAATGGAATTACTGGAATGGTAACCTCCCCTGACACTACTGATAATAACAGAATAATAACCTGGGTCACACACACGAATACGGATACAACACGAGCAGGTAGTGTAAAGCAGTTAGGTCGTGTGATAAAGGTTCATGCAATGGGGTTTTACACCACTTTTCAACACACGACATTCAAGCTCGAGAGTGTCTGCAATAATTTTTCATGCTTATCCTTTCTGTTTTTTTTTTATTTGAAAATGAAAATCGCGGAACATTAATTGATTATCCCTTTATTGAATTTTTCAAGCAGATAACAACAGAATTTTGATCGTGATCACGGAGAATCGATTAGTGTTGCAAAAATTATTGATACCTAGATAATCTCATTGCCATTTCTTTCCTAAAATACCCAATGGATAAGACAGACAATCACTCTTTTAGCTACCCCCGGCATAATGCCGAAAGTTATCGAAACCTTGTAATTACGGGACTGTGGTTGAAGATCGACGATATACAGTCGATATTGCTTGAGCGACTACGTCTATTAGGCGACCAATTGTATAAAGCGACCACCATAAAAAGTCCCTTCACCGTAATCAAAATCTCTGAAAAAGAGGATATTCTTATCGAAAAATTGGTTATTGTTGAATCTTGTGTTGTAAGAACCAATTAAAATCGTCTCAATAAGACGATTCTAATCGGTTCGAACATCATAAGATTTAGTACGACTTGGACGATAATCTATAAATGCTATCAAAATGAGCTGTCACATTTATCACAGTATTTCGTATGGGAACCAGTCAAACCGGCCCCTCGTCAAACCGGCCCCCGGTCAAACCGGCTCCAAAACGGTCAAACCGGCCCCAAAAAATAGTCAAACCGGCCCCTCAACTCAGAAAAACGGTCAAACCGGCCCCAAGAAATAGTCAAACCGACCCCTATTTATTTTAAAAATTTTTGTTTGATACAATTATTTTACTTTAATATTTTGAACCTACGAACTTTTAATGATCTTGGTCCATGATATACATATTTTAGAGGGGTGGCAGTCATTTCACTATTTAGACGTTTCACTATTGGACGTTTCCTACCAGGACGTTTCACTACTATTTGGTAGTGAAATGTCCAAACAATGTTGAACTATATTTTGTTCATTATATTACTATAAATTATCAGCCTTTGATAAATCTTATAGTTTTTAATAGATTTATTTGAAAGTATTGAACAAGACATAACAATATTTTTACTCTTTATTACAGTTGAAATATTTTCATGCAAGAAATGCAGTTGAATAAGTTAAATTCCCTCTTTCTTAGTTGTCTACATAAATCATCTGTATGATTATGATATAAATGATTTATTATAGAATTATTTGCATTTGTGGTTAATGTAATTTATAGCCTAAGCTTTCTTTCCTGTGCAATGGCAGATCAATAGTGTGGGCTTATGAGAGGCATTGTATATGGCACCCCTTTGTAGCCTGATCTTTCATTTCATCACAGGTGGCAGTTACAAAGAACTATGGGAAAAAGATAATGTCTTCATTTAGAATTAAATAAACATTTTTTTAAAAAGAATGTTTTGATACCGCCACCTATGATTTTCATAGGGAAAGCAAAAGTAATTCATTAATAATTGTTTGCAGATTACATTTGTGAAGTTATATGATTTAAAATAAAAGTTTTATCAGCAACATTCTTTTGATATGAATGTTATTTCTAACCAATCTTGTAATCTTTCATTTGTTGAGAAAAAAAAGTTTAAAAATGGGGAATTCTTAATTTCGTAAATAATTCACTTACACATAAACACAAGATAAAAGAATCTCTTTCTCAAATTAATCTTTTTCCACACTTATCTTATAATAGATGTTTCACAAAATTTTTCTCAAAATGCTCATTGATAAAATCATAAAAATGAAAACAAATCAAAATGCCATGTTTCATAACTATATTCTATTTTCTCATTGTGAATGATTTGATTTCCAAAAAAACAAACAAAAAAAAAAAACTTATTTTTAATAACAATAAGATATCTTATTGTTTAAGAAAACCTTGTTGAAAATAATAATAAATACTTTCAAGTTAGTTTAAATTTATCTTTTTAATCACATTCTCAGCTAATTTCATACTTTTTTTTCAATTGATAAGTATGTGTGGTTTTAGGTCCCTCCATGCTCTAGGCATATATGGTACGGAACATGAGAGAGAATAAATACTGTTGAAAAATATGATTATGGCTTGAAATACTTGTAAATTCTTGAGAAATTCTGCTTTTTTACTCACATATATGTCTATTCACATTTTCCTGATTTTCAATCTCATTTCTTTTCATTTGGGACAGAATTATGAATTCTCTTTTTTTTTTTTCATTTGGAAACCCCCCTCCATTGTTAATATTTAATCTGTAAATTGCATACATATAATGTTTATTTCAATTATATTTAAAAAACAAACAAACAAACAATCAGATTAAATAATCCAGACAACATATATAATTATATCTTTTTATGGGAGGATTTTAAAGTGAACATTATTAGCTTAAATCATTTTCATTGGAATTAGTGATGGGAAATACACCCAGAACAGAACATATCTTTATTTACATCCAGGTACAAAGTAGTGTACAACATGGACAAAAATCAAATAAACATGAAATATAAATATTTTTCGGTTCCGATTCAATAGATACGTGTATAAGGCATATATGTCTCTAAATAAATTCTATCGGGCGATTATTTTCCAATGGGATAGATCTTGATTCTCTTTAAGGGATTTTCTAAGATTGATAAAATGAAAACGATGATTTTTGTCTAGAAATTGGGGGTATTTAACAAAAATGGAAACAGACAGATTATATGAAAGTATATTTGTCCCTTTGTTCCCGAGCGCCCCGCATCCACATCTTGTGACAAGCTGCTTTTTTTGAGAGGCCCTCGGGACAAAGACTCGGGAGCCTCAGACACAACTCCCCATTTTCGCCTTATCAGAAACGAAAGACAAGGACGAAATAGAGAGTCGCCTTACCTTAATTTTGAAAAGAATTCAATTTTTGTTAATCAAATACCCAAATCTATAATTATACTTGTATAAATACAAGTAATAATAAATACTGCGCAAGGAGGCACGGATGAGGCTTTATTTTTAAATCAATACTGTATGCAGAAATGGCGCAAATACACTCTCTTTGTGAAAGCACTTACCACAGTTCTGCAACAATATATATCGTAGGCTATTAATAGTTGTGTTACCTAGAAATCACGTGACTTCTCGCTGCACGCTTTTCACACAGCTCACTTAGTCAGACCAGTCAATGAAAATACCATTTTAGGAAATTTTTACGCTACTTTGTTTATGTTTTTATCCGAGTGAGACATTTTCTACAATATGGATTAGGTGAGTAAAGTAATTGTTATTGTTTGCATCATTGTTGAAAGAGGTTATTCATGAATCTAGACCCTTAGCCTAAATTTATTGCATTTATTGGTTCTTTACACACCATCTTACAGCATGGACGGTGCTGTTCAAGATTGAATGACAAACTGTATGGCGTCCAATCGAGACAAGCATCATCTGCTATTTTTTTTTTCTTTTAGAATCTATGTTTATAGGCTTACTAAATTGGAAAGAGATAGACAACAACATCAAAATTCATAGGGATCAGGGTTGGGGCCTGATAGTCCATCTCCAGACCAGTTGGCACAATGCCACAAGATCTGGGTCCTCAGTAACAGAGTCTACATCAATCATAAGTTATCAAAATGTCTATGATTATCAGTTTTATATAGACATTGTCACATAGCATAGGCGTGTCTAGGATTTATCTAGGATTTTGAAATATATATATGCGCTTAGAAGGAGACAAGCAAAAAATATATAGGATAAAGGCAATATGTGGATTGTGTCAAAATATGAATGACCTCCGTCCACTTCCTTTTTATGATCTGGGTCTTGGTGAATAATCAAAACATCTAAACCACAGTTTGAATTAGCTGTAGTTTCCACTTCCTTTTTATGATCTGGGCCTTGGTGAATAATCAAAACATCTAAACCACAGCTTGAATAAGCTGTAGTTTCTATACTTTGAACATCCATCAACAATATTTTCAACGCCCTTGCATAGAAAGTTTTGTGGATGATTGGAAAATAAATACAGTTAAATGGATAGATATGTAAATAGATAAATATATACAAAATAATTATGTATTGATATTTACAACATATATGATCTGTTAAATTTATTCATTTTTGCAAATATTCCAAATGATGAATTGATTAACAGATTTGTTATGTTTTGTCACGCTACTTAAGGTGTAAAGAGCACAGCAATTAACCGGCTCAAAGGGAAGGTTCAGTACAATATATTGGACTTAACATTAACCTTAACCCTTGTCATGCTGAACCAAGATAGTTCCTGCATTTGCATATAGTAAAGACAAAGATCAGCTTGCACACATGACATGTGCAGTTTTGTCTTAGTCTACAACACCTGGCTTTATTTTTGACAAGATTTGTTTTCTTAAAGAATGTATTCCAGGATTAATACCGGTTTGCAATAAGAGCACTCGATAATTTCGGCACTTTGATTTCATTGCAGTTTTGTAAGAGGGTTTTTTTTTTTTTTTTTTTTTTTCTGTATTATGCAGCATGTAAGGGTCAGGTATATACATGTTCTGATGATATTTTTTTTATCTTTAATTTCTTTTCCCTCTTTTTTTCGCTTTCAACAGTTTTAAAGTTACAATAAAGGGTTATCTTTGGTAATATTTAGACAAGGTTTCTAATAGTGTACAAACAAAGTATCACTGGTAAATCTGGGGTCACGTGACAAGTGGTCAGTCATGAAAATTTGAGCTCTCGATGAAAACTTTGAAAAACTTCGAAAAAACAGTCGAGGGAAATTTAGAAGCTACTAATTTTGTTGATTTGGGTCAAAATTAACCGTCGGTAACCATCATGGGTAAAAATCGCAACCAAAAGAACGATCGAAACCAACAAACAAGAAGCGGTCAGTCCAAGGACAATGGTCAACGTGGTCAGCGAGGTAATGGCGGTGGGTGGGGTAATGAAAGTCAAGGTGAAATGCAAAGTAACAAGAGACAGCGAAACTCAACAGGAGGTACGTCCACTCACCCACCCCACTTAAATGTCCATAATATTGACGATGAGGCTGCTGAGGACTTTAAACAATTATCAACAGATGATAAACTTCTCGCCATGTTCCGAGTTCTCTATAATGTAAACAAAATGGGTTCGCGAATGGACCAAGTTGAGCAAAGATTAGACTATATCATGAATGAAACCAAGTTGAATAATGACCGATTTAAGTATTTGGAATACAAAAGCATCGATCTAGAGGCTAGAAGTCGAAGGTTGAATTTAATTTTCCGTGGAATCACTGAGGGGCCAAAAGATGAGAATTGCATGGAGCTCGTGAGAAACTTTTTGATTGTTGACCTTGAAATTGAAACAGCTGATCAAATCGGAATGCACCGTGCTCATCGCCTGGGTAAATATGAAAGTGGAAAAACCCGTGAAATTATAGTCTGTTTCAAAGATTACTGCGATATACAATACATCTTATCAAATGCTTACAAACTGAAAGGAAAATCGGATGTAGGAATCAACAGAGATTTTCCGAAGGAGATTGTGAACGCGAGGAGTAAACTATGGTCTAATTATAAGATAGAAAGGGGTAGAAACCCACCAAAAAGTGTGTTCATTTCTTATCCAGCAAAACTTATTGTGCGCGGTAAAGTAATTCAAGATGAGTTTCCAGACTGGTCCGAGGTATTATTTAAGCAAAAATCTAAGGTAATGCCTGAGCATAGTCCAAACAGTGCGCAAAAATACGTCGAAGCAATTTCTTTGCACCAAAAGCAAAACAAACAACAAACAGAACAAACCAACGATTTTGCATCAATCCCTAAAATGCAAACTACTTTGCCTGACTCGGGCTTGGGTCCAGTCGAGATTGATGACTATTTACAAGGTAAAAATGCTAAAAATGCAGACAGTAGTCATAGTAGGAGTGAGTCTGAATTTATTGACTTTTATAGCCAATCCATGTCCCGACTGGAAGCAAGTCATAGCCAGGCAGCATCTAATGCTGATTGTGTACATGAAAACGAGAAGTAAGATTCTGGGGAAACTCAAGAAATAGACAATTTTCATGATTCCACTAAAATTAAACACATAAACAACAAAAAGTGCAGTTTGAATAGACTGGAAAACGGCCATGCTTCCCAAACGTTACATATCGGTGCTCTAAATGTATGTGGACTAAAACGAAGGTGTCAATACCCCGATTTCATCGAACTAGTTCAAAAATATGACTTTTTCTTAGTTTCAGAAACAAAGCTCGATTCAGATGACATGGTAGACATTGAGGGATACGATTTTATTAATGTGCCCCGTGAAAGTAAATATATAAGAAAATCAGGTGGGCTAGGTGCCTATATAAGAAAAGAACTAATCGAATACGTTGAAATAATTAATCCTAGTACAGACTATGTCTTCTGGATAAAACTAAATACAAATAATAATGAAGAAGATATTATTATTATTGGCATTGTATATGTGCCCCCTATGTGCTCTAGATTTTATGACAATGATAGCTATGATACTTTTGAGAGCTCTGTGACTGAGATTACTTCAAAATATGATAATATTTTCCTTTTAGGCGATTTCAATGCACAAACAGCCAGCATGCCTGACTTTTCTGATGATGATGATTTTCTAAATGATCTATTTGGGTTAGATGAGGAATCTATACAGCTGATGAACCAAAAGTCTACTTTACAAAATCATGGTATTCCACTTAAACGCACATCACAAGATAACAAGAAAAACAATCATGGATACAAATTGATAAATCTCTGTATTAACACTAACATGGTGATAGTAAATGGCAGAATAGGGGCTGACAAATTGCTTGGCAAAATGACATTCAAAAATACTTCTGTCATCGACTATGCCCTTGCTAGTATTAAAGCCTTTTCTTACATAGGTGATTTTAAAATAGTTGACTTAGACACTCTATTTTCTGATGGTCATTCTCTCTTAGATTGTAAAGTTAAAGTGGCAAACACAGTAGAAATACAGAACCATAAATTTATATCTAACAAGTTAGGCTGGGAAGGCAGCAAGGCCACAGAATTTATAGAATCTATATCTGATGACAAATTGAATGTATTACTAAGAAAATTAGATAATTTCAAAGTATCGCAATCACAACATTCTATAGATGAAATAACAGATACACTCAACTCAGTAATTGTGGAAAGTGCACAAAAGACATTTGGAAAAAACGCAAATAAACCAATAAAAAGCAATTTTAAAAATAAAAACAAGCCATCTTATCTGCATAGGCACAGGAGGCGCATTCACCAGAGTAGACGATTTCATTGTGATTTGTGCAGTAAGACATATGGTCAAAATTTCTTGAATAAACACGTACAAACCGTTCACCAAAAATTACATCTGTTATGCGACAAGTGTTCACAGACTTCTTATACAAAACAAGGTTTAGCTTGCCACACTGTGTCTGTCCTCGATAGTGCAAAATCTTAGTAATGAGTCTTTTTTATGATAAAACCTATTATATTGGGCACGTAAACAAACATATAGGTATCAAACCATTTTCTTGTAGGAAATACAAAACCTGTAAGTATATTGGAATGAAATCGAATAAATTTATGTGCGCTAAATAGTGATATTACGTCTAGCAACGTCAATTCTCCTGATGACGTTACATTAAATACGCTAAAATGACGTTTCCAGCGGCAACGTCAAACAGAAACATTTGATATGGTGGCACAGTAAGAATGTAAAGATGTAGTTGTGACATTTCCATGTAGTATTTTTTTGTAAAAGGCATTAGCCGAAATATCAAAAATATAGTATATTATTGTAAAGAATTAATTCTATTTTCTTAAAACTAAATGCAAATATAACTTGGTCTTCAAGATCATGTGCGGAAAAAATGTACATATGATTGTGCCGTCAGCTAAGATGTATGTTTACTTTTTTAACAGGCAAAATTTTCTTTTACAGCATTAATGTGACAAGCTGCACGGAACAAAACCAAGTCTTCGAAAAGTATCTAATGTGACTAGCCTTTACGACTTTCGAACTGACAGACTACAGCAAATGCAGTTTCAGTTTCTGTCTAATTCTGTAAAAGAAAAAAAGAACTGCTTCCTAGAGTATTGTTTATATTACTTACGGAACCGTAACTAAGAACTCAGGCGTAGACCGTAAGGCGACAAACTGTGTGCAATCAGAGCAAGTTAGAACAAAGAACAAAAACCAAAGACCTTTGATTTTGTTAAAGAAAAATGAGTTGAAAGTTGGCAAAATCTCACACAAAAGCCCGTTACAATGCTGGTTGTCAAAGTATGAAAAAACAACAACAAACGAATAATTAGAAAATTAAGCTATGTAGAGTAACATTTTCTGTACACTTCAGTCCGTAATCATGAGAGGAACATAACTCCCAAGTTTCAAGTCAATCGGACATAAGGTGACAGAGTTATGCTCCTTAAAAAGGAGTGAATGCCACCCGTCCGTCGGACGTCGGTCGCCGGACGCCATAGGATAAGATAAAGATAAGATAAGATAAGATAAGATAATTATTTATTTGCACAATTATACCCTTAAAAAGGGTTAAAGGCAATTAACACATCAAATACAAATCATGAGGTTAATGGGTGAACAAATTAAATCAATCAACGACGTAAACACATACACGTGCACGCATATATATATACACACATAAACACGCGCGCATGCGTGCACGCACGCACACACCGACACACGCATACACGCACACACACGTACTCGCGCGCGCTCACACACTCACACACACATACTCCCACACACAAACACCCACCCACTCACACTCGCTTATACATAGAAAGTAAAACACACATTAAAAAAAAAAAAAAAAAAAAAAAAAAAAAAAAAAAAACATATCTTTAAATTCTCTTAAATTATCATTAAATTACAAAGTTGTGAACTGGTTTGGAATCTAAGGCAACAATAGAATAATCAAAATTATGCTATTCCACTTTCATATATGTAATTGGCAACGGTTTTTATGATGTACGTGTCTGTACTCTTCATGATGTTTATAAAATTTTCGGTTCTATCATTGTTAAAAATAATTTTGTTTGTATAATCTTTAATCATATTAATGAGATTACATCTTAAGTTATCATATTTTTTGCACTCACTGAAAAAGTGAACCTCATTTTCAATTTTATTACACTCATTACACAACCTTTCTTCTGTTTTTTCTCCGTAATATCTTCCTTGTTCAATTCTCAACCGGTGTGCACTAATGCGGAAAGCGCATAAGCTTTTCCTATGGTTTTTGTCCTGTATAACATCCAAATATTGTTCAAACTCAAAATTTTCCTTGAACAATCTGTAGGTTTGTAACTTGGTTGCCCCTTCTTCTTTAAGCATTCTTTTTTTCCAAATCAAAATGAATCTTTCCTTTACCTTATTCTTCAATGCTGATAATAGGGCTTTTGAATTAAAAGTAGTCTTATTTTTCCATACATGAGAAAAACCCAAGTCGAGTAAAATGCGTTTAACAAAATTTATCCACGTATTAACTTCTTTTGAACCATCTAATTGCTCCTGATAAGCTTTTGATAATAAAGAGTTATCTTTTGAATCGATAGCATGTATCCAAAAATTTAAAATATTCGCTAAAACGGATATAATCAAAGGAAACTGTCCTAATTCACTCAATACCCCCAAATTACAAGTCTTTTTGTGTAATCCTAGGACATATTTACAAAACTTAATATGAAGTTTATCAAAATCATTACTTCCTTTAATAGAAACCTCAAAGAACTCATCCAAAGATTTATTGACATAATTAGCTTTGTAAGGGGCCCATACCTCACTATTATAAATGGCAATAGGTTTCACTAAAGCATCAAATATTTGCAACACAGCTGATGTTTTTATTGATTGGTTAAAAATTCCCTGTTTGATAGAATATAAAGCCCTTGTAGCTTTCAATGTTAAATCCTTTTCAGCTAAGCAAAATTTTCCATTTCTGGAAAACGTAACACCTAGGTATTTATACCTGTCAACATGGTCAAGTTCTATATTACCTATCATAAATTTAAATATGTTATTGACCTTTTTCTTTGACTTAGTGAAAGTCATAATTTTGGATTTATTAGTATTTATAACTAGCCCCCAGTTACAACAAAAGTTATAAACGTTATCTATATTTTTCTGTAGCCCTTCCTCTGATGTTGAAATAAGCACTAGGTCGTCTGCATATAACAGATGATTTATAATTTCATCCTTTAAGGTAGGAGCATCTTGTACCAACAACTCATCACTTAGATCGTTAATAAAAATATTGAATAAAATAGGACTCAATATGTTCCCTTGAAAAACACCCTGGTCTATTTTAATTTGGTCACTTAAGGAATTTTTACATCTTACTCTAGAAAATGATTTTTGATACATTGATTTAATTAGATTGTAAACGTAACCATTAATCCCAGCTTTCTGTAGCTTTAGAAACATCCCTTCATGCCAAACAGTATCAAAGGCTTTCCTCAAATCAATAAAACATGTGAACAATTTACCCTTGTTCAGATTTTTACTTATGTATTTGTCAACAATTGTCTTCAGAATGAAAACCTGATCGGACGTTCTATAGTTTTTCCGAAAACCGGCTTGTTCCTTTCCAATGAATGATTTATTTTCCAAATAGTTCGAGATTCTTACATTTAATACGTGACAGAACAATTTTCCAAAACAACTGTTTAATGTTATGCCTCTGTAATTATTCGGATCGTAGCAGTTCCCTTGTTTGTGGATTGGAACAATAATTCCTTCTGTCCAAGCAGAAGGAAATTGACCCTTTTTAAGTAGAACGTTAAATATTGAAACTATTGTTTTACTAGTAAATGGAAGGGCAGCTTTAATCATTTCATTTTTTACTAAATCAGAAGCGCTTGCTTTGTTGTTTTTAAGTTTTTTGCTTGCCATAAACAATTCATCTTCTGTTATTGCAAAGTCTAGATTACCATTGAGAGTATTTTCTTCAAAACTATTTAATTCACTATTTATTTCCTCTCTTCTTAAAGGATCAATACCGTTCCGTTCACTTGTCAAAAGCTCTCGAAAGTGTTCAAACCAACGGGTCCTATTGATTCTTTCGGATTTATCTGGGGGCAAACATTCATTTTTAAGTTGGTTTATAATTTTCCATGCTGCCTGAGGGTCGCGATCGATAGTTTCATTTAACAAATTGGTTAAGTTTTTTTGGTATCTTCTTCTTTTTAATTTAACCATTTTTTTATATTCCTTATATTTTGTGTAATATTTAATGCGTAATTCGTCACTCCTGGTATTTCTATTAAATTTATTTCTTATGTAGTTTAATTCTTTCCATAATCTTCTACAATCTAAATCAAACCATTTTTTGTTATTTTTACGAACTTTGTTCTTTGTTGGTTTTAATGATTTTCGCTTCAAGGTATTATTTCCAGCAGAAACTAAAATATCAGTTATCATTTGAATTAAATGATCTACATTTTCGGATCCATCTTTAACTAGTTTATCAATATCCTTTAACTTTGAGTTCACAAGTTCAGTTCGAAAAAAGTCTTGGTATTGTGTTCTATTACTTTCTTTCCATTGGAATATATCAGGCAGATGATTGAAATCGCGATTATCTTCACTTTCATCAAATATCTTTTGTTTATTATCATACGAAATTTTTAATTTCAGTTTTAAATTACAATGGTCTGAAAATGTATTAATATCGTTTACATTCAAGGTCAAAATCTCCTCTGATAACGATGTGCTAGTGATAAAATAATCAACAACACTACTTCCCTTTGGAGTATGACATGTATACTTTCCATCGAGATCACCTAGAGTTCGCCCATTTAATATGTATAATTGATTATCAATACAAGTATCGATAAGCCGTCTACCGTACTGATTAACTATTTTGTCGTCATATGAAACCCGAGGTAATATAAAGTTAAAGTTATCGCCAGGCATAAAAGAATACTTATCATTTTCAGTTTGTGAATGAGAATCATTCGCACCAACCCTGGCGTTAAAATCGCCTGCTAAAATGACCTTGCCTCGACACGAAAAATATTCTACCTGTTTCTCTAGCTTATCTAAAATATCAGTCCCATGTCTTTTACTATAAGTAGAATTTATAGGAGGGAGATAAATAAAACCTATGAACAACTCGGATTTAAATTTAGTTAATTCTTTTTGAATGCGTACCCAAATAATGTCGCTATCACTGATAGGATCAAATTTACAAAATGGTCTAATATCTTCCTTTACTAGTACCGCTATACCTCCTGACGATTTCCATGCTTTTTGGTGTTTCGGCCTATCTTTTCGAAAAACATTGTAACCAGGTAAATATATTTCAGTTTTTACCTCGGCATGAGTTTCTAATAAACCTATTACATCACTATCTTTGAAAATATTAATTACCTCCGGGTCATGTAACTTATTGCTTCTTATTCCATTAGCCTTAAACTCCAAACCATGTATGTTCCAACTACATATTGTTAAATTTTTACTTCCGTGGCTATCCATGACAATAAATGCGTCATCCTGAAAAAGTAAGATTAGAGCGAAAAATACGAACAAATCTTTTCAAACAACATCTTCAAAACGAATCATTACTTTCAAATTGTATTACCTATCTTAATTTTGAATAAAATGTAATAATAATAATAATAATCACGAATGTTACTTTTAAAGTACCCTTAATATATATTGACAGTTACTTATTAATGACCTTTATGATAACGGTCACTTTCCAAATATTGTCTATCATGATAATCTGTGGACCGTCTTCCATGATACCTGTCATTCACTCGATCTCTGTAGTACCTATTTGGACTTATGTAATGTCCGCTAAATCTTGTATTAGAGTCACGATAAAATGAATTTCGTCCACGATCTCTGCTAATACTCCGTCGAATTTCTCTGGTATTTCTATACGAATAATTACGGTATTGATTAGTTTCATCTGCTCTCTTGTGATAAGTTTCTGATTTGGAGTCTCGATTACGGAATCTTTCCTGGTCTCTAGGTTGTGGTGAGGTATATTTTCGCTGACTTCTAAATGTAGGACCTTGATAGTAAGATCTAGTTTCGGTGGATTGCTCGAGTCGTTTTTGTTGGTTTATAGTTGTTTCTATTTTAAGAGTCTCTCTGATAATGTTTTCTAAGTTTTCTTCAAAAACAGCTACTCCTTTTCTTGACAAGTGTACAATATCATTACGATAGTATTCCCTGATCGGTGATCACGTATTGCTTTTGACAGAAGTACAACAATCGCAAGGCCGAAGAGAACCCTTGGGTTAAAGACATGTCGTTAAATCAGTTAAAAGGGGTCGCGGCCATCAGACGATCATTGGTCAGCCCGTTTAGCTAGGTTGAGCACCAGACTTCAAAACCATTGAAGTTCGACGGCGTGGGTTCAAACCCGGGCTGGCACACTAACAAAACTAATTGTATTTCGGATGTGAGACGTTAAACCGAGGCCCCGTGAGACGGTGCTTTACACCGAGCACGTTAAAGAACCATGGTGGATCTCAGCAGTAGTTTAGTCATGTATCCTTGTACTATCCCCCGTAACAACTAAACGTCTTCTGGGGGCCTCGCTCATATGGGCATGTGCTACGGTAGCGACGATAAATAAACGGTAATACAAACAAACAGACGATCAATGTACGGTGTTGAGCTTGAAAATCTTTACCGCATCATCCTATTGTAACCGCTGTCACCATAAGGGGACATGCGACGGTCGTAAGGTGTACAGTAGATCTAAGTGAATGATGCCATCGTCTCCAAAGGGGATGCCCAGTTACCATGCAGCCACATCAGCGAGTCTTGTGATAGGTTTGGAAATACTTCGAGCAAAGCACAATTTTGTGTTCACATTCGTCGTAAAAAACGTACAATATCAAATGTTCCGTACGATTTTTTTTTCAAAATATTTCCCTACATCTTTATCCTGGTTAAATACAGGATTCTCAGAATAAAAACACATCTCTATGAAACTAACGAGGGTGTACTTTAATTTTGAAATTATATTTGTTGATTGATTATGAGCTGCAGTGACAGGTTAGTTTGACTTTTTTTAAATAATAGCCATTTGTTGTTTTACCAACTTTACTCACAAGGCAATAATATAGTTGTATCTTTTGATCATGTGTCGTTATTGATAAACATATATTGACTAATTTCTAATGATGTGCCAACAAAGTTAACGATTAGTTTCCAGATTTTTTTCCCCTGACGTTTTACCATTTTTATTTGTGGGAAAGTATTTTTATCAAAGAAAGTATTGATATAGATTAATTTTAATCGAAGATGATTGTGTCCTGATTTATAGATGTCGCAGTTGGTCCGAAATTGACAAAGAACTGAAAAATATTTCATACAAGCAATAACAGTATTTAGAGAATTGAATACTATTCAACCTGAAATGTTGAATCGTTATTCTTAATTGATACAACTACCTACGACCAATAGTCGATTATGTATATTTCTCGTATAAATTCGCGTTTTCATATGGTTTGGCTTCACATAAACTTTTGTAGATAATCACATATTAACCAACACACCAGCAATACTCTTCTTCAATTAACCAATATACCATCTTCAATTAACCATGTCTTTGAAAAAAATTAAATATTCACTAAAAATGATTTAACCGTGGACCATCATTGTTATAAGAGGCAAATACGAAGAACCCAATACAACTTCATCTGTAACAACCGACACTTGGCAAGAGTTTGCTTTTTTTGAAATCATATAGCTATTTAAAAGATTTTCTTCATAAATGAATTTATGTCAAGTTTAACATTCATGATAAATGAAGATCAAGACAAAGAGGTAGCGCAAAGTGCAATGGAAAGCGTTTACTTAGTCTAGGGTGATCCATTTTAAATTCATTCAATGCAATCTCCAAAATTACGAACATTCCGTACGACATGTATATTGTTTACAAAAATTACCTATATAATCATAGCAAACCAACATACAAAATCATAGACAAACATTTTACGGTAACATCGTTAAACACCAGTGAGTATGGATGACATATAATACAGTGTGATGCAGTCAAACCCTTTACTATATGGTTATATGCTAAAATAACAAGCTACCAAATTCGAATGAGAATTGGATACAAAAAAAAAACAAAAACAAAAACAAGCACTGATTGACTTAGGGTATTGTCATCTCAGTTTGGAACCTTATTGTATGGCATGACACTACACTATAAAACAGCATACACTAGCCCTTTTCTAAATAATAGCATTTTATACAATATGTCTATCACACATTCAAGGGGGGAAAAACTTACTTAAGGAAAGATTTCATCAACTCTCCATAGTATTTACATTTAAATAGAAAAAAATTGTAAAGTGGTTGGCTATTAGAATTTTGTCATCACAGTTTTGAAACTTCATAGCTACAGCAAGCTTGGATGCAGCTACCAAGTCTCAGAGCCACAATGACCGCATTATTACAGTATATTTATTTAGAAACTGGTGCACATACTCATGACTTCCCCAAGGCAGTTCTTTTAACAAATTCCACAGATACAGACAGCATGCTTTAGCAATTGTACATGGTTCTATGGTTAAACAAGGCAGCAAATAATCAATTTACTTGAAGTTTAGTTGCTTGACTGTTTTTTTCATTCATAATTAATGTATATAAATCATGGAGGTAATTGGGGTGTGATAGGGTTTAGTTGTTATTGCATTTATTTAGTAATACTTTAAGAAAGGAGCTTAGTTGTTTGAGCTTTTTGCTTGAGTTCAAATGAAAAAGAGCTTTAATATTATTTTCATATTGTTGCAGCTCTGGAAGATATCTTTGGCGGTCATCATTGAGTAAAGGACAGTGAAACAAGTAATGGGTTTCAGAGCCAACAGCATTTAGGTCGCAAAGAGTACACAGTCTGTTTTCTAGGAGGGTTCCATCGTATCGACCTGTTTCAATAGGTAGACGATGATTGGCTGTTCTAAATTTAAGAATTGGTAGGTATTCATTTCTGTTTAAAGTTCTCAAATATTCTTCAAAAATATGGTATTCTTTAAAACTAAGATAAATTCTTCCTTTATTTGAGTTTGTTAAATCTTGATGCCATTTTTGCTTGAATTGGTCTATTAGTGTCTGCTTTATCGGTTTATGTATATTTTCGTGGGTAATATTAAATTGATTCTCCCATAAATCTGGTCTTCCTGCTTTTATTAAAATTTCCTTTATTTTATTTGGCCACTTAAAATTGTATTGGGGTTGAGACACCATGTATTTGTATACTTTGAGAGATATTTTATCTGTATTTCCCACTATTAGTCTATTCCAAAAGGATAACATTCTAGACATGATAGTTATAGAGATAGGGTAACGTCCAAGTTCACCATATAGAAAGTTGGAAGGGGTTGATTTTCTACATCCTGTTATTTTTTTTAAGAATTTTAGATGTATTTTTTCTAACATTTCAGAATTTTCGAATCCAAAGACTTCAGAGCCATATGTGAGAATCGGGACTACAGTGTGGTCAAACAGTTTGAGAATCAGGTCAATGGGGAGATCAGAGTTGTTGGTTTTGGTGAAGAGAAAATGTAAAGCCTTATTTGCCTGCTCTGAGATGTGCTTGCGTGCTCTTAGAAAGGATCCATTGTTGGAAAAGGTAACTCCAAGGTAATGATAAGAGTCTTGAATTTCTAAGGGTTGATCACCAAATGAAAAGGAGAAGTTTGTTGTTGTTCTAGCACCAAAAACTAGAACTTTAGTTTTATTTGTATTAACCTGTAGATGCCAGTTTTTGCAGTATTCAGAGAAAATGTTCAAACTGTTTTGAAAATCATTTGCGTTATCAGACAATATAATAGTGTCATCTGCGTAGAGCAAAACAAGTAGTTTAAGCCATAATGATACATCTGTTGTTTCATTTAGCTCAACACTGAAGGCACCATTTGACTCTAAGTATGACTGTAAATCATTAAGGTAAAGGGAGAATAAAATTGGTGACAAATTTTCTCCTTGACGTACACCTATCTCGGATAAAAAAAGTATGAGAGATAGATCCGTTTAATTTTATACATGATTTGATATTTTTATACATATTGATAATTACTCTTAAGAAATTTCCATTTATGTTGTTCAAAATTAGTTTGTGCCAGAGGCCAGTTCTCCAGACCTTGTCAAAGGCTTGTGAAAAGTCAACAAATGCTGTGAAAAGTTTCTTTTTCTTTTTCTTGAGTATTTCAAATAAGGAGTGGAGAGTAAAAATATGGTCACAGCATGAATATTTTTTTCTAAATCCGGCTTGATTTTCTTCTAGTATTTTATTTTCTTCTAAATATATATTAAGTCTTTCATTAAGGACTGCAGTAAATAATTTCCCCAGACAACTTAAGATTGTGATTGGTCGATAGTTATTAGTGCTCTTTGGGTCTCCCTTGTTTTTGAAAATTGGGATAATTGAGCCTTCAAGCCATGTCCCTGGTATTATACCAGTGATAAGCACCGCATTAAATAGTTTGCAGTATAATTCTAAGAAAATATGTTTTGTTGATTTGATATATTCATTGAGGATATGATCAAAAGGACTAGGTGATTTTGAAATACACCCTAAAGCTAGATAATTAAAATAAAGATTCATCAATTAAATAATTAAATGCATAAATAACTTGTTTTCAAATATGAAATTAGATAAATAAACAAAATAATGGCATAAAATACCCCTATATAAAAATGGGTAGTGAAACGTCTAAACAATTTTAAAACAGTAGTGAAACGTCCAAAAGTGAAATGTCCTAATAGTGAAATGTCCCTAGTAGGAAACGTCTCAATAGTGAAATGACTGACATTCATTTTAGAGTCCCCACATAAAAAACTTAAGCTTTATTATATTATTTTGTGTGCTAAATGTATGTTGTAAAAAATAAATATATCGTGATATTTTGATTTAAAAAAAAGCGGCTAAATTTCACAGAATTATTTTGTCAATGTAACGCACAAGAAATATGTCAAAGAACATAAAAGATATTACCGCGTTTGTCTTCTTTTTTACAAGCGCTATGCATTGTTTGGTTTTAATCATGTTTTCTTAGTGTTTGATGATTTAGTTAATAACGCAATTAAAGACCGATGCCAATCAATTATCTGTACAGGTGTTTGTTGATTTAATTAATTGTACAATGAAAGATCAATGGTAATCAATAATCTGTATCTATATCATTGAAACATGCCTTTAATTTAACTCGTTTTCGGCATATAAACCTTTTGAATTTTGTTTCACGCTATTGAAACATCAGTATGATTTAAGCATTCTTGTCGCAATTGCGTCGTGGGTTCAAACCCAGGCTGGCACACTAACAAGTTAACTGTCTTTCGGATGAGACGTTCGAAAGTAGTCCCCACATAAAAAAGCTAGAGTGAAATGATGTTATGAGATCGGGTAATAATTTTAAATAGTGTAGCTTCGGATCAGTGCCTGAATGCTTCGAAGGATCAGGCAGCACGAAACTTTTGTTACTTCCTATATCTTTACAAGCAGTTACAACCGTGTCGCACCGTGTCACCGATTTGTTGACCAATGCGATGCAAAATAACAAAACTTGAATAATTTGTACCTTTTGAATATTGTGCAAAGACTCATATTCACTGTTTGGCAACTATGTACACAACTTTGCAATGGTAGCTTAAAGATGGCTGATATGCATTACTGAAAAAGAAGGTGTCACTCACTTTTGGTACAAACAGAGTTAAATATACGATCCTTTTCGATAATCCTTACATTTTAAAGTTACAATCTTTGAATAAATAATCCGTTGATACTCATGTTTTAACGTCATATGACAAAGTTTCTGTGTAATTTTGCTTTAACGAAATGCTCCTTTTTTGGAAAAACAACGAAACCACGATAATCGAAGCAATATCATACACAAACGGCGCCATATAACATTAAACTATTACTAATAGTCATTAGTGGATCATTTTTTCAAAGCTTAATACATACACGTTGCAATCAAACTGAAGTCCGCCATGTTCAAAATACCGTTGCAACGTCGCGTACAGAGTTTCCAAACAGTGACATTTATTGTACAGACTTTAAGAAAGTCACAATTGCTTTGTCGGATCGAATTTGTTTTTAAGTTGGAATGCGGAGCAATTCCAACTTAGATTTAACAAAACCGCAAAATGAACACAAGATTATTTCATTTCGGGTTTTTTGAGAACACATATCACGTGAACAGGATGTGAATACACTTCGGCCTTCTTTGTATATCTCAAGTTGACAAAGACATACAGTTTATTTCATCAAAAAGTAATAATGCTGTACAATTACACAACTATCACTTCATGTATGTTATTAACACGCTAATTGATGTTTTAAACGATATTTATTGAAAGTTGCGTATGAATATATTAGTATCACATGTTTGCATTTTTTATATTTGGAAGTCATGTGATGAGTCAAGTCCAATAAGGTCAGCAATTGACAATGGCACTAGCCAATCACGTGATCTGCTTATTTGGTAATGTCGCGATCTGTTTTCTCAGTATTGTGGCATTAGCACAGGCAAACCTGTTTTCGTAGAATTATGTTATAGCTTCTTTTAAAGGTATAGTTTCTCTTTCTTAACGACCTTATTACACATTTAACTTCTGACAAGGTGTTATATTGTAAATTTCTGTCTTAGCTACGAAATAAATACCTTTTCTTAAAATAATGATACACTTTTAAAGTTAATAAATATTTTTGCATCATATTGTCGTTTGTTCTCCGTCATATTGCAGTTATCTACATGAATGTTTCATCGTAAAAACCCAATACTCATCCAATAAAACCCTTGCCACCACATCTTTAATTGAATTATGAATATCTTTGCCCAATTGCATTCCATCAACAAGCCATTTGAAACAAACCAACTAGTTCAACTTGTTTTCTTCACATTCTAACACATTAACACGTTTTAAAGCACCATCATACAGTTAGTTACATCGTGAAATTGACATTCATCTCAATAAAAAACATTCTTAATCGCTCACTCAGCGCCCCATTCATTCATTCATTCATAACACTCACTCAAACCATTCAAAAACACTCAAAGTTATTAAAAAAATAAGATCAACATGTACATTCAGAATGAATTAAGCAAGAACCAAATCGCGATTTCACTGACATAAATGGAATTTAAAGCGTTTGATTGGTTATTAACGAAATAGAAAGCTATTCATTGAACTTTTATGCATATTTTATATAGGTTTAAAATATCGCTAATTTTGATCATCCTGAACAAAATAAGCGACATTGGATTCCCTCCCATAAATTTAACTCAAAACTCGCTCCGCTCACTCATTCATTCAACATCATGCTTAAATCATTCCAAAGTCGTTCACCTTATCAATTTCACTATGTTATTAACTGCACCCCCAACTCAGAAATAGAGGAGCATAATTATATTGATTTGATCATGTCTGTCTCTCAGTCCATTGACCTTTTGCTTTCCGCTAGATAAACGGAGAAGCAATTGACCTACAATAACGAAATAACGAATATTGCCCATAATCCAAAGAAATGCGCTATTGTTTCGAGACCATACATGTCACGGTCATCAGTAAATTTTAACAGTTAACAGTTTCCACTCTAACTGAACAACCAATTGACCCAAATCATAAAACTTGACACAAATGTTTTCAGTGACCCGAGAAAGTGCCCAATTTTGGAGTCACAAAGGTCGAAATTACAATTGAACTTCGTCCAAAAATTGTCTTGACATTCCAACTCATGAAGTAAAAGTCTTCCCTGCGAAAATAGCTTTACATCATGGACAAATCACTTGTTGAGGTCAACTTTGCGACAATTCTAATTAAAATTGTAATTGATAACTCAAATGGAGCAGAAGTTTATTGAAAAATAATATAAAAACTGTTTTGAGTGCATAAGTGTTCGCCTGTGCGACCATTAGTCGGCTGTATGGTCCGTATCATTTTCTTCCTTTGTAGCCCACCTTACCAACGTGCTCAAGGGGAGCTTTAGGATCACCCTGACTTCGTCGTCCGCCGTGTGTCGTCAACTTTCTTAAAACTTCTTCTTCTCCTAAACCGCTGGGCCAATTTCAATGAAATTTTGCCAGAATGTTCCCTGTGTGACCCTTTTCAAAATCGTTGCCATATTCTAATTGGCCAATAAATATGGGTATGGCAGGGCGGGTCCTATTTTGAGCTTAAAATCTTTGAATGACATCTCCTCCTGAACCACTGGGCAGATTTCAATGAAACTTTACAAGAATGTTCCTTCGACGACACTCTTCAAATATTGGTGGCAAAATTTTCATTAGCCCATAGATATGGGCGTGGCAGGGTAGGGCTAATTTTGAGTCTCCTCTGTAATGAATGGGTTTGCAGGGTCTATTTTGACTGCTTATAATTCGAATAATGTCTCCTCATCAACAATTAGGCAAGTTTGAATGAATCCCTGCCAGAAAGTTTCTTGGATAAGATCCACTGGACCAATCGAATTCAGGTGAGCGGTTTAGGGCCATTCTGGTCCTCTTGTTATAATTTTTCTTTCATCAGATTCAGTCCTGTGTAACGATTCAGGGGTTTAAGCGTCTCTCGTTGTTGAGATACATTGATATATATATACGCCCGTCAAAAGACGAGACGTATTATGTGATCACCTGTGGTGGGCGGGAGGCGTCAGCTTCGCTAGTAGCTTGAGGTCACCGTCTCTCGAACGCATTCCAACTTATCAGTACTTTCAGTACTTTGATTATCAAAAGGGGTGCAACAAGAGCACTATTTAAAAATTTAAAGAAGTCTATGGGTCTTACGTGAGATGCTTGTATACTTGTATAAACATTATGAAAAAAAGGGAACCTTTTGCATGCCTAGTTCTCATTTGATTTTTTGTTGATTATTTATGATAAAGAGTTCGAGATAAAGGCAATTTAAATAAATAAATAAATTTTTTCGTAGTGTTTCTTTTTTTCTTAGACGACACTCATCACAACTTTCCAAAAAATATATCACGGAGCATTGCGTTTCTATGTAATTATCACCCTTTATTGTCTTAATTATATTGGGGCCGGTTTTAGGGGCCGGTTTAACCGATGGAAAATCGATATTGGGGCCGGTTTAACCGGGGGCCGGTTTGACGAGGGACCGGTTTGACTGTAAAGCTTTCGTATTAAGCGACCATTCCCATTAACGACCGCTTTTTTGTTGTCCCTTATGTGGTCGCTTAACACAAGTTTTACTGTATGTTGAGAAATGTATATCTGAAGAAAGATGCAAACTTTGGTCAAGTCATTTTTCTCAATCGTAATTTTACATGTAAAATTTCTCTTTTCTCAACAAATGGAATCACTCTAGTATGCCAACAGAAACGTCCACCATCAGAACTTCAGTGCTTTGATTTTAAAAAGAGTATTTGAGACGATTTTATGGTTGAATAATAACTCCACTGGTCGAATGCCACTGGGCTATTGTCACGTGGCTGTGTCAGTCGTGCGCCTGTCTGTCTATGCGTCCGTTCGTGCTTCCAATCGTAAACCTTTTCTTTAAAAAAAAACAAAAAAAAACTTTCGAAACTACTCGATGAATTTCATGCAAACTACGCAGGAATGGTTCGCGAGGTTTCACTCTTTTATAGTTGTTCCAGATATTTGATCCAATAGCTTTAATGTACTAATTTCCATATAAGAAGTTTGCCTATGGATATCGATCCTTGCTTGACTATTTATCAGGTCGATGAAAGTATTTCCATTTAATGGAGTAGAGACCATTTCTCTTTCCGTGTTACGTTCTACAATGTATTTCTCTTTCTGTTCTGTGAGGAAACTTTGAATTTTTTTCTCTAGGAACTTAACCAAACTTCACTGGTAATATCCATTATAAGGCGCCGGAGGATTACAGATTTATTATATGACAGAAACTTTAAAACTCGTTTTAAGAACCAAAACGGATGAAAATCAAGCAAATTTTACTTCAACGGTCAGAGTGATCATTTGGTGATCCTGTATCAGATTACAAAATTATGTTGATTTGATGGAAAATAGTATTTTTGTCTAGACAGAGGTCATTTCTCTATATAACGTTATTGTTATCATACTTGAAACTTAGAAAACCATCTTCTTAGAAACTTAATATTTTAGCTCCACGTTGCGGTGTATCCATCGTGCCCCATGAGAAACCTTGAAAAAAAAAATGTTAGTTTGCTTGTACTGTACGCATAGCTCATACACGACTGTTACTGGAAGACGAACCCACTCACTAGCTACCTATCCTTGAAAAAATAATAATTTCCTTTTGCCGGAAAAAGGGAGAGATCGAAATTTTCCTAGACGACCTAGCCGGGGTTCTTACCTCCCTCTTTACGAAAACTAAGTTGGCAAGTTATACTAATCGGATTATTGTGACTTAAGGTGTGTAGTCTTTAATCTTGTAGTTAACCTTTTCTCGAAAAAAATCGTTTATCACAGCACTAATTATCTATCTTTGTTCAAGTGAATTATCAACGCGAAATTTTCTGTTCTTGATGGTCCCCCCCCCCAAAAAAAAATAAATAAATAAATAACAAGAGCTGTCACTGTAAGATGACAATGCCCCCGACACCGCTTTGATTTTAAATTATGGCCAATCTATGTTGAAGGTCAAGGTCATCCAGGGGTCAAGGTCACCAAAGTATGTGCCTACAGAAAGGTAATGTACCAAGGAATGTTGTGGTAAAGTATGATGCGAATATGTTAAGTAATAAGGAAGTTATGGCCAATGTTAAAGTTTTTGGACGGAATGACGGACGGACGGACAGACGGACAGACGGACGGACGGACAAGTCAAATTTATGATGCCTCCCTATCGGGGGCATAAAAATAAAAACCGAAATTGCCCAGAAAAAATCCAGAGATTCGTCCGATCCCTGGCCCCTCTGGATCCGCCAGTACCTTTTACAGTCAAACTGATTTCCATTATAACTTTTCATTGTCCCGATAGAGGGTCGAATATGTTACTTTATAAATAAAATATGACAAAACCAAACAAGAGGCCATAGAGGGCCAGTGTCGCTCCACTGACTCTGAGCTAATATGATAATCTATTTTCAAACAGATAATCATCAATTTTACAAGAAGCTCCCTTTTCCATGACATGGAATAATATTTCCAAACAGCTTTAATGTGCACATAGTCATGTGGTAAGTAAACATTTTATTTCACAAAATCTGGCATAAAATATTTAAGATGTGATAACAAGAAATGTTGCATCACAAAGACCCCTTTTCCATTACACTGTTGTAAGGATCATTCTTGTCGAGTTCGGTTGAACTCTGACCGTGGGTAGATGAAGAGGAGAAGAGTTTTTAGATTTTATCATATGGGAACTTTTTTCAGTGACTCGACAGCCTTTAGTTATCGATCTGATCGGACATTAACAAAGAAATCAGATAAAGAATGCTCTAAGCATCATTTCTGTGCAGTTTTATTGAATTCTGACCAGTCGTCTCAGATGAGGAAGATTTTTTGAAATTCTTTCAAATGGGACCATTTTTGGATAACACAAAAACCTGTAGAGCCCATGTATTTAACCCGACCAAGAATTAACGAAGAAATCTGAAAAAGCATCATTCCTGTAAAGTTTGGATGAATTCTAATCAGTTAGTAGTCTAAGAGAAGAATATTTTTCACATTTCATCATATGGGACTATTATTCGGTGACGCGGTAGCCCATTCAGTCCCTCTGAACTCCTGTGTAGCTTTGATATTTATCATGCAGTGAAGTCTGTATTGACCTGATATCACCTGTCTTATAACATAACATGATATCAGTCAGTCTATTTTTTTAGAAAAAAATTGCATACACCTTCACCTGAATTTCTTTATTTTTTAAGGGTTTTGTTATAACTAAGTGCGAAAAAGGGTTGCATGATAAATAGAATTACATGTAAGAGTCTTAAAATATCAATATTATCTGGTCTCGGCAGCGAGAAATTATCATGACTCGGCAAAGTCTCGTCCTGATAAATTCTCCCAACCTCCTAAGCATTGATATTTTAATACACTAACATGTTATTCTCTATATTCTGATCAGTCGTGTCAGAGAAGAAGATTCTTTTTATGTGTTATCACATGGGTCCATATTTCTTTGTTTCGCGACAGCCAATAACACCCATGTTTTCAGCCTTATCAGAATTTAACGAAGCAATCCGAAAGAGTGTGTTCCAAGGATCATTCACGTGAAATGCTCAGTAGTCTCAGAGAAGAAGATGTTCAAGAAAAAAGTTAACGGACGGACGCATGCACTAACGACAGACACCAGGCCATAACATTTCTAAAAATAACCATATTTTGAACGGTAGCCTCAACCTGATATTAATTACCACTAGATAAATCGAAGTGTGAGCAATATCATTGTTCTAAAACTCGAAGGGCTGATCGATGCGCCATAATAATGAGTGTTTCGTTGGCAAATGATTGGTAATTGTCCCACTCAAGAACATCATCATCAAACTACATGGTCTTCTTGCGAATAATTTGAAGTTGGGGATTCTTGTGACTGACTAAGGTAGTACAACCGTAATAGTTCCGCAACATTTCGGAACTCATGACCTTTCACATTGTTGAGCAAGGCTTCTTAATGATATCATTCTATTTTGAAGACACTCAAAAATTGTCTTGCGTAGGGTGATCCAAAATATATTAAGGATAAATAATCTGGATTACTTTGACAATTTTTCAGAAAGATGATTGATTGGGGTATCATTCGAAAGATAAAACCCTGAAGTCTTTATTAGTTCTATCAGAAAAATCCTAACCAAGTCAAAATCACACCAATGACGTCACCGTTTGTATAGTTTTTGTATATTTCAGAAGTTAACAATGAAAACATTGTCAATCATCAAAATTCTCTAAAATACACGAAACATCTATAAATCTTTCACTACAAATCAAAACTATGAACCTAGAGTATTTTTTTCAGCATTTTAGTAAAAGAGCAACATAATCTTTTCACAAGAAAGCAACAGGAGTCTGCAGAGTAAACACTTACAGACGTGTCAGACGTCGACTGCATCTTGTTTACAAGGAAATGATATTGTTTACTTTTAACCTTTACTGTTCCTTTTTGGACGTTATAGAAGTAACCATTCCGTACACTCCTAATAGTATAACTAACCTTACAACGGTATATTCTTAAAATAAATATCGAATGACAATTTAAGACACAAGCGTTCCTTTTAAAAATGGAAATTAGGACTTGGTTAGCCATTTAAAGACAGTGGGTCGTTTCGAAAGATGTATTAATTTGTTAACCAAGCTGGAAGATAAAACAGTATTTACTGTTTTCCTAATTTCTCATTCATAAGTAGAATTCACAGGAAAATATTTGTAATCATGAATAGAGATCTTACATGCATTTTTCTATTGAAAAATTACGATGATGATATATGTATAATCTGTACTTAGATTTGTAAGAAAAAAATATCTAACGAGGTTGGGGTAATTGATAATTGTCGGCGCGGGGAATCGAGAACCTCGACAATTATCAATTACGTCAATCGAGTGAGATATTTTTTTCATACAATACACTAAGTACGTATTATATTTATCTTATTACCCTGTTTTTGTCGATGTTTCTAACAGAAATTCAAGTTTGTTAAAAATAACCGCACAATTTCATTGTTCTAAAAATATCCATGTGATATCATAAAAATATCATATGGGATGTTATCACACGAATAATTGTATACATGTAGTTAATAAGATAAATTGGGATAGGGGCCTATCGGATTTCGCGAACATGAGGTTTTGTGGCAAGTTTGAAGACAATTCTATTCAGTATTTGCGAAAATCAATTATTAGAAGTCATACTCATCTAATATAAAGCTATCTATGATCGAGGGCGAATCTAACACATTCCGTGTTGATTTTTGACGGGTTTACAGTCTGATTCCCGACATTTACTATACAAGTGACGTATTGATGATGGACAGTCTATTTATATAGGCAATGACACATTTAATGGCGGCCATATAAATCGTCAAATCGAGCTTACATGTCAGATGATCAAGTCTTAGCCTACTGAAATATGATGTCTCATTTACCAGCCCTGCGTTCAGCCTGATGACAAAACGATGCAAACAGCTTGCCAATTATACCCTGCTTTGCACGCAAGTGCATGAGCAAAGCGGGGAATAATTAGAAAACTGTTTGCACTGTTTTGTGATCCTGATCGCAGGGCAGATCATCAGTGTGCGAGCAAAATCTCGAAATTCAAGTAAGCTCAGGGATTTCAGATGGGTGACACACAATTTTAAAAGTCAAATAACTTAAAATTACATGACGAGCCATCTGGTTGGACAGTAAGAAGTGTTGGTCTATATGTTTGGCCGCATTCTTTAAGAAAACCATTGTTTAAAGGCAGAGAGGACGAGGAGTTTTCGTTATTCCTTTCTTGTTGAACATTTATATATTATTGGGCCAACTTATTTCTCACCCGAACGGGTCCCGATTTTGTTGTTTTTTAGCCGAGCTACAAGTAGAAACCAGCTTTATGTTCCGGCTGACAAATTGTTGTCAGCAAACTTTTCCAAATTATGTCCCGCTTTGCTCGTGCTCTTACTGGCAAAGTGGGTATAATTTGAAGAGTCTTGTCAGCCGGAACTATAGGGCTAACTTATTTCTGGCCCGCTTTCGGGTCCGGTGTAGACTGGACTCGCTATCAAATATCAGAATAGCCTATTCTAGGCTTTTTCAATAGTCTATAATGGAATATAAGTTGGCCAAATTGGGCTGGTTTGTAATTGTGGCCCGGCTGATTTTGTTGTTTTTCAATTAGAAATCAGCTCAGTGTTCCGACTGACAAGATTTTGAAAAACGTTTTCAAATTATGCCCCGCTTTGCACGTACATCTGCGTGCAAAGCGGGTAAAATTTGAAAACGATTTATTCATATCTTGTCAGCCGGAACACGGGGCTGGTTTTTAATTGTGGAGCGGCCGAAAAACAACAAAATCGGGACCCGTTCGGGCCAGAAATAAGCCGACCTTATTTTGATTTCGAAAATCCCCCATCCATGTGTTAACCTTTACTTCAGGCGGAAAACCACAGGTGCGCGATTAAGACAGAATACTGACATATGAAAAACGGCTATGTTGATTGATTTATGAAAGCAAAAATAAATTTCAGAAAAAAAATCAGACGTTAAAGAAACAAGGATCTACAGTTAAGGTGTGCTTCTTTTGCTTATCCTTCTCATGGCCAATCTTATCGGACTACTAGTATACCTTTCGATGAGCGTTAACTTTTTTTAAAAAACAACAACCATATTTTAACCATTATCCTGCTGAAAGTAGCTTTTGTTGAGAAAATGCCATATTCTAGGGTATTTTTAATATAATATCAAGTTTTCCGCACAATTTAAGTAGAAAGCCATCGGTTAGGGCCTTGAACAGAATGTATGTCTGTGCAGTCTGACCTAACGATCGGTCTGATCCTAGACTATACTGTCTACCAAAGCTTAACATGTACTGCAGAAAGATCTCGTGGACAACATGGAGAGGGTTAAACTGGTCTGAATCAAAGCAATTTCGAACGGCATTCTAAGATACAGAAATATTCACCAGGGGTCCGTTTTACATAACATCTTACGATCATTTTTACGTAAGTCAAAAATTTTAAAGTTGCTCCTTGAATAGTATTTAAATATGGTATTCTGCCGCGCAGCATCTCGTTAGAATCGTCTTCTAAAGACGATTCCAATGAGATATTGCAAGGCAGAATGTAACAATGACTGAAAACACCAGGGACCATCCGTGATTTTTACTTACGAATATTTTTTGCAGATCCTCATCAGACTGCGCAATCCATGAAATGAAGTAAAGTTGGGGGGGGGGGGTTGATCTCTAGGAGCGTAGTTTCGCTGAAATTAAGGTGTGAACAGTGAAAGAAGAGAGAAGAATAGGAAAGCAATGCGCCAATCGCCTAGATTAGCAAACTATCAAATACAAACGCGTTTGAAAGTTGATTTTTTTGAACACTCAGGCCTAATTGCATAACAAAAGTTTAGAGGTAAACTTGAGTTTAACATGATGAATTGCATATGGTTAAACTTGAGTCTAAACTAAACTTTTGTTATGCAATCGGGCCTTAATGTTTAAATGGAGTTGATTTCAACTTTGAAGTTTGGCCAAATTCTCAGTCAAATTAAAAATATAAAATATAAAGATATATATCTTATAATTTCGAACCTCAATCTTTCTTGTTTAACATCTGGTCTGAAGCCCGGAGTTTGTATAGTAAAGGGCAAACTAAAACTTGCATTATATCAAATTTTTTTATTTAGCTGAAAATACGTGACCATGTTCTAACAATATACACATCTTTTCATAATTTACATTAATAAATTACAAACATACTTCACTCTGCGCATTATATAATGTACGTCAAAATATAAATGTCTGAGTTCACAATGACGAAGCGATTGCGAGCGTTTTTTTCTCTCTTGTACTTCTGTTCGCGACATTTTCAATTATTTTAGTTGTTCGGCAACTTAAAAAGTCGTAGCTACAGCTTGAAAAAGATATAGTTACAACGTTTAATCCATATTCCAAAGATTTGCTCCGTGTTTTTTGTCGATGACTATACATGTATATTCTGCATATTCAAATATCGTCTAACGTCACACAAAAAGAGACCATCTGAGAACCCTGTAAGATAAGTACACTTGTATTTGAAAAAGAGATTGTTTCTAGAAAAGGCCAATCGGATATCGCATTTCAAAAAAATATTTCACAGGAAGTTAGATTTATTATTTTAAGTTCAGAAAATAAGCAAAGCGCGAAAAGTTTCGACCCTAGTCAGTCTGCGCTATTCGCGCAGTCTGACTAGGGTCAATACTTTACGCACCACCCAGAAGGTCCCTTTTCGTGTGACGGGTCACATATTTGAGGAGTATGTGTATGTGATGACGGAGATCTAGAGGTGGTATCAGCGATCCGTCAGTTAGATTACCAATCCGTAAATACAATGCATTTATTTCGCACTTTTTTTATTGCACTGCATTATGAATAATTCAACTTATCATGTTGAATGACATGCATGTTACACACGTCACTATAATGATTAAATCTGTGCGTGACATTTCCAACGATTTCATGTGTGCGTGATGGGGAGAAATTGAAATTTCTTGGACAGTCACAGAGTGCAATCAAAATTTTCTGCAATTGCGAGCAAAGAAAATGGGCCCCTAGCTAGCTTCAACTAATGGAGTGCGTAGTGAAGATTCTGATCAGACTGTGCAGTTGCACAGGCTGATAAGTCTTCCCCGATGCACATATGAAATCGTTGGAAATGTCAAGCATAGGCTCAGTTAAAATTTACTTACTTACTTACAATATGTGGAATTATATGGAACTGATGTATCAGCGAATGCAAGTTAGATCCTACTTTAACAGCGATTGCAAACATTTTGCCATTGTGAACGCAGATCGATCGTATATGCTTCAATTTGAAACAAGTATATATGTGACCCGTTATGCGAATAACGACTATTTTGAAACTCTGCATCATTTTATACATTTCAAAAGTTATGATATGGAGGATAATCGTTTTGTTGCAGTGTAAGATCGATTTATATTTTAATCAGCGAACAACAAAAGCTTTAATTATCACGAGTGACACAAGAAGAGTTACACAAGATTATAAAACTTTTTTCGTTTTCAACTTAGAATTTACTAAACTTCAACTTGATACATGTATCAGAGATGTAATTCTGTTGTACAACTATAATAAATGAATGAACATAAAAAGTTTCTATAGATAGGTTGGTATAATTAACATTTTATAGATATTAGCCTGTCTATTTATGATCTCTAGATAGTTTGATTGAATTCCCGGTTGAGCATGATACACGATCGTAGAATGTTATTTCAATCGGATTTAAATTCTGATTTGAAATATTAACATAAACCAAACTAACTGTAAATAGTCTCTTTCACATAACGGGACACATCTAAGAAACATTTAAAATATTGCATCATCCATTCTAATTTACTCGTAAACTACAACAACAACACCAACAACAACAATAACAAATCAGCAGTAATAACAGCATTAATTGTTTTAAACAACAACATTCAAATTCGAAATAAAAAGAAAAGTAAAGCGAAACTCGTGCATCCATCGCGAATTATTAACACTCATTTGTGCAATTATAATAAGAAACTTGTTTGGTTGACATTCATGGCTTAATTACTTTGAAAAAGGATAAAAACCCTTAGGAATTAATTGGATCTGACAAAAATGATATTATCATCATTAAAAACAAAAAATAATGATAATTGATAACGTTATAAGAACAAAAACATAAAGTTGGGATGGAAATATTGTTCGCAGTTTAACGTATTCTTTTGGTAAAATAATCTAAAATATCAATACAGTAATGATGAAAATCTGTACTTTCAATTAACACTTTCCTGTTTTACAAAATTTTGACCTGTCCAAATTCAAAGGTTTTGCAGACGAAAATTTCAAGTGCATTTAATTTGAAAAATAACCATTTAGTAGGGTAGAAAATAGTGTGGAAAAAGAAGAAATTACTTGTCAGAAGCAATTTCTTCTTTTTTCACAATATTTTCTCAATCATAAAATCACAGGCACGTAAAAAGCAGGGATTAAACAGCAAAGGGTTAAAGGCACGATCCGATCTAGAAATTTAATTAAAAAGAAATTGGTTAATCCAAAAACTGTTCCATTTTGTTTGTCTTCGTTCTTTTTTATATATATATATATATATATATATATATATATATATATATATATATATATATATATATATATTTTTTTTTTTTGCAATATTTCTCCCGATTTTAACACATAACCATTTACTTCCTGCAGTCCTTTATGTTGGCAACTGTCGAGAGAAAAAAAGAAATTGCTTTTCAAAATCACTCACGCTCTCCTTTTCATGAAACGATTCCTTCGCTGTAACTTTTTTTCCAAAAATACGCACTTCAAATTGTCACTCTTCACCAGAACACAATTAATTGATAACCGAAAAAAAAGAGAATATTATTTTACTTCATGCAGATATGAAACTAAAAATCTTACCACAATATACCTGTCAAGTTGAGTTCAAACGTGCGTGAAATTAGGTTTTTAGATTCTAAGACAATCTTCATATCTTACTATTCGAAACCATCCCAGCTTAACGTTTAAAAATTATGAGAGATTTTTTTTTGCGGACTTACAAAATAGCTGCATAACCAAATTTATTTTCATGGAGGTATGGAAATTTTTTGTGGAATCAGAATGCATCGACACAACTAGAATTAAAAAGAGAGAATACTATCAAATTCAAAGTACCAGTGCATCAAAAGGTCCTTTTTTCATATGGTCGATTCTCTTCCTAAACATCGTACCTACAGCTTTATACAAGCTGTACTCAGGAGGTGTTTAGAAGAATACCGACAGGCCCCATCGAAATGGCGCCTTAATCCTAGACATAATCTATTATCACCACATGTTCGAAATAAGAAATATTAATGATGGTTTTTAAAATATTATGTTTTCAAGCTGTATATTCGACATGTTTGTAGATAATGACGGATGTTAAATTCAGTCTCGCTAATAAAGCAAAAATTGTTTGTCAAGGATAAAAATCAACTTTGTACGAAAACGAGCTTTAAAAGATCTTTTGCTTTTTTTTCAATGTACAATTATTCCGAATTGTACAAACTTTGAAAAAGGTGTTAAAGGATGAAAATAGCCGAAGAAAAATAGTTGAAATTTTAAAATTGAGGGTTCGTTTTGATATGAGCATGTACGTGACGTTTCCAACAATTTCATGTGTGCCTGACTGATTACATTTAGCAGTCTTAACAGTCACACAGAGCTTCAAAATACTCGCCGACTGTGACCAGCAGCGATCTTTTAAGATAGTGGACCCGTAATAATACGCAACATTTCGAGCGACATATTCTTTCACAGTATTTACCGAGGTTTCCTAATGAAAATCATTAGGAAACCTTGGTTAACACTGTTAAAAGTTCATTACTTCTGAGACGTTGCAAAACTATAACGGGTCCACTACCTTAAGCGCGTTGTGGGGACTTTGGTCAGACTGTGCGGATGCACAGGCTTATCTGAATCTAAGTGTTGCGCACATATGAATTTGTTTGAAATGTCACGTGAATAGATTGGTGAAAGCTTGAGCACTAACAAAAACGTACGGAGGATATTCGCTTGTTTCAGTGTAAGATCGATTTATATTTCATTGGACAACAAAAGCCGTGTTTTCAGGAGTGAAAATGTAGTTTTAGTTGTTCACGAAATGAAACAACAATCGATATTACTCGAAAAATAAACGATAGTTATATTTATTTAATGTAAATAATAGACAAAATGTGAAAAAAGTTCGAAAATATTATTTTAACCCTTTGCTGTTTAATCCCTGCTTTTTACGTGCCTGTGATTTTATGATTGAGAAAACATTGTGAAAAAAGAAGAAATTGCTTCTGACAAGCAATTTCATCTTTTTTCCACACTATTTTCTACCCTACTGAATGGTAAATTTTCAAATTTCATTCACATTAAATTTTCGTCTGCAAAACCTTTGAATTTGGACAGGTCCAAAATTTTGTAAAAAAGGGAAGGGTTAAGCGCGTCATTTTGTCCGTTATTGCTATGCAACGTTCAGGATGACGTAACTTATTGAGCCCCGCTTAGATAACGTTAGATAGGATGAAATGAATGAAAACGGGGTATAAGTTTTTGAAATTTTCACTAGTTGTGCGGTGTGCTTACCAATTGACAATCTACCGTTATTCCTTGATAGTCTACCGTAAAGCATTAAAGAAATCATCTAAAAAAGTAAGATCGTCGAACAGAATTCTCGTGCACCGATCTCCTAACGTTTTTCTAACGTTCTAAATTCATACTGCCAGAAGGTTCGATTGGTCAAACGATGACAAATCGTAGAGTTGAACGTTAATGCACGACACCAAATCTACATCAATTTTACGTTGCTACATCGTACCTGTAGTCATCTCGAGTGGTAAATGCAAGACAATTTGTAAGTGTCTATACAATGTATTGTGACTCAATGCAGTATTGCGTCTACACTTCGATGTGTACTCATTGACATGCCACAAAATTAACATCAAGTACCTAAGTGTACACACGTAAGCTTTATAAATCACATTTAGTAAGTTGGCTCCCGAAATTTCGCAATAACTACTTGGAAAGATCGTAATTACGGCAATTTGGTAGCAAACATATTCTTTTAAAATTTGATTGCATCATAATTTGTTTGATTATCTAACATAAAATCACGGGGGACCTAACATTCGACGTATAAATCTATTCCACGCAATCCGCTGTGCTACAGTGGGGTGTAAAACGTCCCCTGTAAATACTTGTCCGTCCATTAAGCTCGGTCTCATTATTGGTCTCGGTCTAAATCGAGGCCTAACAGGTATTCTCGGCACAAACTGACTAAATTCGGGCTGCAATCTATTTTGCCTTGCAGCTAATTGTTTGTCATGTAAATCCACAACTTGTTGACGTAGAAGTCTTTCTTCTCTTTCACGTTGACGTAACAATGTTTCGTTAGCACGTCTAAGATGCTGTTCTTGTATACGACGTTGACGTTCTAACGGTGATTCCATGATACGTGGGACAGGTGTGAATGTTAGAACATGTACGCGCTGACTAACTGAGGACGGTATCAACCTTGGTCTGGCTGTATTTTGTTTAACCCGGGCTTTATCCAAAACGAGGGCCCTTGGCGATTTTGTGGGAAGTTGAGTTGGCGAAAATTTCGGCCGCACTTGTTTTACGTTTGTTTGACTTTCAACCTTTTGTATATAATTTGCTAACTCATCAACAACTTGCTGAGGTTGGGGCGTCTTAACAACGACTTGTTTTACCGATTTACTGTGGACGGCATTAGCCTGTTCACGCCTTGGAGGTGGCGCTAATGTCACCAACGGCCAAACTTTCACTGTTTTCTGATATACTTTTAAAGGAGTCGTTTTTCTTCCAACATCATTTGTGTTTGAATGTGTCCTTGTGGCTTTTCCATCAAGTAATGCTGGCTTCCAAATTATATTTTGCTGTAGTTGTTTTTCAAGGTTTTCTTTATTTTCTTTTTGAATTGGGATTGTTTTCGCAATAACAGCACGCGTTTGGTTAGCTTCAGTTTTCTGCTTTTCCTTGTCGTTCCTTCTTTTCTCTTCGCGCCGTTTTTGTTCCGATAATAATTCTCGATGGCGTTGTCTCTGGAGTCGCTGTAATCTACGTCGACGTAAATTTTCAATTATTTGTTGACGTTGTTGTTCAACCATGTTTTGACGCCGTTCAAACTGTTGTCTACGACCCATTATTTCTCTTTCGCTAGCAACACTCGGCATTGGTGACGGCAACTCCCTGCGAATAGACTTCATAATATTATCGTTATGCGTCATACGGTTCATGGAGAGTGTAGCGATTCTAGGTGCCCTGGACGGATCGACTTTCAAGCGTAACGTTCGATCGTTTATTCTCTGACGATGTAATCTGTCTCTGAGTTGAACGTTACCGGGATATAAAGGCGGTCGTCCGTCCAATTCTTGAGCCGTTAGCGTGTATATTCCTGGGCGTATAACTTCCCTGCCACCAGACCTGAGTAGTTCTTGTCTGTTTATTGTCGGAGATGGCGTGTAGAGGGACGCAGGGTACATAACTCTAGGGGTGAAGTACCGACGAGGCACACCGGCAACACGAGATCCCCAGGATATTAATCTTGGTTGTTGTTGACGTCTTTCCGTTGTTTGCACGCCCGAACGAAATAATTTCTCACTGCCGTCACATGCCCATGGTGTAAATGACCTCAAATCTTGTAATGGCGTCGGATTTTTCAGCCACTCCAACATCCGACTTGCGCTCACGATATAAACGTCGTTCATTGACACTAACTTTTGTATAAATCTGTCCATGGCTTTAAGACGTTCTGGATAGTAAAACCAAGATGGGTGCATATTTATACCGAAAGGCATTCTTGTTTGGGTATAATAACTGTGGAAATTGTCCCATAGAAACTGAAAGGCCGTGTCCTCATCTGGCGGGGCGTTCATACATCCGTCCACATAGACACAGTCATATTTATGTTGATAATCCATCAAGCTAACGACGGGGACCTCCCAAAACCCGGGATGACGGTTCCGAGGACAGGGCTTCACCTGACATTCATATGGAAATCCGAAATCTAGTGTAAACGGACCCGGTGGCTTTTGACGAAAACTCCGTTTACTGTATGTTAACGTAGCGTCATACGAGTATCCAAGCTTTTTAAGAGAATCTGGCTGAAGATCCCCTGTTGGTTTTAAAAACGGACTTCTCCAACCGGTTATTTCATTAATTGGAATGTTCGCTAGTTTTGCTAGATTCTGTTTTTGAGCTTTGGCTTCTTCGAAAAAATTAGTCCCGTTCATCGTGCTATGAGTAACGCTATGCGACGCTATTTCCATCCCTTTTTCATAAAACTCCTTTACGAGTCTGTATTTCGTATTTTCGTGGGATATAAATAAAGTCATTGTTATTGGACACCCGTTTGGATTTTTTCTCGTCGAGTCAAACAACTTTTTGTAGAATCCAGCAACCTGGTCAGTTACTGCATCGTCGAACGTAAAGAAGACTATTTGTGGAATGTTTTCAAGAGGTATTGGTAGCTGAAGCTCCTCCCTGCAGCAGAAACAGTCCGGGGGTACACATGAATTTCCCCGGAGACACTGGGTACAGACGGACGGCGGTTCACATACAACAAAACACACAGAAACTAGCACTGACAGTAATCCTACTAGATACACAGACGTCATTTTGATCAATCAGATATACTATTTACGAAAATCCTTGTTGACAAATCGTTGCTCATGTAATCCAGTTAAATTTCTCGTGGTAAATTTTTGATTCGTTTTTTTCCAGTTAATCCATTTTTTAACATTTAGTAAAACCTTATTTCCGTCTATTTCAACTGAAACTTAACACCAGTAGGCGGACGTCAACAAAATATGCTAACTTTGTTTTACGTCTGCCAAACTTCTTCACGTCCGACCCGCGTCTTTAACTGCCCAATATGACAGCTAACGTCTACTGGTAACGTTATCAACGTTGTAAAGCGTTTAAAAGACGGAGCTATTCAACCAAGCGTTTTCTGGATATGATGGTTTACCAATTACCTAAACTATCTCTGAATGGAAAATATTTAAGGGGCTAAAGTTTAATCATATCTTTGGGAGATTTAACAGTCTGTCAGGAGGGGTAAATGCCTTATATGTTTTATTTGGCGTGTTTGATACTTTCACCAGTTTAAGATAATTCCAGAGCATCATAATTGTCGTACGTGTTTATACATGGTGTTAAGTACAATTTTATGCCTTGCACTTGAAATTTGGTTTTACCATTAACTCGTTACTCAAGTAGTTTGCGCGCTCTTCTCGCATTCAGATGGTTGTGGGCTCTAGCTCCAATGGAGGCGTGTAGTGTGTTTAGACAGAACAACTATAATAATAGCCCTAGCCTACCCAGCTGTAAACGTGGGCAGTACTGCCATGTGTTAAAGAAATAAAAACGTTTCGCGAGCGCTTTGAGATGATACCCCGCTTTGCACGTGCACATAAGCGCTCCGCTAACGTTTTCATCCTGAACGCAGGGCAGGTTAGAATCCGTTGCCTCTGTCTATAATAGTCTATAATGAGTCTCGAGGAAAATAACAAACACATTTTTCGCTGAATAAGCGAGTTTCTATGCTAGCCTAGTCAGCTCTTTTGCCAATCTTCTATTATATATACTCGACTAAAAAAATCCCCTCGAATCACAGCAAATTTATTTATACAAAAATACTTCGTTGATAAAGCTCATTTTCTATTTTCAATGTACAGTCATTTTCCAAATCGATGTAAAGCACCCTTGATATCAATAGGCGGTATAACGACAGGTTCGTATATGTCGAACTCCAAACAGAGGACCCTACAAGTATGAAGAAACCAAACTTACCCAAACCTATACAGTGGTTTGTCGATGTGGTCTCTGAATAGATGTGCGTGTGTAAAAAAGGATTTTGAGTAGTTTTGGTGCTATTTCGGAGACTGATTCTGAAGATATTGTCGTACTACCAAATCTGCTGAGAAGTTCAATGGTTCCAATCCTTAGTTTGCAATTCGACCTTTTTGTATCATTTAAAGGTTCTAAGGTTATTGGTGAATACCTGAGGTGTGTTAGTTAGAGCAAGATGAAAAGTCCATCTAATTGAGATTTTTAAGACGACGTAATGAACGATTTTCGATATTTTGAGTGAAAATATTCGACGTCGTCATGACTACTCGTTTTAAGCCAATGCAAAACCATCTTCGTTTTCTCATTGAGATATCTTAAGATCCTTATTGAGCCGCTTTAAAATCTCGCTCTACCGAACGCTTTATCTTAAAAAATCTTAATAAGAATCTCGCTCCAACAAACGCACCTCTGATATCAGTCACAAAAATCATGGTGGTTCCAGTGCAAGAATTCTTAAAATTGGAATTTAATTTGGAATGGAATCTTGGAGGCTTTGGTACGAAATTTGACCACAATAATCATTACTTTTTTGGCTGTTTTGATAGCTGTAACTACTCATAAGAATAAAGAACATTCGATTTTTGCAAAATTCATTAAACAATTCTTACCACCTGATGCATAGAGTAACCTACTAACGCTATGCACAAGTCATTTAAACAGCCAAGCAAAATTTTGACCAAAGGACTATTTTTTCATTAAATTAGAGTCCTGTTGAATTCATTGTCACCCAAGAAGATCAATATCACTTAATTTTCACTATTTTCTACAAGTCTAAAGAATTCGACGTTTCTTTTGTGGTTTGGTGTACAATAGACTACAAGCTGATTAAACCCGAGTCTTTTTTATTTCCAAAATTTAAGACCGATCGAAATTTAAGGAGACCGGAAAAAGCGAAGACCAATTGAAATAAGACAATCCGATTAGGATAGCAAATAATTTGGGAAAGGTAGAATTTGCTATTGTTAAGCAATTTCTTCTTTTATCCGCATTTGCTTTCCAAAATATAGAATTTAGGAACGTAAATTACCCGGACTGTACAGGAAAAATTTTAACACTTTATTAGTGACCACCACCTACCAACGATATATTTAAGAAAACGTTTTCAAATAGATTTAGTCAAAGAATGGTGTCGAAATGAAGTTCATAGGCGATTGTTTCACAATCCGATTTTGGCCAAATTAGGTTATTGCGATACGTCTTATTCATTAGCCTATACGACAAAAAAGACGATATTACAACAATCTCCTGTGTTGGAACATCAGACTTCTTGACACCGGCCCCTTCCCCGCTAGACCGAAATTTGCGCTACATAGTCTTTTTATGAATGACGGATATAAGTTTACGTAATCTTCGCTATCATTACACGGAAATACATTTTTCTGACGTTTCAAACGTAAAAATAAACGATGGAGCGTTTAAGACAACTAGCAAATGACGCCCGAAGCAATTCAGATAGTGAGTAGTCATTAATTAAGATTACTTCAGAGGTTTTTGTGGGAGATTAGCACCCAAGGGTTGTATTGCCGTGCTATTTATTCTGTGTCAAAATGATTTGAAGTATGTTTCTGACGCCTTAATCAACGTCCTAACCTGCGTTTAGGATGAAAACGTTAGCGAAGCGCTTTGAGATGACACCCCGCATTGCACGTATGTGCACGTGCAAAGCGGGGTATCATCTAAAAGCGCTTTATGTCATTGGGTTGATTGTTTCTATTCTCAAGGCTAAAACTGTTATCTTAGCTTTTTTAAAATATTGATGGACAACCCTCATATTCCTACAACCGTCTTACTAGCAGTTTCCTATATTACCCCAATTTTTCTAAATCGTAGGATTAGGTTTTTTTCTAATTTCATGGACCTTGAATTACCGTTAGCGACGTCTTTCCATACGTAAAGATAAAAAAAAACCCCAAAACACTCACAAAGAAACAAACAACAACAAACAACAACAACAACAACAAAACCCCTGCTACATTTTCGAAAAAAGGGAAAGGGGTACTATGATATTGAGCATTTATTGATTGAATGTGCCATTATCTACCAAGTTGGAGATTTTCAAGTTCAAGGTCACGCACAGATCAGATTTCGACACTTGGTCTTCATCTTCGACATTTTTTATTTCAAAATTATGTTTGGAATAGGTAACATGACACACTTCAAATAGAAAGGGGTGTAGAGACTTAAAACTGGGTTGGACTTAACAATGCTTTATAACTGAAATGACAATTTAGAGAAAAAATGTTTTATGAAAAACAAAAAAAAAACAACACGAAAACAAACATGCAAAAAGCAAGTGGAGTTTTTGGGCTGACTATCTGCTAAAAGAGTTGAATTATTTACTAGATTTGCGGCTTCCCTTTCCTATTTTTCTTCTATAAAATACCCGAGTTATAAACAGACAAGATCTCCCGGTGGAATTATGAAAGTGATTCGCGTGGGCTGATGCAGAGATTCATATATATGTCCTGTCAAGCGAAAAGGGGCCATCTTGGAACTCAGTAAAATAAAAGAGATTTGGTCCAGCATAGGTCAACCAGAGGTCGAATTTCAAAAAATCTATCACAGGAAAGGTAGATCGATCATTCTAGATTCGGAAAATAAGCAAAGTGCAAAAAGTCTCGAACCTAGTCAGTCTGCGCAAACCGCGCAGTCTGACTAGGGTAGACACTTTACGCACAACCCAAATGTTCCCTTTTCGCGTGGCGGATCATATATGTATTGTAATCATTTCCTTAATTTTTTGTTGGGTACTAAAGAATCGTATGTTTCACAAGAATAATGAGCAGATACGATTATTCTATTCTTGCAATGACGTCCTTGTACATTCAAATTTATTTAAAGAACGTTGTCTATGTGTCATAGCTATGCATTTATAACTAAAATCTGGATTTCTTTTATTTAAATTGCCTAAGAAATTAAGTACTTGGGATTCACACACGATTTTTTTTACTTTTATTTGATATCGTTTTCTTTTTTTACGTTCTGATTTAAATCCTTACATAGTTTTGAAAATGTTAAATGTATTACGCTGGGAACTGCCTATTTAGACAGGCCGCAGGTCCTTGAGTTTGAGTAATATTATTGATCTTGTATCAGAACAAAACGAACAATAAGAGTTGGCGTTACGAGAATAAATAGGGCCATGAAGATTTTTACATTCAATATTAAAAAAGAGATATATCACTGTGACAAATGGTTCGTTTCATGAAGAATGATGACATAACTTTTGCTATATGATAAAAATATATGTGGCGTCTTTAAATTACACCAGCGTTACCTACTTTATTTTGTCCTTTAGCAACAGCCAAGTCGCTAGTGCGATGGAATCTTAATCACGAGGTCATTGGTTCGGTTCTAAGTTTCAGTAGATATTCTTTTCGACTTTTGCCTAAAAACATTTGGCGGATAATCATGAGCTTTTGTACCAGAAATGACATAATTCTATGGATATGTGTTCCGGTTACCGCTACTTGGCTAAAATTTCTTTATCCTTAAATAATGAGTACTTGATAAAATTTAAGGGATAGATTAATCGGGTATATTTTCAAAACATTTTCTTGTGATTGCGGTCAACATTTTTCATAAAAATTACAAATTTGAACATTCGATCTTGATTTTGATAAGTATGCTCCGGATGGAATTTGGGTGGAAGTCGTATGGACATACGTACAAATAGACGGAGATAGGTGAGATAAACCAAGACAAGACACATAGAACAAACAAATTAATGGACGGACAAAAAGCTAACGAACAAATAAACAATTCAATAAATCTACATGGATGAAAGAAGATCATAAGCAACATGTGCATGTTTCTTTTTCAATGGCGTCAAAATTGTTCAGAATTATAAAGGAAATATAGAATGAACCACATGACGTATAATGCATTCCAACAATGAACATGCATAAAACATGACGAGCTATAAAAGAAGAATGAGTAATAAATTCACACTAAATCATTATACGCTGTCAAGTATTATTATAGATATATTCTTAACACTGAAGAATTGAGGCCACCAATTCGGGGGTGGGTGGAAATTAGGAGTCAATCGTTACTGTTAACGGGGTAATTTTGGCGGTGGTTTTATTTTGGCTATATTGGCGGTCAAATTTCTTTATTATGATAGATATGAAATCTATACATTTTAGTCAATGTTAATTAAATTTATATCAAGGATATGCGGACCATACTCTTTATTATGATGACAACGTTGACATTTCGAGGGGTCAGCGCAATACTATTGTAAGTGCCTATAAATTATAGGCACTTACAATAGTATTGCACTGATCCCTCAATTTCAAGGTTCCAGATCCAAGTTGGTTGATACATTGTAATGAAAATCACAGCGAAAAAGTGTGAAAAAAATATACACGCGTTATAACTATATCCTGATTTTTGTCATACCGATTATCATATATATGTCTTTTATAATTACATTTTGTAAGAAAACAGCAATTACAAGGAAAAACACAACAACAACAACAAACAAACAAACAAACTAAGAAACAACAACAACAACAACAACGACGACAAAAACCGGATCTTTTTATAGCTAAATGACGAAAGTATGTATGTTGCATATCAATAAGAATAATAATTACATATGTGACATTTTATCATAATACCAACATACTTGAGATGATCCAAATGAATGGCCACCAAACCAAAAATATTATAAATGCAAACCAAGAATATTATAAATGCATCTTTTAAAGATCACGCGACAAAGTAAGCACGTGAATGAATCCAACCCCGTAAATTGATGACAACTACAACTGTATATCTGACATAAACTAAACAGATTCTTGACATATCATGGAGCACAAAATAGCAGTAAATGTAGCCATTTATTTTCATGTGCTGACGTTGCTTGAAGATAACTAGGTTTACTTCGACCCATGTGTCCAGCCGCCGTCATCGTGCAAGTGGAAGCGCGTCGGACTGTCAATCTAGAGGTTCCTGGTTCGATCCCCTACGGCGGCACTCGTTCTTTCCGACTATTTGTCCCTCACCAATGGGTTGATAATCGTAGACCTATGTGAGATAGCAGCTGGAGGCTAGGAAAGGATATGACGGTTGTACTGGTGAGAGAAATACCAGGAATCCATTGTTAGGTGCTCCAGCCGCCGCGATATAACTTAAAAAATGTTGAAAGCGGCGTAAAGCTCGTTTCCATTCATTCAATTTGTATTGTGGTTTATCTTCTAACTATACAAATATCTGTATGATAACATCCCATATGATATTAATTTTATGATATCACACGGATATTTTTAGAACAACGGCATAATATGGTTATTTTCAGAAACTTGCATTTCTGTTAGATACATCGACGACAACAAGGCAAATAAAGGTAATTAAATAAAAATAATACGTAATTAGTGTATTGTATGAAAAAATATCCAACTCAGTTGTTGGAATTAATCATTGTCTCGGAAGAGTCTCGACAATAATCGATTCCCCCAACCATGTTAGATATATTTTTTTCATACAAAACACTAAGTACGTATTATACAAGCATGTATACAAAACTGCCTTCAACATTTTTGCAGTTATATCGTGGAGGCTGGTTCTGGTATTCTTGATTTCCTGTAATATCTAAACACCAGTGCAAACACAACATTTCATTCAAGCCACAAGCTGTCCAAATCACCCGCTCATTGGTTGAAGACAAACGGCGCGTGCTATAATGACTCTCCTCGCCGGATGAAAATTAGCTGAACCAGCCCTGCGTTAAGGATGAAAACGTTAGCGAAGCGCTTTCGAAATGATAACTCGCTTTGCACGTATGTACACGTGCAAAGCGGGGTATCATCTCAAAGCACTCGCGAAGCGTTTTTACATCCAAATTCAAATTCAAATTCCTTTATTGGTTTAAAAAATCCAGTTATAGGATTGTCACCAAGAACATACATACAATAAACATACAAGACAGAACTTATCAAAAGGTATATATCAGATGGGTCTATAATCTAAGATTAAAGAACCGATATAAAATATCAGCATACATATCGAGAGCCAGGTTCAAATAATGATTATGTAATTCAAAATCATTGCAATCAGAGCTAAAAGAAAGCAGTTATTGCTATGCTTAAGAATCACACTCATAATACTTGCCCAAATTCTTATTTTCATATTTATCTACTTATTAATTTATTTTTATTTCCTCTCCCCCTTTTTTATACAGAAAACAATGACAAAATGAACAATTTGCGTCTAAGAAGATCTGCTCTATTTTCATAATAAGGGTCAACAAAGTTTAGTAAAAAGCAAGTTTTCTTTACCAAGAAAATGGATATACAAGGTACATACTAAGGTCTCCGAATTAATACACTGAAAAAAAAGGGAAACTCAAGAGTTTGCAGCTGTTTTTGCAAGCAGATTATCTCTTTCTTCAAACATTTTGTGAACATAAGATATACAAGTTTGCAACACATCATATTCTTTGATTTCTAAAATTTATCTAAATTTATCACCATCATTCATGATTTTAAAAGAAGGTGTGATGCCTTCTACCTCAGCAAAGAATATTTTCCTGCTATCTGATAAAGACTGGCATTGTAAGAAGAAGTGGGCTTCAGTTTCAACTTGTGATTAACAAAGAGGACAAATTCTGTCTATGAAAGGTTTCTTTTGGTGTCTACCCTTTTCAATTTGAAGATTATGTGCACTTACACGAAATATGGAAAATGATGTAATTTGTTCTCTGGACAAATCATTTATGCGCAAATACATTTCTTTCTCATAATTTATCTTAAAGGTTCTGAAGGTTCGAAGTTTGTTATTGCTATCATCAAACATACATTTTTTCCAATAATATACATAAGATTCTTTTAGTTTGTTATAAATTGAATTTTTCAGTTTATTTTTGGAGAATGTGAAGTGATTGTTCCATACATGTTCAAATCCAATAATCTTCATAAATAATTTGAATTTACTTGCGAAACCTTTGGGAAGGAAGCAACTATCTAAATATGATTTGTATGCAAGAGAATTCTGATTTAAATTAATCAGATGTGTCCAAAAGGCACAAGAATATTTCAAACCGTATACAGCCAAAGGAAAGATTCCAAATTCTGATCTTACTGCATTATTGCTTGCATACTTGTTTACACCCATAACTGATTTCAAAAAGCGAACTTGAATTTTTTTCTTGTTGTAGCAGATCATATCTATGTTCAAAACTAATTAAATTATCTTTATTTACAATAAAATCTAAAGACAATACTTCAATACAATATAGAAGTATTGGTTTGACACAATTTTCATACACTTTCAAATATAAATCAGTATTCATGTTTTCTCCTGTCAAAGCTTTTTAAATACTAAATATTGCTTTTAGTGATTTGTTGCACAAGTACTTAACGGCTTGGGTGAAAACACCGGATGCTCTGAAAATGATACCTATATATTTGTATTCCTATACAATCTCAACCTCTGTTTGCATGTATTTGAATGAAAAACCTTTAAGAACTCTACCTGACTTGTTGAATATGATAACTTTTGTTTTAGAAATATTAACTGATAAATTCCATGAGAGAAAAATCTCCCAACTTGTTCATAGCTGACTGAAGTCCTGTTGCAGTTTTAGAAAAAAAAGTACAATATCATCAGCATATAGGAGGCTTGACACATATGTATTATCTACAGTGACAGGATCACATGAATTATCAAAAAAGCTATCTAAATCATTAAGGTATAAGGAGAATAATGTAGGGCTTAATATACATCCTTGTTTTACCCCAATTTTGGTCTCAAAACTTGCCCCTAGACCACTTTGTGTTTTCACACAACATGACAAAAAGGCATACATATCCTTTACATCCTGACGACGGGGCAGGGAGAACCATGTCGAAGATAATATTCGGGAATAAGAATAAGATTCGGGTTTCTGCCTGGCTCTAGTCATTTTGCACACATCACAGACGACTTTTTCCTGACATTTTCACTTCCGTTGGAATTCGGCGCATAGTCCTGGACGCCTCGCTGGCGTATCAGCGATTAGTGGACGACATCTCTTTTGCTTATCCAAAGCACGATACGTATAATAGAGTTTTAAACTTCTCACCCGCGTCATGTCGGCGGTGTTATGTGACTGCAATATAAAAGTTTGATCATTTCATCCGTTAGATGTCCGGTTTTTTACAAGCTGACCAATAAGAAATTGAAAACGTCTTATTTTATTTGACTGTATCATTAGTGTCAGCCTTTTCATATTCCATGTGACTCTATTTTATCTTGATTATTAACTCATTTTTTTCTCTCGATATTCTACGACCCGTTACGACATAATAAATGAAGTGATATATAAAATTGATTGCTGTTACGACGTTTCATGTTAATTTTGCGGTATTATTGCCTTTTAAAATTCAGTGCATTTCCTCTTGTTGACATTCACCCTTACCTTTGCTTCCCGTCCATAAATCACTTTAAACAAAATATCTAATGTAGTATAGATAGCCAAAATCCAATTTTCGTTCCATCAAATTTGTCCCATAGTCACAATTTTGCTTCATGATATAAAGGCATAAGATATGAAGAGAGTATTTTATTATTTGAAAGAGGTAATAAAACTAAACATCAAGTCGCTTTTTCAGACATTGTGATAATGGGTTTTCGTTTATACAACCATGTAAATTAAGAAGGCTCTCTTCGTCTTTTGGTTATTCACGATTCAATAATTTTATGATGAAGGAAAGATTTTTCATTTCATGTAAGGACTTATCTTTTAAATAGATTAACCCAGAACAGCTAACCAGAACACCACTACCACCAAAAGCAGCAACATCAACAACAACAACAAATAAAAAAAAAAAAAAAAAAAAAGGGAGAGCAAAAATTTATGAAACAGTGAAAATGCGCAGACTGACCAGGATCCATGCATTTCTATCTTCAAAGACTTCTTTTTTTAGGGGTCTAGTATTGCTCCTCAAGAAACGATTATTGAAGGCAAGAAAAAAGGTAATATTAGTGCCAGTCACCTAGATAAATAAATGAAAAAAGTTTGGATTTTTGTATCACTTTTATGAATCTTCACATTCGGCACGAGGATAAGTGCATGCTCCTGGAAGCTTAAACTTGGAGGGAAAGTCGGGCATTTGTTGAAAAATATATTTTACCCTTGACAAAACGGCGCAAACAGTCCCCCAATTATACCCCGCTTTGCACGTGCACTTGCGTGCAAAACGGGGAATAATTGGCGAACTGTTTGCACCATTTTTTCAACCATAACGCAGGGCTGGTTTTCCTTTACTTGAGTTTGTCCCTGCTTGCAATCTCGATTGACATGCAAAATATTGTTAAAACTGAAAGATTCATAGCTTCGGGCTATATTTTATAAGGGATTTCATTTGCTTTTTGAAACAAAAAAGGGGTAATCATCAGTTGGCATTTGTCTTGGAATTATATACAAAGTGCACATCACAGCGTACAGATTTATTCACCAAACTAACAGTTAACAAATGACAAGTTGTTTAAATTTAGTCTTTACCTTTTCCTTTTAATAGATTTTAAGTTTCTTGTTTCCGCGAAGTTATTTGGGAAAATATTGTCTGAATAATGAAAAGGATGCCGTGAGTTTTTTTGGCTCTCTTTTCAACAATGTTTTGTGCTAATATGGGATATTCGATCTTATTTTTCACCAACTTTTAATTGTCGTCTGCAGCCTTTTTGAATTTGGATGAGTCTAAAATCTGTTCGTCTGGTAAAGGGTGTATGTCAAGAAGATGTGCACAGTTGTCAAGCGAAGATAGATGGCATTTGAATTTGATTGACGCAGAAAGATTAAACAAAACTGAGACGCATGCAAAAAATTCTGTCATTATGCATTGACTTTTTGTTCTTTGGCTAGTCTAGCTCATGAGTCTTTATCATTCATATAACGTGGCAATCTGTGTGCAAAAAAGTTATTATCTTCACATTATGGCATCAAAAGGGTCCGAAGAGAAAGGGAGCTAGAGAGAAAAATAAAGCGTTAGATACGCACAGAATTTAGACAGGTCAAATTTAACTAGAAAAAGTAAAAAAAAATCCATATGAAGAAACCAAGATCCAACATGCAGGAGGGTTTACCCCAAGCTCCGATAACGTAGCCATCGCTCTGTTACGCTGATGAATAAATAAGGTTCTTCGTGTATTCATACGGTAGGTTAGTTTTTTTTCTTCCTTTTATTAATTCATAATTTGTATAAAAAAAACTAGATAAATACATGAAGCTGCCCTGTATCCAGGATGTAAAAGCGTTTCGCGAGCGCTCTGAGATTATACCCCGCTTTGCACGTGCACATACCTGCAAAACGAGGTATCATTTCGAAAGCGCTTCGCTAACGTTTTCGTCCTGAACACAGGGCTGGTTCACACGTGTATCACACGGGTATTTCGACTTTTAAGTTTATATTTCTATTAATTCAAAATAAATTGTCTCTATCTTCCTATGATGCATTATTTTTGTGGGCTCTGTTAGGTTGCATCTTTCCTTGTCACTGTAGTTTGCATCTGCAACGTTGCATTTGGCACTAAAATGGGTTACTGTCCTTCGATCTATTGATACTCAGACAGCGCGCCATGGCATTTTCTTTAGTACACTTTCTTTTCGGCAAGCTATGCCCCTGACATTTTCAAACATGTACTTAAAAAAACGATTTTATTGTATCTAAAGGTTTCAATTTTTGCCACAAAAATTATTTTGATATTTCAACATATAGTCTTTATGGCCTCGAACTAATTGACTTGTTATGGTTTTCTTTGTTGATTTACTCATATTGAATATTCGATGTCTTTTCTTTCTGCCCTTTTTTAATCGGGGATGAATAATGTTTTGATTCATCAAGCAAAAAGAGGGCTTGGTGTTCTAGTTGGCCTTTTTTCATTTTCATCTACGTGAAGGAAAAAATGAGAAAGCATGTATTTTGTTTGCCTACTCACAGAACAATTCAAAAGTTAGAATAACACTTTCTTAATTTGCTTGATGTCCTTGTTACGTGCCAATGTAACAAGAACAAAGAAGCCAGCAACAAACTTTACAATTGATAGTATTTATTGACATTATAAAATTAATAAAAAAAAAACAAATTTCAATACCTTGAATGTTTAATCCTTAAGTTTTAATTTTCAGATCCAATTGAATTAAGTTCCTGGTCCACAAATAATAAGCCCAATAATATCCGAATTTAAGATTAAACACACTTTTAAACATTCTTTTTGGATAACGAGAAATCCCCTTTTAGTTTAACACAGTACTACTAAATGGAACCATTAGTCTAAACCAAGTGAACCAAGAATGCTGTAGGAATCCATTTAAATAGTACCGTAGAACAATCTAGAAGATTCTAGAGTTTGACTCACTTTCTAAAAGTCCTTTCTAGAAAGACGTAAAATATTCTACATACATGTTTACCTAATAGTCAAGGGATCGGAAATTTCGAGACTTATTCTAAAAATAGACACGAGAAAAAGCATTAGGGCGCATTTGATTATACGTTTATACATAACATCATAAACTTGTGAGAAATGAAGATTTTCTTCGAGGTGTATGAAATAAAAGTTTTTTCGTGTATTTATAATGTAGGTTAGTTTTTTCCGTTTTATGTAAGAAATGGGGCGAATCTTTTTATTAATTCACCGAGGTATAAAAAACAACAACAAAAACAACCAGATAAATACATGAAGCTTATTCACACGTGCATCACACGTGTATTTCGACTTGAAATTCATAATTCTAATAATTCAAAAAAAATTGTCTTTGTTTCCTATATTTTTTTCTCAAAAGTTTGTTGTGACTTTGCGGCAGTTTCATAAATTATGCAAGATAGAATTATGAAACTTCACAGGTGGATAGATCTCATTGAGGAGAAGTGCAGTGCTTAAGAACCATAACTCTACTCATCATACTCTGTGACTTATTGCTTCTTGTTGATTGACAAAGAATAGGCTATTGACCTGCTTTTATGGGTGTGTGTGTGGGGGGGGGGGGGGTGAATGTTTTACAAACAATTCTTATTTTGATTGGTTTGATACATGCAAATTCGGTTTCAAAATCGTTTCAAAGGTGGAAATATATTAAAATCAGATTTTGGAATTCTGCCCTGGGTTCAAAATGAAAACGTTCTGAGATTTTTTTATTCTCCTTCTTGAAAATGTGGACGACATTAGTGAAAAGTATATGTTTTATGAATATTCGACATCACAAAAAGTGTGCCACAAATGAATAACCATCAATTTGATCTCGTATGACAAAAAAAACCCCTACATTTTCATTGATTTCATGTTCTGATGCCCTAATTTTACAAGGTTTCCATTTTAAAGTATTTGTAGATCGATCGAACAACAAACTTATGGCCATCGGTGTAAATACTTAGCATCTAGTATAGTGTAAGCATATTGACCTGAACCTGGCCTTTGTGATTTGAATAAATTAAATATCGGTCGTTTTCCTTCGGTAAAACACGACTTACCTGCAAAATCCAATCGTAAAAATTGGAGTGCACCTGTTCGCTCTGTTAACCCGTGCTTTTTACTGTAACGGCGATATAAAAAAAATGGTCAAACTCGTGAACTAGTGATTCAGTATATAAAATGGGTCTCCTTTTTATACGCCCGAAGGGTCGTATTATGTTATGGCCCCAGTCGTCCGTCCGTCTGTCTGTCCGTCCGTTAGCAATTTTTGTGTGCGCAACTCCTCCTAAACTATGAATGGGAATGAGCTGAAACTTGGCACAATTACTCTCTATCATGTCTAGTTGTGCATAAGACCTTTGAAATTCAAATCGCTGCAGTTATTCCTGAGAAATCTTGAATTATCTGCCCTTGAATAAACGAAAATCACTGTTTTTTGTGTGCGCAACTCCTCCTAAACTATCAATGGTAATGAGCTGAAACTAAATACAATTACTCCCTATGATGTCTGGTTGTACAAAAGGCATTTGAAATTCAAATCGCTCTAGTAATTCCTGAAAATCTTGAATTACCTGCCCTTGAATAAACGAAAATCACTTTATTTTGATCACTATATTTTGTGCGCAGAACTCCTCCAAAAGCCAATTGCACTGAAAAAGGGTTCAAGACACAATTACTCTCTATGATGTCTAGTTGTGTAAAGACCTTAGGAATTCAAATGGCTCCAGTCATTCCAGAGAAATCTTGAATTATCTGCCCTTGAATTAAACGAAAATCACTGTTTTTTGTGTGCAGCTCCTTAACTATCAATTGAAATGAGCTGAAACTAGACACAATTACTCTCTATGATGTCTAGTTGTGCATAAGACTTTTCAATTCAAAATGCTCCAGTCATTCCTGAGAAATCTTGAATTATTTGCCCTTGAGTTGAATGAAAATAAATAAATAAATAAATAAATGTCAGCTCACTTTCTCCTACATTTTGGATGTGAATAAAAGGAAACTTGCCACAATGACTCTGTAGGTTGTCTATTTGTGCATAGGATTAAATTTTTTTCACATGTTAAGAAATTCCCGATTTATCTGCCCTTTACTTCACAAAATAGTTTAAAATTACAGATTTTTTTGTGTGTACACAACTCCTACAAATTTGATTGGATTGAAATGAATCTTGCCACAATGTAACCCTGATATTTGGTTGAACTTAAGACTTCAGAAATTCAAAAAGCTTGGGTCTTTCTTGTATTATCTGCCCTTGAATTGTTTGAATTTCACTATATTTCTTTTGTGAGCACCTGGTCACACTTTGAATTGGAATGAACTGAAACTTGCAAAATGACTGTTTGGCGTATAGTTGTGCATAAAACCATTTTCAATTTACACTCAAAGGGTCATACTATGTTATGGCCCCAGTCGTCTGTCTCTCTGTTTGCAATTATTTTAGCTATCATTCAAGCTCACGTTACTGACAAGCCAATGTTACTGACAAGCCAAATCGGGCGTATATGCGCCGCTCTGCGAAGCTCTTGTTTATAATCTTAGGATGCGGGTGAAAAATTCAAATTTCTTTAAATGCATTTTATGTTTTTTGACTGGAAAAAAATGAAATCCTCCCTCATAGTCGCTCACAAGCAGGAACAATTCTTTTTGAAATTGAATCGTCTGCTCCATGACTAGGTGAGCCGCCGTCATAGCGCAGTTGGTAGCGCGTCGGACTGTCAATCCAGAGGTCACGGGTTCGATCCCCGACGGCGGCACTCATTCTTTCCGACTATTTGTCTCTCACCAATGGGTTGATAATCGTAGACCTATGTGAGATAGTAGCTGGAGGCTAGGAAAGGATGTGGTGGTTGTACTGGTGAGAGAAATGCCAGGAAACCATTGTTAGGTGCTCCAGCCGCCGCGATATAACTGAAATAATGTTGAAAGCGGCGTAAAACTCAATTCAATCAATCAATCAATCAATCCATGACTAGGTGTCATGTATACTGGATTACCAATTAGTCCACGCATACTTGATCGTCACGTGCCAAAATATCTTCGGAATTGTAGTCATGAGCCATATTATTTATTCTGCATAAAGGTCAGGTTCAAGTTAAAATGCGCTCGCTATAACTGCGTGGATACACTGGAGTAAATTGGTGTCCGAATCCCTACCCATCCCTGAAATTTCGTCGAAATGTGATCACCAGGCTCCGAAAATTTGGAAATTGAAGTATCATATGGTCGATGTGCAAGCCATTGTCGTAGCTACAGCTTTAAAATGAATATTAAAATGAGTAAATTTTTAGTAAAGAAAGAAATCTTTATCCGCACATGCAAACTTGTAGGAAAAGATGCTATCGGGAACACTATATGTGCTTCAAATTAATTTTAAGTATGGCGGGCCTACCAAATTAATGGTCGTAAACCGAGCAGGGAAAAAATCGTCCACGTACAATGGTACGATGCAATGTATATTTCACCCAGAAAATGAAAAAAATGACTTGAAATAAGCGATATCCTTTTTTCCTCGATTTTTTTTATCGACTTCATTACGTTTGTGAAGTGCATAATAATGTTTCAAATGTTTACATAACAGATATAAACCACCCGATTTTTTTTGGAAGAACATTCTTTTCTTTTCATTTAAATACCTTTTTTCATCTTTTGCTAAAAGATTGAAGTTTAAGTATTTTTCAGAAATTTATTCATTTAAGCAGCCCTGCGTTCAGGAAAGCCAACAGATGCAAACTGTTAGCAAATTACATCCCGCTTTGCACGCAAGTACCCTTGCAAAGCGGGGTATACTACGCAAACAGTTTGCACCATTTCTCACCATGAACGCAGGAAAGGTTTTCCTGGATTACAGATCATATACAGAATACAACACATCTAAGACCGTTTTATTGGGACGCAGTTCACAGAGAAAATTCACATCAAATTCCAATAGCGTCATTCCCCGTCACAGAACCCATTAACATAATCGATAACCCACCGCCATTGACGATTCCGATAAAATATTCCACATGCCATTAAAGAGGTCAACACTGTGTTTGAATAATTTGTTATCTAGAAAAACCAACTAAATTTTGAACATTTTGAATCTATACACGGCAACATTCTCTTGAAAGATAAGGCGATAGCTGCGCCTTTTCTTTAATTCCGACGACATTTTGGAATTGTCGTCTGTTTGGAAAATGAAGGATTTGTTGTCATTCGTGTTTGTATTTGGAATCTATGTTACGGAGATGAATGGACGGGTGCTAGATCAGGGATATTATAACGACAAGGAACTACCACCGAAATACTTACAAGCATTACAGGTCGGTTATGTTTTATCAATGTCAACCCGTGTCTATCTTTTGTAAATCCCTATCAAGTTCAGCCTAATCTTTGTCACAACTAGCGTCGTTTTCCAAATCACATGGTCTCGATCTTGATCCCTAACGGCGGCACCAATCCTTTCAGACATTATCTCCCATGAATGAATGGATAATCTGTAACATATGTGGGATGGGCAATATGGGGCTAGGAAGGATATCATGGTATAACTAGTTAGATAAATACTCGGAATCCATGGTAGGGTACTCCAGTCGCCGCGATATATTCCTAAAAATGATAAGCTCGTCAGTCTGAGTTAACATATCGCTGCTTTAAAACAAAATATGCATTGAACAATCAAAACACTCATTTATAATTGGATTACTTTTGAACTCTGACATCTTCAATTATTTTGGATGAATCGTTTTTTTTAAATCGGCGAAGGTCGTAACTACAGCTGACGATGTTCAGATCACCCTTCAACGAATCGCTCTTTGTGTCGTGTCCATTACTTCTCATTTCGCAGATACGTGTGTTCCGTCACGCGAAAAGAGATCATCTGACTTGAGCGAAAAGTGTCGACCCCAGTCAGATTGCGCGAACTGCGCAGACTGACTATTGTCGAAACTTTTCGCACTGAGCTGATTTTCTGAATCTTGAATGATCAGTCTACCTTCCCATGAAAGAAGTTTTGAAGTGTGACCTCTGGTTGACCTGTACTAAAATCGATCTCTTTTTCAAAAATCTATTTTAACCGAATCCCAAGATGGTCCCTTTTTGCGGGACGGGTCACATATGTAACGTCTAAATATTTTCTGTGTGTGGAAGTTATGGTTGTGGTTGGTGGGACTGGGTTACATGACGGAACTTAGGAACGGATCCAGTGATCGATATTTTAATAGGCCCCTACCTTTGTCGGGAAGTTTGACCATCGATAACGTATGGTATCGAAAAAGCTCTATATTTGTACTGGTTGGTTCTTATTCGCAGGGTGTGTTTTTCGAAATTTAGTCTAATAAAAGGGAATAATAAAAGACTTAGATTTACCGAGAAAGTGGCAGGCAATCAATTTCTATGAGGAAAAACAGTGAATATTTTACCAATACACCCACGCATATATGTTCCAGTGTAGCCAATCGATTTTCTTCATCCTGCCCTGATTACTGTCCTTAAAGGTTTGTAATAACTAATGAAAAGTGATATTCAGAATTGTCAATGGCATGTCTAAGCTCCCTTGTTGTAAACGAAAGTCTATAAAAAGTGAACGGGAAAAAAACTCAATTATTTATTCAATTTCCTAACAAATGGTTTGATAATCGTAGACCTATGCGAGATAGCAGCTGGAGGCTAGGAAAGGATGTGGCGGTTGTACTGGTGAGAGAAATACCATGAAACCATTGTTAGGTGCTCCAGCCGCCGCGATTTAACTGAAAAAAAAACGGCATTAGACTCCATTCAATCAATCCATAAGACTTCTACTAACTAGAATTAATGTTGTTCGATATAAAATTAACGACTTACTTCCCCATTTCCGATCTATATATCTTAAACTAAAGAGGCATAAATATAGTTCCACCAATTCGCGTAAAAGAAATTTAACATAGATATTCTATTTTCCTTTAACTTTTTTAAAATTTTCAACATATTAAGATCCACGTGTAATAGCGATTGCTTATATTTGAAGATGAGCGAAAATGTATCCTAATGTAGCCTAATTTTACTTTGCATAGCGAGCTGTACCTTCTCACTGAACATTATCTACATAGTCATAGTCAATAAAATGTCATTCATGAAGTTAGTTAAGATAAAGGAACTGTTATAGTTCCGCAACGTCTCGGGAGTCATAAACTTTAGCATTGCTTACCGATGTTTCCTAATGATTCTTGAAAGATCATGAGATCCGAAATGTTGCGGAACTATTACGGGTCCACTTTCTTAATAATGAAAAAGAGAAATATTTTGACGGAGAATCCCATATATCTAATAGGTAGTAGTGGTTACAATAGCTGCGGTGACGAAACACTCTCTTTCTAGCAGTTTTTCAATGAGTTGGCTACGTTATATAGAAGCTATGTTACATTCTCTCGTACTCTTCCTCCATCGGTGTTTTGAGCTTCCTATCTGACACCATCCTACGTTCAATTAACATTTCAGCAGGTTTCGTTTGTAATTGTTTCCTATAATCACAAGTACCCAATATGGAACATTATCGATATTGATTATCTTTATTTCTACCAATTTCGCCTTCACCAATAACTCATTTTCAAAGTCAAGTGCAGAATTATAGATTTTCAATGCGTACTGCTATCACACCGATGAATTTCTGAAACTTAAAACACACGCAGGCATCTCATAATGAGCAAGAACGCGTAGCAACGAGATTTGTGTATTTCCTACAAATTTTTCGTGTGAAAATATCTTCCTCAATTAATATGCATGTTGTTCTTTTCCCAGTCTTATTTTGATATGCACTTTCAATATAGATTTTTTCGAATTGTTTGTCAATCATGATACATATGTAACAAGAAATTTCTTCCACAATGGTTTCCGATTATATAAAATTGGACTCCTTACTTTAGGCTTGGGCATTTTCATCGAACAATGTTTTTCGTCTCAATAGTACCAATTTTTAAAAACAGCAGTCTCATTGGCCAAAATAGAATGGCTGGCTAATATGTAAACAATGATTATTTTATGCGCAGAATCCGCTTAAATTTCGTCCAACATTCTGTAGGTCGAAATTGTTTCATAAGTCCCACATAGTTCGACTTAGAGAGATTCGACTGTAGTTTTATTTACATTCATTACAAAGTGCGCGTGGTAAAGTATCAACTACACCATTTAAATCATTGTGAACTCTTCGATCATTTTATAACTATATATTAGAATGATGTCTCCGCACATGTCTTAATATTATACTGACAACGTCAATCTTACAGAAACACAAATCAAATAATGAATTATTAAAAAAGAAAAAAAATAATAATAAAAAAAAAACTTTGTGTGAAATTCCAAAAAATATTACATGTACACGCAGGATAATCACACAACGCAATAAGAACATTTGAAGACCACCTGAATATGGGTTAATACTTATCTTTCTACAGAGCGCATAGTGAGGATTCTGCCCTGCGTTCAGGATGAAAACGCTAGCGGAGCGCTTTCGAAATGATACCTCGCTTTGCACGTATGTGCATGTGCAAATACGTGCAAAGCGGGTTTTCATCCTAAAGTGCTTGCGAAACATTTTTACATCCTGAGCACAGGGCTGGTCGGACTGTGCTTAAGCTCAAACTGGCCAGCGGCTTTGCTTTGAGCACAAGTGACATTTTTTGAAATGTCACGCTCAGGATCAAATAATTGTTTACGAGTACTAGTAGATATATCGATCACTAACTTTAGTAGACGTTGATTTGATATATAATTTGAAGGAAAAAGAAAGAAAAAAGAAATCCAAGAGCTTTTAAATATTCTCGACGAAGCCTTTGAAACTGACCTAATCCATAATCTTAAACATGCTCTATCATTTTGACCTGGTTTTGATTTCTTCTCTTATTTATCTTAATCAAATTAAAGAATAAGATAATGGATGGTGCAACTTTCTTTTGTAGCCAGATTGATCAGCCATAATCACTTTTCAGTTTTAAAACGCAAAGAAACATAATTTTCGCCTTTGAAACCTAGCCAATGCTATTTTCTTAAAATCATTATGTATAACTACTGTTGTATCTATTTAAGGGCAAATCTCGTTTGTGAGAAAGATATCGAACCTTGTCAGCCTGCGCAACTCGCGCAGTTTGACCAGGATCAACACTCTTTATTTCAGGATATTTTTCTGAAACCGAAATAATCATTCTACCTTACAATTTATTCGACCTCGAAAAGTGTTCTCTTGTTGACCCATGCTGGAATCGATCCCTTCTTAAATTATTATTTTACGGAGCTCCTAGATGGTCCCTTTGACGCGACGGGTAATGCATTTAATTTTTTAAACATCACTTGGCAATTTCATTTTTTCTACTATATATACATAAATTCATCAAAATTAATTGGCAATACGAAGGAAAATTATTTTGGTTAATATATTAAGGTAGTGGACCCGTAATAGTTCTGCATCATTTTGAAAGTAATGAACTTTAACGGTGTTAACAGAGGTTTCCTAATGAAATCAATAGGAAGCCTCGGTTAATACTGTAAAGTGATTACTTCCAAAACGTTGCGAAACTATTACGGGTCCACTACCTTAATACATTTTGATATTGTTCAAATATAAAGAATTACCAGAGTAGGGTAAGTTACACGTAGGGTAACAAGAATCCTTTCATACATTTTCCCGTACTAATAGATTTCTATGTACATGTAATATTTCACGTGCTACGTCAATAAATGTCATTTTTGTGTCATGTTAATTATTCAATTGAAACAATATTAATACTCCTCTATATAGTTTGACCTGGTTTATATTGATTTGATTTAACTAATTAGAAATTATAATTTTGATCGAAGTCGCATGATTTATTTGATACTCTACGGTTAATTTAGAAATATATAACCTCTATGGGCTGTCAAATCGTTTCAAGCAACCAAACATGAAAATTAGAATTTCAAAATAATACTATAGTTCTGCAATTTAGAGTGAGTGATCAAAGGTCAATTTTGTCTATACAAGTATAGACAAAATTGACCTTTGATCAATCACTTGAACTTGTGGATCTATAGTACATGTAGACGGAATTACGAAAATTGTAAGACCGTGGTCATAGCGCAGTTGGTAGGTAGTACTTCGGACTCACCAGAAGTCACGATACGATTGAAATACCATTAAAATTGGAAAATTTCTTTTTCTTTTTTTCCTTTCTTACGAAATCAAGTTATATATACATGTACGAAACACTAATGCCTTGACGATTTATAGATTTTGCTGCCGTTGATTTTGTCTGCATATTTTGTTACATCGTTAGCATGTAGTTTATCGTACACCCTGCTACAAAATGTATTATTTCAATTGAGCAATGTTTTATAGCAAGTTTAAAACGAGTAGGAGTTTTAAATGACAGCACGAATTCAAATTTGAATCAATCAAATTTGAGGTTAGACAAATGGCCCTCATGACAATAAAACGTCTTTCATTACAAATTTGGATTCTCTTTAAATTTAAAAGTCTTTACCTTATTAAGTCTTTCTCGTATTAAATATACTCTTCTAAAATGTTCTTTGACTTTGAATCATATTTTAGCTACGACAAAAGTATCTATGCATATCAAATATAAACCGAGGAAGGTGAAGTTCAGGCATTTTTTTTTACTGAATGTAAGCAGAATTGCTAATTTTCGGATAAATGTTTACAATGGTGACGTCAAATAATAAAGCCTGCCTCATGGCGACATATAGCGTTCCTCCGTACATTTAAACATTTTTCATTTCAAATCTCTACAAAGAAGTTTGATTCCAAAAGCAATAAAGGAATGGCATTTCGTTCTGAACATAATGAAGAACTTTCGGGACTATTTATTGAATCTGAAAGTGCATGTGCTGTTTGAGATAGGCATTTTTATAATTTGACATTGACAACGATATGCGAAAACGCTATCAAGTAATGCATCGCAAATCGAGTGAATTTGTTGAGTTACAATATCTGTTCGCAAAACAATCAAAATTCATCGATTTCTTTTGTCTTATTTAAGAAAATAAAGATTTTTGATGGGTGTCAAAGAACTCTTTTTGAAGAGTACATGTATATTTGACATTAATTAATTCATTATAAATTTCACACATGCAAACATATGTTATTGATTTACTGAACATCAAGAAAATACATCCATACTTTTACGAAATCTGCGTCATAGATACTACGAAAATATACTAAGTTCCAAAAGAAAGTGTGCACTTTTAAAATTAAAGTATCTCAGAAGTGACACTAATTACCCTCACAAAATTTTCCATGACAAACCTCGAGACTATTGACCGTCGATTCTTCTAGAAAGCAAGAAAACGGCACTTGGTGCTTTTTGGCTACATAAGAACCTATGCTTTTGCGCGCTTTGCTTCTATATGCAACAGTTGATGAAAAAATGTTCTGGAATTACATTTAGTTCAATTCTAGTGTCTTACCTTGTAATAAATTCACATATGAATAACTTGTACGCCATGCAACAACGTAGATTTGACCAGCAAATTTTGTGGTTTGGCAAAATTAAATCCCAAGCGAAGAAAACTCTCTACAAAATGAAATAAGCATTTATGTTCCAATAGAAATCTTATGTAACTATTTGCAAGTCTTCTTTTGAGGACCAATGAATAATGTATAACGCCATGGCACTGTTTGATCTGAAGTTACTGACCATTCAGCGTAGAAATTTCTAACGTTAACGTAAATGTAAAATCAAACTTATGTTTGGAACTGTAAGGGAGTCCCTTGTCAAACTTGGAAATGCTATTTGAGCAAATAGCTCTTAGTATAGAAAGGAAATTTCTGATGGGAAAAACTGAACATCATATGTGCTGACCAAAAGTCCGTAGTATTCACAACTTATCGAAAAACGATTTTATGCCTCGTTTCAGAAGGGTCATTCCTAAAATATGCAAATAGTTCTACAAGCAAGAGTTCCGTCAAATTCGTAAAAAATAATAAAAATCAAAAAGTGAAAGTGCACACTTTATTATGAAATTAGGTATGTAAAGTTCTAACTAAAAACATGTACACATGTACATGTATATCCTTTACAAAACCTTTCCCCGTAATTCAGAAAGACTGGCTAGGGATAATTCTATTCACAATTCTAAGATGAATTTAAGCTTTTTTTTTAGCCCTGCCCTCGGGTTAAAAAAACAACAAAAAAACCCAAACAAATAACAACAAAAAACCCCAACAACAACAACAACAAGTTCACTGGTGTTGAGAAAATAGTCCCCGCTTTGCATCATTCGGAACATCACTCGGCCATTGCCGTAAACTACAACATACCTCGGATGTATGTAAGGCGGATGGGTATGTAACGAAATCGTGCATTTTGTTAGGCGGAAACAGTGTAAGAAAAACTAGCACTGTAGATTTTTATTTTTTACAATAAATAACGGCTGAAAAATCTTAATTTTTGAGATTGACGAATCATTCTCAAAAAATAAGATTTTTCAGCCGTTATTTAAGAATCTAAAAATATTAATATAAGGATTCGATAAATTCACGTCAGTGACTTAAACGAGTAGCGTTGGCGACGTCAAATGTTTTCGCTAACTGTTTCGAGGGCTAACGCCATTTTAACTGACGTCATCGAGTTCTTCCAAGGTTTTCCCGTAATTTTTAAAAATAGTCCGTCTATGTACATCCGAGGTTGATCGTGAGATTGGCCGAAGGGTGTCCCGAATGCGCTTTGCACGTGAGTACCCATGCAAAGCGTGGTAATATTTCTCAAACGTTTCGCGAATGTTTTATCCTGAACGAAGGGAAGGTCAAAAGTCGAAACTGTGGCGGACTTAAAAAATTAACAACATAATTAATACAATAATGCCGTTACAAGCATGTTCGAGACAAGCAAGAACATTTTAGTTACCTCGTAACAAGCATGTTGTAGACCGACTAGAACTCGGTAAACATATGTTACATTTGAACTTACATGGTAAACCATGTTACAGGTAAACATTGATGAGTTCTTGTTTTATTGATTTTATGTGATTGAATGATTAACTTTTTCGCTAATGAACTACAAATTAAACTTCAAGGTAAAAGAAGAGGGTATATGAATGAAGTAAGCATGAATTCGTCGACATTTTTACGATGAGTTTGAAAGCTCGTGGAAACATAACATAAAGTAACTATTTGTACAATTTTGTGTTTAGTTATGATATATCGGCGTTCTTTAAACATTATAAAAATGATTTTTGTTAGATTGGGGTTGAATCGCCGCTATCAAAATTATTGCAGATATATCGTGGTTGCAGGTGCACCTACCCATGGCTTCCTGTTGTTTCTCACGACAGTACAACTACAACATTTCACTCTCGAGAGCCACCACTTGCCCATCCCACTTTGGTGTACTACTTATCATTTGCCCAGGGTGGGGGACAAATACCGATTGTCACAATGACTTAAGTCAAATGACGGACGAAAGTTGGCTGTGCGGGATACAAACTTACGAGCCTAGGGTTGACGGCCCAACGCTATATCGATTGAGCTAGCCCGGCTTGGCTTTTAGGAGTAAACTAACAGAAAAAGAAAGAAGGAAAGAAAAACAAATATATAAACGAACAAACAAACAGATTGATTTTAGTTTATGTTCATCAAGAGCGTAACACCCGTTACGCAGGTATGTAAAAGAAATAATCATCTATTGAAAAATATCGTTGATGAATGATTATAATATCGAAACTACAGCTTATTCAAGCTGTAGTTACGATGTTTTGATTATTCACCAAAGCTCAAATCATAAATAGGGAGCGCCTAAATGTAATCTTTGGTTGTTGCCTGCTTAACGCGTATAAATTTCAAAGTCCTATCTCCACCGGTTTAGTATGATAGTTGTTGGATTATTGCAAGTACAAGAAGGGCGAGACGAGACAGGCATGATTGCATAAATCTATGAAAGATTGCATATTCGTACAAATAGATGCAGAACGTCTGACCTTTCGTGGTGTAAGATTAATGCAAGGGTCTGATCGCTTTAGGGAAGGCGAAAAGCCGCCGATTTGCGCAGTGCACCGAAGCAGTTTTTCCGTCTGCGTCATAAAAAAAGAAACAATTTATCCCAGGTTAAGGATGATAAATATTCGCGAACGTTTAAAAATGTATCGCTTTTAACTATAATCTTAGCCATCAGCATACAAAGAAAATTCAAAACTGTCGAATCAGGCTAACTTCCATGTTTATGCTTCTATTTCAATTAATGAATCGTATCAATGACAACGAATCTATCATTATTTATGAGTTTAAGATAACGCAAATCTAAAAAATATGCACGTACATAAGCATAAACGAATCGCTAGAAAAACAGGGGCCTGTTATACTTAACATATTATTACGATCATTTTTTGTGTAAGTAAAAAATTAACATTGCTTCTACAGTAGTAACTCAATGCGAAATACTGCCGTGCATCATTTCATTGGTGTCGTCTTCTAAAGACGATTCAAATGAGATATTGTATTTGACTAACGATTCAATTTTTCGTTAGAACTTTAGTAGGGCCTCTGGTCTTTCAACGATATCTTATAATAGGACCTGTCTTTCAAGAATATCTTTAAATAGCTGGTGCACAGATGCTGGATGTTATCATTTGCCTTTATATTTTACATTGCGTTTTTTTTTGTCTAAGCAGGCGTCGACAATACACATTAGTTTCAGATTAAAACGTCTTTATAGGGGAACACTGCATACCTATGCACCGATAATCTAATCGCGGCATGGAGAAAGGATTTTTTTTTTTTGAAAATGAGATTCCTCCAAACGACGTCTGAATTTCAGACAATGCACAGCAAACGACTTTTATGTGTAGACAGTATAGGAAAGCGGAAAAATGACCACATTATAACTTTTAATGAAATATAATTGATTATTTGGTTCACAATTATAAAACAAAAATCCGAGTGTGACTGCGAACATTATTTTCACGTATCTATACGGTTTTGGATTCAGCTTGGTCTTAAACTTTTCAACCTGTTAGACTCGAAATACAAATCACCTTAAGGTAGTAGACCCGTAATAGATCCGCAACGTTTCGGCACTCATGAACTTTCACAATGTTGATCGAGGTTTCCTAATGAAGATCATTAGGAAACCTCGGTTAACATCGTTAAAGTTCATTACTTACGAAACGTGATGGAACTATTACGGGTCCACTACCTTAATGAAATAAAATTTTATTTTTAATGCCAGTAAAAGTTGGTATATTTTCCTGCGTTCAGGACGACAAAAACGGTTGGCAAATTATACCCGCTCTAAAGGTGAACTTGTGGGCAAAGCGGGGTATAATTTGCAATTAGTTTGCACCGTTTCGTCATTCTGAAAGAAGGGAAGGTACAGGTGTACAATTTGAGTGAGGCGTCAAAGATTAATTTTAAATTGAAAGTGATAGGCAATATACGGTTTCTCGATACTCAAATATACTTGCGGAACTATATATACTAATCGTAAATTGATTAGTAATGTTTCATACATACTTTTTAAGTTCCAGACTTAAATTTTAATGGATCTATAATATTTGCTTTCAAAATAGAACACCATTTCAGTATGGCGCATTTCAGTATGGCGCTCTCATAATATTAATGGCATAAATTGTCGACATAATGTACGATATAGATGTACAAAGTGTAATTACTTATTAAGTAAGATGAATTTCATGTTTTGGATTAAACCCTCTCACACTTCTAGGTATAACCTTATACAAATATCAACATCCTTAATTAGCCATTATTTGACCGCAAGCCTTCTTTTGATCAATCAATGCATCGTGTGATCTCATCAGTAAGTCAGCTTATTATCATTTGACCTGTCATGCAACAATGATTACATATATACCCTTGTATACTTTTGTTTTGTCTACTTTGCGCGTGACAACTCCGGAATTGTACGGATTCTTACTTTGTGCCGAACAATTAAGAGCCTGTGCGTGACAATTCAAACAATTTCAAATGTGCGTCAAGCAGAGATTCTGGCTAGCCTGTGCATTTGCACAGTCTGACCAAAGTCTTAGCTTTGCGCTTTATATGTAGACAATATCTCAAAAGTATTTTTACAGCCAGGAAAATTTTCTAGTTACAATATATAGCTGTGCAGGCTGCTAAATGATTGGCCTTCACGTACAAGCATTAGTGTTGGAAATGCTCACGTATATTTCTCAACTGTTGACAGGGATTAAAAATGAAAGAATGTATTTTGTTCCACTAGAAAAAATATAATTTAATTAAAACAACTGTTTTCAATACTCTATCAATTTGTAGGCTCTGCTTTTTTTAAACAAAACGCTCAATTATTGTTATCACATTGGCGTCGTTTGCATGAGTGTGTTCATTGAAGTTAACGTTGGCATAGTAAACTTTAACTTAGACCATTTCTCTGTTGTCAATCACGATATCTTTTGGAAAATTGGCAAGTGTGTCCATAATCACAAGCGCTATTCAACTACGAAGGGGGATCTCTAGAAGCATTTTTTTTAAAGAATTTTGTCCCTTTCAGCTCACCTGAGCACGAAGTGCTTATAGGATCACCCTGAGTCCGTCGTGTTTCGTCAACTTTTTTAAATGACATCTGCCTCAAAACTGCTCGACAAATTTCAATGAATCTTTGCCAGAATGTTCCTTGTGTGACTCTCTTTTAATTCCTGTTAAAAGAATTGTACCTCTTTTTAGCTCAGGAGGAGCTTTTAGGATCATCCTGAGTCCGTCGTGTGTCGTGTGCCGTCAACTTCTTTTTCAAGACATCTCCTCTAAAACCGCTATGAAATTTCAATAAAAGTTTCCAGAATGTTCCTGGACATGAAATTTTGTTTGGCCCAAAGTTGTGGACCTGGCAGGTTTGCCATTTTTCACTATGAAATCTTTGAATGACACCTCCTTCTGAACAACTGGGCTGATTTTAAAGAAAGATTGTCAGATGATAACGTTCCATAAGTTACCCACTTTAAAAATTCTTCGTGATATTATGATTAACCCATAAATATAGGCGTGTCAGAGCGTGACATTTAACCGATATGAAATCTTTGAACGACATTATTCTCTTTAACCACTGGGCCGATTTCAATGAAACTTTGCCAGAATGTTTTTTGGAAAACCCTCTTCAAAATTGTTCACCAAATTTTGATTAACCCATAAATATAGACATGGCAGGGTTCTGTATTTTTCACAATGATATCTTTGAACGACGTCTTCTCCTGAACCTCTCGACCGATTTCAACGAAACTTTGCTAGAGAGTATTTCCTTGGGTAACACTCTTCAAAAAATGTTCGTCTTCTCCTGAGGTATTTAGCCTTTTTCATTGTAACTTTACAAGAATGTTCCTTTGGTGACACCCAATGGACCCCTTATATTCAGATGAGCGATTTAGGGCCATTACTGTCCTCTTGTTGTACTTATTATTGCTAATCAAAAACCTACAACCGAGTGTTGACATGCGCACGTGTTGCTCTTTTGGAATTATGATGATGCTCGCTCCGAGGTCTATGGCTCAATAAAAAATCACCAAGAGCTTAAATTTAGAAGTATATGTCGCCCTTCAGGCGAGAAGGAACCATACTGGTCGTGCGTTAAGTGTCGACCCTAGTCAGTCTGCGCCAACAAATTTCTTTTACAACTATTTAGTTTTTGGTGTTCCCATGTGACCCCTTGTCTGATGACGGGTAACATGATATACATTTACATAAAATATTATGTTTTTACAGGAGCTACAATGGGATGTTGATCCAAAAGAATATTATCCAGACGAACTACCTCCATACGATTGGCCAAACTGGAATGATGACGCCATCGCCAATATTCCGGCACAACTCCGAGATACTCCGAACTGGCCCTCGCCACAAACGAAGTCTAAAATAGGTCAAAATGGCGGCGTAGCGATGGACATGGACGGTAACCTGGTGGTGTTCCATAGAGCTGATAGGAGATGGAATGCGTCGTATGTACCATACAGTCAATATAGTCTATCCTAAGAACTCTAACCAAGAAATAATAATAATCTTAGAATAAGAAATAAATCGATTAAGTGTGGTTTCCACGAAAATGAGCACCTATGGCATATATCCTTAAAGTATTTGCGTTATCAAGCCTTGCTATACCTATTCTAGAATATTTCCTCTTTTTAAGCAGGAAGCATGTGCATGGATTAGATCTCACATAGGTGGTGTCTGATCTTAGCCCACGCCTTCTGCTATTCCATTCAAGATAGTGTGTACCTAAAAGTTTACTGTAACTAGTAAATAAAAAAAAAAACTAAAACAAAAATGGAAGCGCTCAATACTTTTAGCCCTTTTAGCGCACAGAGTCAAATGTACAGTTGTACAATTTAGAGTGAGGCGTCAAAGATCAATTTTACATTGAAATTGATAGGCAATAACGGTTTCTCGATACTCACATAAACTTGCGGAACTATACATGTACACACACATATTCAGTGTTGTCAACAGATATGATTTTGCAAAAAAAGTAAGCAGCCCGGCAAAGCAAAGCTTGAAATTTAGTGTTTCATTTTAAATGCATTCTAAACATAAAGTGCTAAATTTTATATTGTTTAATCACCCCTTGTTTTAGTGGTCAAAATTAACTAAGGAGGTGGAGATGGTAAAGACAGAGATCAGAAAGTACATTTGTGCAAGCTGATCTTAGTCGATACCAGCTCCCAAATCTCAGCTACATTCCGCAACAGGAATGTGCCTTGAGCAGTATGAAAATGGCAAACACTTCCTCATCAGTATGCTTATTACATATATTACTATATGAATGCATGAGTGGGAAACTGACGCCTTGTTGCTGACTGTTTGGAGCAACTCATAATATCGAGGGTTTGGCCCAGCACTGTAGTAAGTGCCTATATATTAATAGGCACTTGCAATAGTGTTGCGCAGATCCCTGGATATATAAGATCTATTCATGACAACTAAGTCTATGTCTTATCTTCTATAAATTTATTTTACAACAGAAATGTATAAACAGCAGGAAAAGGGTTAGGATTGGTTGGGGTGTTGTTTTATTTGTCACAAACTATTACCTAATCCCCTATCTTTTCTCAACTCTAACTAAATTCTATGTGGAAGTAAGGATGCACAGGCTGGGAACAGCCTACATAGACATGCGAGCTGATCTTGGTCCATATTGTGTGACCAAGCTTTGTTAGTGCCAACAGCAGTGAATGACATGACTCTTTTTAGATTTTATCTAAATGGCATTATTTATCTTATACAAGTGTTAGCCGTACGATGAACCACCTGTGCAGCCTAATGTGGGTCAAGCAATAAGCAATTTCTAATTTCATTAAACCTTAATCTGTGAACCACCCCAGTGAAAATCAATGGCATGTAAATTCAACAAAGTCAGATCCCTTAATTAGTGATTGAATTCTTTGTTTACCAAACTACTTGCATAAGGTAGCAGGTCATGTGCAGCATGATGTGGGTGAACACAATGGGCAACGGCCTAATACTAAACTTGGTTCTAATTCTAAACTTGTATCAAAAAGCAACATTTAGATCTACTTTCACTTTTTTTCCTTTTTCTTTCACTAGAACCGAGGAATAAAAGGATTGCAGATAGTCTGGAATGTCAATGTTTGGACTGGGTGGTTTAAAAATAAAATAATGAACTAGAACTTACCTTGTAATCCATGAATATTACTTCACAAAATCCCATCTAATGACCGTTAAAACGGTCAATTTTTGTAACTAGACCGCACTTGCTATAAAAACAATTTTTGCACGCACAGAGAAATCAGGAAACGCATGCCTCGTGTTAAATTAGACTAGTCACGTGATTGACCTACATAAGGTTGCATAACACGGTACCCGTGTGTAAAAATACGGTATCGGCTTATCGGTTAAATGATGATGTAACTAAAATTCTGTTATATATATATCACACGCGACTGTCAAAGCGTTGTAACAACAGCTCAAATTCGTCACAAATTTTCCGTTTATTTACCCTTTGGCAGACGACGCAATTCTGGTTCTACTTTTTTCTAAACCTTGTGGGAATCTGCATAGGCGTAACTAGGAATTTTATATCTAAACGCACTCAGAAAGCAACCACCAAAGATATAGGATAAAAGCGGTTTTTGGTCCGTGACAAGAGATGAATTTTAAGTATCCGCTCCCCTTCAAGTTAATGATTTGATCGTTGCTGAGTTGCCAAAGCATCGTAACCACAGCTTTAATAAGATGTAGTTACGATGTTGTGATCATTCATCGACGACATTTCCGAAAGAGGTTTTATTTCTATTACAAAATTGCGTAATGTACGCAATGTGAGCTACGGCACTGTTGTAAATATTACTGTAAATAATAATAATAACAATTATAATGTTAACAAAGTACAAATAAAATTGTTTTCCGAACTGACGTGACGAGCGGGGGTTGCGTTCCCAACTTTGTACGATTGACACTGGTGGAAACCTGACCCCTGTTGCTCACTAAACACCCATGGCCGAGTGGAGGGTCGTATAAGCGGCTTGAATAGAGCCGTGTCTACGACTGTCTGATCGCCCACCAACGATTTCTTAGAATGTAGATTTATCCTGTGGAAATTTTCCCGAATCTAATGATAGATAATAACTTCAAGTTAGCCCGAATTACCAGTAAATATCTATCATGCTTCTATTAAAGCTTCTGCAATATTAAAAATCAACTTTCTTGATCCAATCATTATCAAATTAATTCTATGTCATTCTGTTTGTGAATTACCATACTGTATGTTATTTCATGCGATGGTTTAATAAAGAATATGTTATGTTATGTTATGTCAATTCGTTAAGGTGTCGATCAATCCAGATTTTGGACAAAGGCTTATAATTGTTCTCCAGTTTTCATCTTTTTATTCTTTTTTTACACTCAATTTACTTAAGTTAAGCCGACAAGACTGGCGAATGATTTGGTAGGCCAAACTGTATGTATTATGGCACACATTCGGAAGAATATTAGAGGGGCAAAATATTATCATTTAAAGATGCCTTATAGACACATATCAGTTATTTCTTGAGTCTTTGATAATTATGCATAACGTTTTCGATAAAAATATCAAGTTTTAAAAGTTAGAGAGAAAAAATATTCTGCTTGAAAAAAGAGTAAATAGCCTTTTTTAAAAAAAGGGATGTTAATGGTGAAAGTAAATGACTCAAAATCCTAAAATAATAATAACAACAAACGGAATAATCATGCTAATAATCAAAATGGTTTCTTAAACAGAACGTTCGGGATGTTCAATCGATTCAACACCGCACTTGGGACCATTCAGGATGACGTCATCGCAACAATCAACCCACGCACTGGAGAAATAATTAGCGAATCAGGAGCTGGGCAGTAAGTCACGTGATTTTTTCTTTTAACATCGAAGATTAAATGAAGAGGGTTTTTTTTACATGAATTAGCATTTAATGATTTTATCATATTGTTTATAATATTCAGTAAATAATTTGAAGAGAAATAATGTCGAGCTGTTTGTGGAAAACTTATGATCTCGAATGAATTACGAACTCCGTGTAATTGTACATTGTGTAAAAAAAAAAAATCTCGATTTATGATGAATTCAACCACTCATTTCAATTGAACGTCAAGCTATTAAGTTCTTCCTTATGTCGCACCATTTGGCGTTCGGTATAAAATGTAAGAAATTATACTACGGTGTTATAACGCACTCTTTGAAGTAGAGGTGGTAATTTGCCGAATGCCCTTGTCGGTCGTTTTTATCTTTAGCATGATTTTTTCAAAGGCCACTAAGGTAGAGTTTAAAGAATGCTGATCTGTTTAGGAAATCGCATAAGGATCACAATTATGCATATTAAATTCTCCTTTTTTAAACTACAAGCGGTTTTGACATGGACAGTGCAATATGCATACCCTTAGGGAGCATAAACGTCTTTATTATCAAATTTGAGTAGGTTAGTAATTGGCATCGGCCTTCGGATTCTATCAACCGGAAGCGGGAATTTGTTAATTTTTATGGCATTTTCGTTCATTGTTTAATTATGCCGGGTCTCATAAGATTTCGATGAAGTAAATAATATGGAATTATAAATATTAAATTAAATCTACCTAGTTACTCTTCAACATGTTTCCATTGCTACATTTATATATAAATGTGCTTACATATGAAAAATAAGGAAACCGAAGACAGAAACATTTTACTTTTGTGCGAAAAACCTAATTCAATTTTACTTTATATGATTTCTAGATTCTATATGCCCCACGGACTTACTATTGACAAAGATGGCAACAAATGGTTAACAGATGTTGGTCTACATCAGGTTTGTAGTTTTTACTTTTTTTCATTCGAGACATCGCTCGGACTTTTCCGTAAACTGGAGAATACCTCGGACGTAAGTTTACCTATCGGGAACCCTCGGTGATTCTACGGAATAGACACTTTCCAGTTTACGGAAAAGTCAGAAAATTTTCCGAATGGTAAGGGTATATTAGCTAACATGGCCGCGCCCTTCTAATCACCGAGGTTATTCAGTAGAATCACCGACGGTTCCCTAGTGACTTCTTTCAAGACAATTTCCGATCTGGTATTGTAGTTTTGCACGTGGGTTAACATGACGCTAACATGGCATGTTAAAATTAGAAAACAAATCGTTTTTCATTACGATTTGTTATCAAATTATGAAATGCACAAATATATCCATAGACTATTGGAAAGGATAAAAGAAATTTGTTTTTCTTCAAGTGGAGGCTACTTCCAGAGGGCGAATTACCTAAGAATGACCCAAGTTGACTAAACTTACGCCCAAGGTACTTTCTAGTTTACGGGATTTTAAGTCCGAATGATGTCCCGAATGAATAATCACACGGAGGACCAAATTGGAGTTCCGATTCAAAGATCTTTTCATTCATTGATTGGAAACTTAATCACTGTTGAAAAACGATATCAATGTACAATCACGTATAATGTCAAAATTTACGCCACTTTTCAGAGAAAAGTAAAGGAACTAATTGTTGAGAATGCCTCGAAACTGATAACTTAATTAATTCAGTTTTCTCATTTTGATCACTAGTGTTATTTGCCCCTTCGCAGGTCATGAAGATACCCAAAGACTCTGACACTCCGGACCTTGTTCTGGGAAAGAGGCTTGTCCCCGGAAGTGACGACACACATTTCTGTAAACCGACAGATGTCGCAGTTGCATCAAATGGAGAATTCTTCGTGTCTGATGGGTATTTATACCTTTTTACATTAAAATGCTGATTAGAATATAAAATGAACGATTTTTTCTAGAACTATCACTTGTGAACATAGTTAATACTATTCATTGCTCATTACTGTTTCATTTACACGGAAAAAGTCCTGCATATAATTTGAAAGCATTCAAGAACAGTTCGAGGAACTGTATCTCGCTTTGCACATATTTGATCGCGGAAAGTCGGATGCATTTTTGAAACATTCGCAATCTTGTTTTCACCCTGAACTGAGGGTGCAACTTTGCTTCCTTAACGACTTTTTTTTCGAGATAAGTGAAGTTGCAAAATGGGAAACCTTATTAGGATATAATTGTCGTATTGCAGGTACTGTAATGGTAGAGTCATGAAGTTTTCTGCTGACGGGACCTTCCTAACGAAATGGGGGAAAGAATTCACTGGTGGTAAGAAAGTACATGTAATATATCCACTTGATTTTTTACACGTTAGGATACTTTTACAATGACAGTGATAACAAATAGATGAATATATTAAATTCATTAATTAATGAGTAAGTATTTGATAAATTGATTTCATCAGTGACTATTTTTTTTATGATAACGAAAATATTTCAATAAAACAAATGTTTGTAAATCAATATCGTTAAATATTTCTATAACTAAAATTCAACAAAATTGTTATGAGCAATGTTATGCCCCCCTCCCCTCCTATAAAACTTTCAATCAATTGAAAAACACTTTGCAGTCTCGGACGTCACACAATGCATAGAAATATTTTCCTTTGGACAAGAGAGACTTGTGGTGAGTATCGATGTACTCGGAGCGTGATGGAGGCTGTCATCAGACTGTGCGGCTGCAGAGACTGATCTGAGTCTAAATATAGTGCACATAAAAAATGGTGGAAATGTAACTCTAATTTTTGATATGTGAATAGCTTGGATATTTCGATTCCCAAAAATATGAAATTTATGAAAATGTCACGAGTATATGAATGTGTATATACTACAGGCTCGAACAAACCAGATGTGGACGAATTCAAGATTCCGCATAATTTGGCTTTAGATGAGAGTAGAGATCTGATCTGTGTCGCTGACAGGGAAAACGGAAGGTACGTTAATTGTAGCTATTTATCTCTAATAGCCAAAAATATGACACATATACTGAAAATACTAAGAAGAAACCTCGAGCATGGTACATTTGTCACACCGATTGCATACTTGTATTAAACAGCAAAAATATTATAATTTGAAAATTGTTGTATCGTCTAATTTGCATAAACTGGGAACATATCGATGGCTTAGCGCGGTAAAGTTGTAACAGCTTATAAATATATAGACAGTTACAACTGTTTCGCGATGGGTCATTGACGTCTAATATATTGATTAACGAAACATTCGATTAACCAAGCACACGTCTCGTATTTCGAGATACGGAATGTCCGAACGGTCGAATATCAAATGCGCATCTAGTATCTCGAAATAACTATAATGCCCTAACTGCCCGGTATACAATATGCATGAAGGAACTCGAGATGCGGACTACCTGAACCACCCGGTATCAAATACGCATCTGTTATCTCGAGGTACGGAGTTTTAATGTGACTTACGCTACTGTCATGCAAGCGCTCCGATGTGTCGCGATTTATATGTAGTTTAATCATATTTCATTCCATATGAATATATTACAGGGTAAGAATCGGATCTCATTTTCTTGCAACTTTGAATCGGCCCTTTTCCTACAAAAGTTCACTACAGTAATATAACAGTGGCATAAAAGTATAAGTCAGAAGAAAAGTAGGAAAAGAGGTTTTAAAAGTAAAACAAAAAGAGAAAATATAGAGAATGGGGTTGAATGATGATGCAATTTACTTTCAGATTTTTTCCTAGAAGTCAGAAAGTGCCATGATTTAAATCTGCTAGTTTCATTGATTCCTTGATTTTTGGAACCTAAGCATTATACAAAAGTCAACGAAAGATTAAAACTTTTACTGTTCATTTTCAATAATGTACAATACTATCAATAAAATGTAAGGAGCTGTTTGATTTAGACTGAACCTTCATTGTTTTGGTAATTTGTTTTGGTAATAAACGTTCAAAAAACAAAACTATGACAATTCATACTGTTGGGAAGCGCTCTGACTTTATTGGAAAATTTATTCCTTTCTTTGAATTTCAAATTGACTAATCGGGCAGCCATTTCCCGATCGGGAAATCTTACAAACCTGTTTAAGCCGACTTTCGACATATACAATAATTAACTCGAGGAGTAGACTTGAAACAAACACTTACCCTTATTACTGACTGTTTAAAATATGACGTCTGGCTGTGTACCTGCAGCCAGGGGCAAGATATACTTGACAAAATACATTAGTTGGCACATTTGTACAAATATACAGTTCATTAACGATAGCCGTAGGGTTGGCGTAAATAATGCAAAAGAAACAATGGACATGACTCAGTTAAACTATACAAAGGATAAAATTGTACAATAAATTACAATGTTAATTATTTATGTAGGTTTACGCTTACATTTACATTAAGCTTATATTTTACATTTTACTTCATACAGGATTGTGAAAATATCGAAATATATAGTTTTTATAGACTGAAAATAACAGTAATCGGGCAAACATCAAATAAGACGTATTGTTTAAGGAGAACTACATTTGTATATATGAAAAACATATCGTTATTACGGTTGCTTAAAAAAATGATGTGCCTATTCATTGAAAACCCCCCACAAAAATACTGGATGTTAAAAACTAATTATTCATTATGATATTTGTAGAAATAGTGATTTTCCTTATTTTCACAGAGTTGTATGCTTTGATGCCGGACTGAAAGGCTCCACAGCAGGGACATTCAACCGCAGTTTCGAACCAAACCGTGGTACAATCTATGCCATCGAATATGACCCCAACGGTAGGTCAACAATTTGTTTCGGAAGACGTCACCATGCACTTTTTTTTTTGGTTTAATGATCTAAGAACTGCCCTGCGTCTGGGATGTAAAAACGTTTCGCGAAAATTTTGAGATGATATCCTGCTTTGCACGTGCACATACATGCAAAGCGGGACATCTTTTCGAAAACGTTTCACTGACGTTTTCATCCTGAACGCAGGGTTGTTGTTTTCAGTTTACCTTGTTGGGGAGGGAATCATCTATTATTTCATTTTATTTCCATTTAGTGAATGATATTTATTATATATTGGTGTCAAAATACATATCCCCCCTCCCCGATTTTACTATTAGACGTAGATTTAATTATACGAAACTTAAATCTAGTGTCTTCTTCATGTTTTGTCTAAGTTTCGTCAAATTGAATTAATTAATTACACGTGGCATATAGAGAGAGGAACTATTTCCTATAACTGTTATTCATGTTTAGAAAAGGTCCATTCAAGGGAATGTTCTTTAACTTGAAAACCAGTCATTTAATTCTCCGTCAGACAGACAGGGACCGCCCAGGAACTTGGTAAAGTACATGTTTAAAAAAAGAGAAAAAAATAGAAAGATTAAAGGCCAAGCGGTGGTGGTATTTTGACAGAAAACATATAGTAAGACAGAAAAACATTTATCTTATAACTATACAAATATCCGAGTGATAACAACCCGTATGATATTTTTTATGATATCACATAGTTATTTTTAGAACAATAATATCATACAGTTATTTTTAGAAACTTGCATCTCCGTAAGAAACATCGACGAAAACAAGAAAAAAAGAGGTTATAAGATAAATATAATACATACTTAGTGTATTGTATGAAAAAAATATCTAACTCGGTTGTGAGAATTGACAATTGTCTCGGCAGAGCCTCGACAATGATCAATTCTCCCAACCTCGTTAGATATTTTTTTCCATATAATACACTAAGTACGTATTATATATATATACCGGTAATAATAGGAAACAACAACCAAGAGAGCCACACTCACAAGCGAGTAAATCTTACCATGGTCAACCTCTGCAGTTGGACGGCGTCAGACCAGCCCAGCGTTCAAGATGACAAAACAGCCATTCCCTCCTGCTTTGCATACAAGTGCAAATCAGGGTATAATTGATAAACAATTTGCACCGTTTTGTCATCTTGAAGGCATAACGGGGTCAATTCTTTACGTACTCTCCAGATAGCTCTCTTTTTCGTGGGAAGCTACATCTTCTTGTTGGATGAAGAAAGCATTGAAAATACGACTTTCATAAGTTGGATTTACGACGCTTTGGTCGGCAAGCAACAAACATATAATGCTCAAAATAATTTCAGACAAAGTACCTTTTCAATCATCTTTATCATCACATTTCATACGAATAAGGTTCATTTTAACTGGATGAGGCGCGATTTACCGTGTCAGGCGAGCAATAAACAATGTCCAGCCGTCATTTTGAATCATAAATGACCACCGAGACTTTTTTCACTCGCCAGTTAGTGTCCGTCAGTGTACCAAACTATCGTCAACGGCTTGACCGCCTGTCACTGCGGACTTTAATAACATGAATATAATATGAGGGATCTGCGTCAGATTGAAAAGGCCAATCAGGGATTTGGAATCTTTTGATTCTTGCTTGATAGATGGCTACGATTTAAAATGAAAACTGTTGGAAATGTCGGCTTAATGCTCATATTGAATCATTTATTTGTTTGATATTTATAGCTGATGTTCTGTATGCTGTCAATGGACCAGGCACCAACATTATAGAGGGATTTACCCTAGATATGGATGGCAACATACTCGAGACGTGGGGACCAACACAAAAGGTGAGTAATGTTGTTCTGTATGCCTTTGATTGATAAGTTACTAACATTGTAAATTATTTTCTTAATATATAGATGGGAATAATTTCGAGACCTGGCAACAAAGACAAAAGGTGGGTAGTTGTCATTTGTCTAAAGTGAGAGGAACATTAATAATTAAATCACATTTTTATTCCATGAACTCTATACAAAGGTCATCTAAATGGGAGTTGCCGCATAGGGGTATATCCTAATAGTTGAAACAACTAAAGGACTAGACGGTCACGCGACGTATATGTCATTTTCAAGTAAAGGTCAAATGTTAAGTTAGTTTGGGCGCTATTTTTTCAAACAGAATTCTAGAAAACCTTCTTGCATCGCGTATATACGAGTTCATTAACGCCACTTCCCAGTTCATTAACGCCACTTCCCGCAAATTCAACATGCCTCCATTTTTATTGAAAAATAATAAAAAAAATCATGTATAACCCGTCACTAGAAAATTGACAACCATCTTAGTTCATGAAACAAAGACATTTAATTTCAATACAGCAATCCCAACCGTCTGATTGTCGATTAGCTTTTCAGAAATTAATACTGATTGAGGGATAAAAATATTTCGTTTGTATAATATTAAAACCTAGTAACTATAGCTTTTAAAATCACACCAACGAAATTTCAAATAATCTGCGGTAAGCGAGGAGTGTCGGCCCTGAAAATCACACCACACCATGGAGTCTTTTCATCTGTGGGGTCGTTCCCAATAGAAAATCCCTATGCAAAAGTTGTCGGTTTTATCAACAAGTTCAGTTCGAAGTCTGATCCTTGGTAATGTGAATTTTCAAAGAGTGGGCAATCCCAGTTTGCTGTGACGGGCCACATATAAGTTTACAGTACAGAACACATGAAAGAACAAAAACAATCATTAATTGTTTTGTACGACCGCAAGTGGCTTTAATGTCACAGCGGGCATCATTCTTGAGGCGTAATAAGGTGTGAAAAAATGGTCAGGACGGACATTAAATAACCATCAATCCAGATGACCTACTGAACAGACGAGGTGCTGCAAACGTACACGTGAATAGGAGATCAGCCCTGTGTTCAGGATGACAAATCGGTGCAAACTGTTTTCCAATTATACCCCGCTTTGCACGTGCGCTTGCATGCAAAACGGGGTATAATTGGAAAACTGTTTGCACCATTCGGTGATCCTAAACGCAGGGCTGCTCTACGTCCAGGATGACAAAACGATACATACTATTTGCAAATCGTATCCGCTTTAGGCGTTCACCTGAATGCAAAGCGGTATATCAATTGTAAACAGTTCGCAATTTTGTCATCCTGACCCGCAGGGTTGATATCAACTTCTCAGTTACTTAAAAGACACTCGTTAGTTGGCGGCAAATGCCTCTGAACTCAAGCTTTAGTTAGTTGAGCGCAAGACGGGATGGGCGATGGAATTCATATGCCAATGTTACTGAAAAATATTAAATGGGCATGTGCGAAGAATTTCGAATAATTTCACGTGTACGCGAGGTCAAAACTCGAATCAGTCTGTGCACCCGCAAAGTCTGGTGTGAGTCTTCAAAGCCCGTTGAATACTAGCTGGCTTTTGACTACTACAGTCTGTATTTTCAATAATAGATTTCTTAGTCTACTGTATAGTTGCAAAAGTTGCCCAATGCACCCAAATTATCCCGCATACAGGAACTTGTTGGAAATGACACGCGCATGTTCATTCAAGTTTACCATCAAGTAGTTGAAATATTTAGGCCATTATTTGTTATTATTTTCCTTGTTCTTGGGGGAGCCGACCCACTTTTTCTCGAAACTGGAATAAAAATAAAAAAATCTTCCGTTAATTTGTATTTTTTCATTTCCTCCGATGTGCTGTTTTTCCATTTCTTGTAACATTGGGTATATCTTTGAAATTTTCTATTGAGCCAAATCCGATTAAATGGGATTAGGTTCAATAGAAAATATTTAAGGCTTCAACAAGAATTGGTTGATTGATGTTTTTGTAACATCAACAGATACTACAAGAATTATTTCGAGAGTTTTGTTTTTGGAAGAACCCTCTAAGAAGAATTATAGTGAACTTTCATTCTGACTGAACTCGAAAAAAATACAATGATTTTAATTTATTTATTTATTTATTTCAATTCCGACTACAGGGTTTTTGGCACTTGAATTTACTTCCATCCTCTCCTCCGACCCTTTGACTTGATTGAATTATCCCGAAAACTAGAAAAAGAAATCATAATGGCCTTGGTAACGTGTTTTCAGGACAGTGGTTCCAGTTTTTTCTGAGTGAGCATACTTTTGTGATGAATTATTGAGTAAATATTAATAAGATAAAATAAAATGTGACCCGTTACACGTAAAGAGACCAACTGGGTTGTGATTTGAGTTTCTTGCACATTCAGATGGCGAAATCTGACGAGGACGGACCCTTAGAATTTAAACTGCTCTCTTTGAATAAGAATGATCAAAATAAGAAAACCGGTTGACCTCGACTGGAACCAATCTTTTTTTTAAAAAAATGGTGTCACGGATTACCCAGTTGTCTTTTTTGCGTGTCGGTTCCTAAATAAACAACCTTGATATGAAAATACTCCATATTGTAAAGGATATGTATCCCGTCACGCAAAAAGGGGCCATCTGGTCACTTTGAAAAATAAATATTTAAAAATAAGATTGAAGCCAGCATAGATTAGCTAGAGGTCGACTTTCCAAAACTCTTTCACAGGAATGTAGATTGATTATTCTAGATTCAGAAAATAGTCCCATTGTGAAAAGTTTCGACCCTTGTCAGTCTGCGCAATCCGCGCAGGCTGACAAGGGTCGACACTTTACGCACTTCCAAGATGGTCCCTTTTCGTGTGACGGGTCATAATTATTACCATTATTTTTACAGAATTTCGGACAGCCTCATGACGTCACAGTATCGAAGGATGGAGCTGCCGTATTTGTTGGCAACATCGGGCGACTGACGAAACTCTGGATGTTCACCCGTCCGTCTATGTGGCCAAATGTCGGGAAATAATACAGCTATTAACAACTTATCGTGTTATTGGATATAATGACCGCACTGTGTTTAAATTTAAGGTGGTAATGAATTTAAATTTAAGGTGGTAATGAACTGGCAAATTGACCTAAACAATAAGAAAATATAGGAATGCTGGGTAAAAGGATTGTTTTTAAACAACAACAACAACAACAACTAAAACCATGCACACAGTGCGGTCAGTGAATCTTATAAAGTAACAAAATATGGGCAAAATTTAAAAAAAAATAATAACATGGTAGGTGCAATATATGTATAGATGTGTTTGAATAAGTTTGGTGCACTATACCTTGATGTTAAATTTATTTTTGTAAAAAGAAATGAACAAACCACCGATTCATGAGCATCATAAATATGAATTTTCAATCAAAATCTTATTCATCTCTAAAAAACTATTAAAAAGGAACCCACCAATAAAGTTCTGATAAAGTTCTGTTAATCGGTACCCTAAGAAGAAACTAGATATTTGATTCCATTTTTTTCATGCTACAAGGTCAGTGTAATTATTGAACCTTGTAACTAAAACAGTGATCAAGCTGATTCGAAAATCTAAATATTTTATGAGTGAAAAATCATTGGGTTTAACATAAATGTATGCCAATTAATTTTGAGCATTTTTTCAAAGAACTGAAATTCTCTTTGCCTTTTCAGAATACCTTACCCTACTTTTAATCTAGATACACAGGTGCCCAGAAGTTAATCCTCTACTGTCCCATACAGACCAATATCATAATATTGAATTCGGAATCTAATCTAGAATATGATGAATCTACCTTTCAGTAAAAAAAAAATTAAAATGCAACCTCTAGTTGACCTATGCTGGACCAAATCTCTTTTTCAAATATTTATTTTACTGAGTTCCCAGATAGTCTCTTTTCGCGTGACGGGTCATAAATGTATATTACTTATTGTTTGTTGATCAATAAAATGTTTGGTGATGACTCTGTACTCTTCTTTATTTAAAAATCTTTTATATGCATAGCTTTTTTTCTCCAATATCACATCAGTCACATAAATTAAAATTGAATTAAAAAAGGAACACGTTGTTGGGAAAAAAGGATTATTTTCATATATATTTTTTCGTTTAACACTTTTACTTTTAAATGATTTTTAGAATGTCTTTAATATTTGATCAAGTCTACATTACATTTTTTATGTCTTTTAATAAAGTCAGATCGTAAATAACTTTCAAACGACGGTCCATACATGACAGCTAGTATTGACAGTAGTAATAACGAAATATCATATTGATATATCTTCAATGTTTTCGATAAATAGATGAGTAACGTTCGTTTCAGAGTGAGATCGATTTATTTCATTGAGTGAACTCCAAAAGCTGTATTTTCACTAAAATCGGAAAAACGAGTGAAAATAAAATAACTTTTGTTGTTAACGACATGAAATATAAATCAATCTTACCCCAAAACAAGCTGTTTCTTTAATGCATAAATGAAATAAAATGTGAAAATGTTATGACAAATTTTCTTAAAGCGCGTCTTTTTGCACATGATTGAGCACTATGCAACGTTCGTGATGACGTCACTTATTGGGCCCCGCTTAGATGACGTCAGATAGGGTTAAATGAACGAAAGTAGGGTATAAATCTTTGGTAATTTCCTGGTTTGTGACGAGTTTATAAAGTGATATTCTACTGTTGTTTCTCGATAATTCAGCGAAAAGAATTAAAGAAAATCCCAATAATACACCGAAACGAACTTCTTAAAGACCACCTTGCATTTAGTGTTTTTTCTTAAAGAAGAATTCTTGTCCTTAGTGTCTGTAGCAAACGGTCAAACATACGAACCATCCTTTACGAAAGTCCAAAATGTTGCACATTTTCGTGAAATTTCAAATTTCTATCTAAGAAAAACTCGGAAATTAATGATATCAGTGACAAACTTCGACGGATATTGCGTGTCAGATATCAAATTAGTGAAGAAAATACTATTGTAGTAGTTTTGTTTCTCACACAAGCATACTATGTTAAAATTAACCCATCCAAATAATGTTAATTTTGAAAACTGGGATATCCTTGAATTCCTTTTAAATTCGCTGATTTCCTTATATTTTTCTGATCGATACTAATTGATGATTCTAATGATCAAATCGGGGCAAGTGGGGCCGGTGGGTCACAAGAAATCTGACAAAAAACAATGTTTCATTGCTATTTTCGGTGAAGGTTAACCTTTTGTAAACGGTTTATACTAGACGTAATTGTCTGGAAACTAGTCGCACAGATGGAGAATTTCTCTTTAAAACATCTTGGCGTTCGGCATAATGACGAGGACGGAATATTATCGTCCATTAAAAAGGGGAAAATGTCCTTAAATATTTGGAACATGGCCATATATGTATAATCATACTGTATATTACTACGAAAGCATTTTCAATGAAAATATTTCATGTTGATACATTCAAAATAGCAGCTATCTCCTCAAAACTGTTTCAATTAAGGTAGAAATAAATCATAAGTAAGTAAAAAACATAGGCATGACATATTGGATAGACCACCAGCTCTGGATCTATATATCATTGTTTTCTCTTTGGCTTCTTGTTGATGAATCGGTTCTCAGAATTGTGATGATAAAGTAAGTGTATTTATTGTTAAGATCGATTATCTACATTTATACTGACAAATCAATCTTGTAAAACTTCTATTTTCTCCACCATGGAGTTGCTTTGTTTATTGATCGTCTCATGACTCAATGTTACTTCTGTAACAGCGCGTCAGCTGGTGCACCCAACCGCATGGCTGCCTACCATTACCCATTCTAGTACAGTAGGCAACATCCTGAAATTGACACTTACCTCTATCAAGAACATTCCCAATCGCTCGCCCAGCGTCCTCTCTTACATTCCAGAGCCGCCGTCATAGCGCAGTTGGTAGCGCGTCGGACTGTCGATCTAAAGGTCCCGGGTTCGATCCCCGACGGCGGCACTCATTATTTCCAACTATTTGTCTCTCACCAATGGGTTGATGATCGATAAACTATGTGAGATAGCAGCTGGGGGCTAGGAAAGGATGTGATGGTTTTACTGGTGAGAGAAATACCAGGAATTCATTGTTGGGTGCTCCACCCGCCGCGATATACTACAAAAATGTTGAAAGCGGCGTAAAACTCCAATCAATCAATCAATCGATCGATCGATCGATCGATCGATCGATCGATCGATCAACCGACCGACCGACCGACCGACCGACCGACCGACCGACCGACCGACCGACCGACCGACCGACCGACCGACCGACCGACCGACCGACCGACCGACCGACCGACCGACCGACCGACCGACCGACCGACCGACCGACCGACCGACCGACCGACCGACCGACCGACCGACCGACCGACCGACCGACCGACCGACCGACCGACCGACCGACCGACCGACCGACCGACCGACCGACCGACCGACCGACCGACCGACCGACCGACCGACCGACCGACCGGCCAACCAACCAACCAACCAACCAACCAACCAACCAACCTACCAACCAACCAACCAACCAACCAACCAACCAACCAACCAACCAACCAACCAACCAACCAACCAACCAACCAACCAACCAACCAACCAACCAACCAACCAACCAACCAACCAACCAACCAATCAATCAATCAACCAACCAACCAACCAACCAACCAACCAACCAACCAATCACTCAATCAATCAATCTTACTGTTTACACTCAAAAATGCCCCTATTTGTTTTAATACGCTAAGAAATCGTTTAAACACTTCAATCAAATCGATAAAATCATTGCACAATTTATTGGCTGATATTGATTTTTAAGAGTCTGATTTGTCTGTGAAAATACAAAAACGTAAAAGCACGCAGATTTTAAAAGGGATGTGAACTATATCGGTAATTTCATTCCAATATCATTCAAAAAATTGTTCACCCGTTTTGTTTCAGTCATGTCAATTACACTATGCTGTAACCTGTACAACCACAACACTCTGACCGAGTCACTTAGACAGGCGCATCCCTTGGTGAACATTCGCCTATTGTTGATAAAGCATACGGAGAAATTCTGGCCAAAAAGTCCATTAGGGATTGGGGACAAAAAAGCCCTATCTGCACATTTGTCCGTCAATAAATCTCATTAAACTTGTCAGAGAATCGCTGCCTGCCTCGTCTGTTTGTTTTATTGGATTTTAATTGCATGCAGTGGTCATTCACACTAACTCAACAAGCCCTTGTGGTATATTCTTGGTTCAGAATGTTTCTCTGAATTACACGTAGCTAATGTATTTAAACATTTCCTCTTTTCTAGATATTTTCCAAGTTTATTACTTGTATGATGCGAAGAATGCCAGATTACAAATTTTTGAATGTAAATTATACACTGCATAAAGATCAGTAATTAAAATAGTTTGTATTAATCCTTTCCCATTTTGTAAAAGGTTAAGACTGATTCATAATGAAAGTAGTAGCAGACGACAAAGCTTATTTTGATGAAGTCAGATATCATCTTGATTAATATTGTATTGCATATATATTCCTTTGTGATCCAATTAGTTAATTAAATTCCATTAGTAAATGTAACGTGAAGTAGAATTTTAAACACATTTTCTTCATTCATTCGTTTAGTTACCCGATTATTTTAGACAGGTGTTAGCAAGCTATTTTTGCCCCCCCGTGTAATCTAATGAATTACAATGTTTTAGTTTTCATGGAAAAACATTAAGTCAAAATACTCGGAAAATGAAGCACATTTATTTGTATATTATATATTTGTATATAACCCGATCACAGCAATTCTGGATCCGAAGCAGATTCTTTATTATTATTAGATCCATTATTATTATTATTATTATTATTATTATTATTATATGCAAGAATAAAAATGCATATAAAACCTCTTTAACTAAAAATCTTGTTCTGCAAATGCAAACTTATACAGTGGAGTAAATCCAAAGCGTGTTTGTTTTTTTTTTAAGTCGGCAAAAAGATTTTGTTTGTTTGGGACTTGACGCCGCTTTCAATAGGTTTTAGTCATATCGCGGCAGCTGGTGCACCCGACAGTAAATTCTTGGTATTTCTCACACCAGTACTACAATTTCATCCCTTTCTGACTTTCAGTTGGGAGTCAAATGGCAGAAAGGATATGTGCATCCACCGGGGCAATATTTAGACAGTTGTTCCCATTTCAGCTTGTACTTACAATTATACGTTACTATTACAGAATGACAATTAAGGTAGTGGACCTTAATTTTCGCAACATTCCGGAACTCATGATCATTCACAATATTAAAATGGAATCATTAGGAAACCTAGGTTAACACTGTTAAAACTCGTGACATCCGAAACGTTGCTGAACTTTTACGGTTACATTACCTTAAATCAAACCATTGACTAGAACATCCAAAAGCTTTCATTATGCAAGTCTCAAAATAGAACAATTGGTAGCCTATAACGTAAGCGAGAGGCTTAAATGTTGTATATCAGCTTGAAATGATATGAGATACTAATTTTTTTGCCGCCCACTGGCAATACTGTCTTAAAGACTTTATAATACAGTATTAGATAATTAGATGTTCATTTTGGCAATTTCTATATCAGGGTATGGTATGGTAGGTATTTTTTTTTTTTCGAAAAAAAAAAAGAAAAAAAAAAGAATTATTTGAGAGTATTTCTACAAAAGAAATCCAGCTCTATCAGAGGTTTAAGAGGGTAACGGTTATTTTTTGTAAGTACTCAGTCGTATCCAACTCTTGTGAAGGCCGAGGCTTAGTGATTACGACGTTGGCTTAAGGATCAGGCGGTCCCTGAATCGAATCCCTCCAGACCACAGAAATTTTTCTGAGCAAAGAAATTTACTAAACACTTGATTTACAAAAACATATAAAATGATATAAATTAAGTTTTATCATTGTCTAGGAATGTTCAAAATTGTTGTTGGATTTCCCGTAACAGCACATTTAGGTATATCGTCGGCGAAACCTTTCAACCTCGTTTAATCGCACGCAGTTAAATCTACTTAGAATTAGTCAACAAACTCAGATCAGTCTAAGTCTATTCATTTGCACAGTCTGATCAAAGTTTTCTCCACGCGCTAATTAATAAGCTACAGACTTCACATCACTGTCCTAAACAAGAGAATAATCTTGACGCTTCTAGAAAAGCTCGAGGTTGGAAATGTCACAGGCCAGACACAAGCTCAAATATGTCTGATATCCTTTGAGAGAAGCAATGAAGACATAGTATTCTATGATATACTACAATATACTTAAATCCTAACCCTAAGGAAACATCACATGCGATTGTTTCATATTATCAAAAAGTTTTAATAGTACATTTAACAACATTTAAGACAAAATATGATAAAACAAGTATCCTGCAATTGTATCATTTTGATTATTTGAATATTTGATTAAAAGGTCAAGTTCTTGATTTGTCAGATAGACAAAAAATGAAAAGTTTAAGATATTGTGAAAAAAGAAAGACAAAAAATGGAGAGTGGAACATGAAAGATATTGTGAAAAAAGAAAGACAATCTTCCAATATTGAAAATTGTTGCTATGGCGACCAAGTCGTGCATGTCCAATTTTACTAAATTATGAACTCTTAATTACATGTAATGGTCATTATTTAGGGCAGCTGGTACTCAGATCATCGTATTCATATACGCGTAATTCAAGAATCCATGTTCCTAGATTCCTAGAGGGATAAGCCGACAATTGAGAAAACCCAATTCGGTTTAACACTATAACTTGTAAATTGTTCTTGAGAAACAGAGAAGCTTTTAGCACATTTGACCCATCGGGCAAAAAAGGACCTTCTTGGTAGGTGGTGAAGATCTGACTGTGCGGACTGTGAAACATCTGTACCTGACTGATTTTCTGAATCTATAATGATCATTTTACCTTCCTGTATAAAACACATCCTTGAAATGCGAACTCCGGTTGACCTCTTCTTGAACCAACATCTTTCTAAAACATTTATTTACAGAGTCCCCAGAAGGTCCTTTTTGCTTAACATGTCAAGTATATTACGAGTATAGTTTATTCCATCTCAACTTTTTATGCAATAGTTCCGATTTTTTTGATATGAAATCTTTTCATTTGAAAAAAAATGCAAACAAGAAATGTCAATTGGCAAGTAGAATTGATAAGGAGGTGGCTGGAAAACTATGGAAGTCTTGGGTAGATGCACCAAATACCGGCACCACCATGAGGAAGTGCACCCATATGAGAATTTATGCTATCTGTCCGAGATTTCTTGTTTGTTTGAAAGGGCTTTAACATAGCTTTCAACAATCTTTCAGTTATATTGCGGCAGGTGGAGCACCTATAAATGGATTCCTGGTATTTCTCACACCCGTTGAACTATTACATGCCTTTCTAGCCTTCCGCTGCTATCCAATTTAGGTCTACAATTATCAACCCATTGGTTGGAAACCAATTGTCGAAAAGGAAAAGTGCCACCGTCGGGACCGAACCCAGGACCGTTAAAATAACAATTCGACGCGCTACTACTGCGCACTGACGCCGGCTGGCGATTTCCTGAATGAAGATCAAAACTATTGGATATTAGGGAATGATTTTGTCATTAACGCTTATAAATACAGAAAGGATATGAAAGATGGGAATTCGGCAATGCAAGTACTACAAAGCAAAGTAAGAGTAACGCCTACGGGTACCTACGCTCGGCTGTAAGTGCTGGGTGGTAAAAAAAAACTAATGGATGGTAAAAAAACAAAGTAGAAAAAGGGGCATAATTTGCAGAAAATGCTTCTTAAGTTATCCCCCTTGATAGAAAAGGTTGCTCTTATGATGGTGAATATGTGTACCAAGTTTCAAGTGAAAGCCTTCAGTAGAACCAGAGATATCACAAAAAATGTCAAAGTTTTTGCATTTTTTTCACAATTTTGACCTTGAAAATTGACCTTAACTGATGACCTAGAACTTGGTTCCATCAGAAAGTGCTTGTCCCAGGCAATCATTATATGTTCAAATATGAAGGCCCTATCATTTACCATTCAAAAGTAATGGCCAATGATAAATTTTCGCATTTTTTCACAAGTTTAACCTTGAAAAATGACTTTGACCTTGACTTATGACCTTGAACTTGGAACCAACAGAAAGGCCTTGTCCCAGGCAATCATCATGTGGAATATGAAAGCAATATCACTTACCATTCAAAAGTTATCACAAAATGTCAAAGTTTTCGCACGATGACGACGACGAGGACAACAACGACGACGACACCAAGGCAATAACAATACCTCGGGTTTTCTTCGAAAACAGCCGAGCTAAAAATCAACAGAGTATCGGGCCTCTTTCAAGAAAAAAATCGTACGATTGATCTTATAATCACCGTCCGACAATATCTAAGATGGGCGTAAATGCCTTTCACATTTTCTTTCTTTTCTTTTTTTTTTTTTTTTGAAAATCTTAGACAACTGGTGATCGTAAAATTAATCTTTTGCATCTGCACGTGCGGGTCATCTGATATAATCTTGTTGGTAAGTTGGTAAATAGTCCGCTTTGTTCACTACATAACACCAAGTTGCCAGTGAATGACTCGAACTTTTCATAATTTTATCATTGTCATTAAATTCTATTATAAGGGGTTTTGTGGTAAAAATATTCACTTTTATTCGCATACAACATTTTGAAAGAAGGCTAATTGAAACAACGACGGAGACCGTTATTTCATATCTCATTAGCTATTGATTTTTTGTCGCTCATATTTTTTCAAATTTGTGAAGTTTTGCTTATTTAAGGGACGTGTTGTAATCAATTTTGTATATCATATTTTAATTCTTACAGATGAAAGTATTTATAATTAGCGTTTCATGCATAAGTGTCATTGTAGTATCCATGTAACTACAACAGATAACTCTGTTAGGTTGAAATTAATTTCATCCGGGAAATGTGTCGTTCCATTACTTAAGTTTATTCACTGGCTATTTTTGAAACAGGTGTGCACACTTTAACGATTTTGCGACTGCAGCGTTTTCGTCACAAAAACAAATCTGCCTATTGATTAAGTTTGCGACATTGCATCTTTGTAAAATGATATGGTTTTGACAGAAAACACTGGAAATTTCCTTTAGAAAAATGTATTGCATGAAGCACGGAACAACGGAATCTTCACAGCATCATATTACAATCTCTCTTTTTTCAAAGTAAATACATACAATTATACGTATAATGAAACATTTCTAATGGTATAAACCTTTTTATTTTCCATCGATTGGGAAACAATTTCTTACAACCGAGATTAATCCCTCTCTTTTCTGCTTTCTGGAAAATTCATCAGTATTCGCGCCGATTGTGTGAGCCAATGAAAGAACCATGATCCATAACCGCTCCCCGGAATCGAACGCAGGGGTCAAGAGGCCGACGCTATACCTTTAGACCACGAACACCACACAAATATTCTGACGAATCTCCATCCTTGCTTTCTTTGTCTCATTAGTGTCACAAGGAAGGTGAAGCAAAAATTTTTACTCATGATCACAAAGGGTCAGTTCTTACGGTTGATAAACCGCTATTTAAACATTCTGCGACAATCTTACGATCATCGCAGCGCAAAATCCAACTTCAAAAGATGTTGCATCCACTCTTTTCGGTATAACTTGTTTATTTCATTAAATTGAACTTGGAACATTGGCATGTACAAAGCTGTAATCAGAGGAACCTCTGCCAAAGATTATATGAAATCCGAGAAAATAATAAGCTTTCAAGGTCAAAATCGTAAAATATACGACTAGGTTATATGAGTCTCAAATTTGATAGTAAAGCTCACGATGCGACATTTTTCTTAAAACCCAAAAAGTTTCTTGAAAGCCAATTTTAATCGTACTATTGCTATACGATCAAATTCCGGTCGTATGACCTGTCTTGAAAGAGGCCCATGGTCAGCTATCACATTCAAAAAACAACAACATAAGGTAGAATGACTAAAATTTGAAAATATTGAGAGAAAAGTTTTAACGTGGTATATGACAATATATTATTTTTGAGCTTCAATTTTGCAGAAGTTTTTTTGAAAATAAATAATAGCATCCAGCAATACATCAAATTTTAATGATTGTACAAAGCCTGATTGCAAAAGCGATTCACCCCTACTTTCATATGTCTCACATCAATGGGTTGATGATCATAAACCTATTTTGGTTAGCAGATGGAGGCTCGGAAAGCATATCTTGGTAGTACCGATGAGAGAAATACCAAAAAATACCAATCCATGATTACACAACCCGTTTACGAAACATGATTTAAAAAATGAACGATTGGCAATTAAAACTAAGTTAAATCGTTGTTTTGGATTTGGCAAAATCATTGTTGGAATTCTCGTAGGAGGACAATTTGGTAAATCGTCGGAGAGCGACTTTAAAACCTCGTTTCTACAGCTTGAATAAACTAAGGAGGCTGTATGAGATCTTTGTCGCTCACAGACGATATGATTTAAAAAATAAAACAATTCCCTGTAACTATCGGTAGAGGGCAATGCTAATATTTATATCCCCACTAACGATGTTAGAGAGGCGATATACTGGAGTCACCATATCCGCCCGTACGTCTATCTGTCTTTCCGTCCGATTTCTTTCTAGAATACCTGTAACCTTTATCCAAGGCAAGCTATCAACTTGTAACTTCATACACATATGCAATATGTCTAGGAGAAGTACAGTATATAAGATCATGAATTCAGCTGCCATGCTTAAAAAGTCGGTACCTCTTGATCTTTTCAACTTCTCTATTTTATTGTTGCTATACTCAATTTGAAAGAAATTTTTCAACGTGTAATTCCATGCACTTAATACAATATGAATATGGAAAGATACGCATATAAGAACACTGTACCAATATTTTGGCACTTAGCCTTTGTCTTTTTGATTCTGATCATGCTGAATTAAAAACCTTTGCAAAATTGCGAATTGAAATCAAAGTGCTGAAACTTCTGAATGCACTTACTGTGGGTCAGTGTTTGTTTAAAAAAAAAGACATAAAATCTCTTATAGTTGATAAAGAAAATCATAGTGTGTGGACTAAAATCAGACTGCATGTTTGTGCCTTTGCAAGATTGCATTGAAATTATAGAGCTGAAAGCACTGAATGCACTTATTGTGAGTCAGTTTTTATTTCAAAAAATGGTGTTTAATTTTTTTCTAGTTTGAAAATACAATTTAGGTTCGTTGGACGAAGATCACACTGCTAATAATATTATTATGTGCTTATGCAAGATTGCATTTAAATGAAAATGCTGAAAGCACTGACTGCACTAGTAAAGAAATACTTTTCATTTTAACAAGAGATGTCTGTAAAACATTTATCCCCCCCCCCCCCCAATTAGAGCAGATCGATTGCCTGTTCTTTGTCAATTTTCAAAGGGGAATAACTAAAAGAAATACTTTTTGAAATATGCTGCGGACCTACCTACCAACCTACCGACCTTCAACTACTTCGAAAGTGGGCATAATTATACTATTTTTAAACTTATCTGGTTTAAAAATGAAAATACGATGGTTTGGACTAAGATCAGCGTGTGCTTATGTGAAGGCTGATCTTTGTCTTAAACCTACCAAAGCAGGAATACTCCAGATTCAGAATGACAGGGATTAAACTTCTTGATATTTGACGGGAGAATATTTTTTCCTGAGATTAATTTAAGGGTTGGATTGTTTAAGCTCAACTGAGCATGTTGCCCAAGATGAACAATTACGGCCAATCCGAAACCGCCACGCATCAGTTGTCACGTGTGGTCGACGATTTCTGCTCCTTAATCAATGAATCAATTTGTACCAAAATTGGCATGAATATTTCTTGGGTAACCCCGCACTTGCATTTTCTGAAGGAACGTTCTAGGGGGGGAGGGGGGGGGGGTCTCAAATCTTTACCTGGTATCCCTCAGTTGGAAAATTGCTATATATTCTATATAAAAGTAACCGTCTTACCCTAAACCCTGTCTTTATCTCTGCTTTGTGACATGTATAAGAACTTGTTCAAATAGAAATATATCTTACATATGACCAGGTTTTAAGATATACAGTTTTTGAGAGTCTGTAACTCCCGTGCGGTAACCAGGACTCTCAAAACTATCTGGTGTGAGTCCTGAGAACCATCTATTTTATGGCTGTACTGCGTTGTAATAGTCGACTTAAAACAGTTTTTTTCTACTCTGTTTATTCAAAAAGATAAGCACGTTTATATTGGTAAAAATACCAAGATAATGATTTTTTTTAAAAGAAAGAAAAAATATAAATATCTATCAGTTAATTCTTCTTGCGAGCCAACTTATCATAAAAAATACCAGTAAAAAAAAAGTTTGCTTAAAAAAAAAGACTATATGAGCCTCTGCGTGACATCATTCCATTTTTTCACATGTGCGCAACGCTAAGACCAGCATCCGCACATTCTGATCAAAGTCTTCACTTTTCAAATAAGCTACATACTTATAATCAGTATTCAAAATCGGAGCTTATTTTGATGAACTTTGTGGCAGCCCAGAAAAGCTTGATGCATCTACTTCACGGACAGATAAAATTGTTTGAAATGTCAAGCACAGGCTTACATATTTCTGGTTTACAATTGTAAATCAATCTACGAAGACAGAGCATTTTAGGAAATATTCTAAATTATACTAACATCCTAACCCAAATGTAACATCATAGGCGATCGTTTCATAATATCTTTGTCAAAAGGTCCTTAGATAGAACAATTGACAACATATAAGACACAATCGAATTGTAAAACAAATGGCCTGTGAGCTGTGTCATGTTTGTTATTTGAACAATTGGTTGTTAGTAAGTCTTGATTTGTCAGAAAGGCAGAAAATCAGACCGTTTAAGATGTTGGCAAAATCTGAACATACCTTCCAATACGCATGGTTTCTATGGAAACCCAGGCATAGGTGACGGATCTTACTAATTTGTGAACTATTAATTACATGTAATGGTCATTAATTAGGGCAGCTGGTATTTGACATTTGATTTGTTTGAATGGGGTTTTACGTCGCTTTCAACAATCTTTCAAGTATATCGCGGCGCTCGGAGCACCTAACAATGGATTCCTACTATTTCTCTCACCGGTACTACCACAACCTCCTTTCCTAGCCTCCAGCTGCTACCTCACATAGGTCTACGGATATCAACCCATTGGTGAGAAACAAATAGTCGGAGAGGATGAGTGCCGCCGTCGGGTAGAACTCTAATTTCGAGGGATACATTTGATAAAACATGTTGAGCTTTCATACCAAAATTAGTATATTGTTTTTGAAAGAGAATCAATTTGCCAATGTGACCCGGGACGCTATCATGCGCAGTAGTAATATGTCGGACTACCATCCGTTTGGTCTCTAGTAATGGTGACACTCACCCTTTCCGTCTTTTTGTCTCCCACCAATGGGTTGATTATCGTATAGCTATGTTTGAAAGCAGCTGGAGACTAGGAAAGGCTGTAACGGTAGTACTGGTGTGGGAGAAATCAGTAATGCACTCGAGCAGTCGCGATATGACTGAAAGATTTTTGAAAGCGGCGTAAAAACCCCATTCAAACAAACAAACAAACAAACAAACAAACAAACAAACAAAAACGAATGAGACCCGTTAGGAAAACCCTACAAAAAGGCGCAGACATAGGCAACTTGCTAGACTGACAAGGCTAGGGTCAAATTTTGGTAGATGGGCCGAGTCTAGAATTGTTTTTAATAAACTTGACCTCTGCTTGGTCACGTTTTCAGTTAGTTGTTATTTTGTATTGGATATATTATGGACCCCTGCTAAATCCAATTCCCTTCAAAACACTGCACCGTCTTTGCTTAGCTCAGTCGATAACGCGATGGGTTCTCAATCATTAGGTAATTATATCGGCCCATGGCTTAGCCATTTTAACTCCAAAATTTGACTACAGACATTACGACAGGCGTCATTTTTCTCCCGCTAATGGGCTCTTAACAAATAGTACACATAAGTGGGATAGGCAGCTCATGGCTCGGATAAAAATCAGTTGAACACGTATGTGGATCAACGGGAAACTATGAATTGATTCACCAACTGCTGCGATATCATAGCTGCATTATTGAAATTAGCGCTAAACCGCATTCAAACTAATCAAAATCATTAAGTGGAGGTAATCAAGAAAGCTCAATCTTTTAAAAGTAAACTCATAAAAATTACATGGCTTTTAAGTACATGTACATCTTTTAAAAAAAAAAAAAACATTGCAGATAATGATATGCATTTAACTTTCAGGAATAATTGGCCAAAAGCTTCTTGTTTAGTTTTTGTCAAGATAACATCAATTAAAGCGTGTCTTTATTATTATTTTTTTCTTCTTTTTTTTTCGAAATCTGAAGCGGAGTCTTATCCTTTCAATCAAAGTTCTCTCCGACACTTGACAAAGTTTTCGCTACCTACCCAGTCGGTAATGCGTCTTTCTCTCAAAATTCAGTTCAGTGTTCGCGAAAGCTTCGTTCCCCCCGGCTTGCCTAACCGACGCTTGTCAATAGTCATTTTGACGTGCCTCATTTGTTTACCCCAATGAGCGAATGATATGCCTAAGTAGGGTGGATAGGTGGTGGCTCCGATGAAACGTTATTGTTTAACTACTATTATTGAACTAGTGTGGCAACCGACAGGAAGTCATCGGTGGGTGCACGAGTAAATTGAAATACCGTTGAAAATGGCATTAAACCGTATACAAACGAGCAATATGGTACAAATAGTCCACAAATAGTAGAAATTTTGAAATCGATCCAAGATTCTTGAATAAAGCCCCAAACTTTTCAATATTATAACGACATAGTACATGGTATTCTTGACACTATAAGTAATAAGTGGATGTTCAATATGTATGATTTTGTGATATTTGAGCATTATGAAAAAAGAACTTGCGTGTTTGGGGAAATAGAAATAGTATGGTGTCAAACGACGACTCACGAGATCGATCCGATATCAAAATTCCTCCAGCATTAGCGATGATCAATCCTGAATAGATCGTTAACAAAATATTTGTCTTATAAGAATCATTTGAAACTACAAGTCACTGCCCTCTATTTCAAGTAATCATTTCAAAGAATTTCAGTTGGTATGTATGTATAAAACGTATAAATTCATTTCAGTAGAAAATATTTTATTCCTAATTCTTTGTAGAAGTGAAACTGAAGTATCAGTGTAGGTCTGAATAACAACTATATTTATAGGTCGGTTTGAATGACCTGGCATTGACGTCTGTCATTTACTTACACAGACAAACTACTAAAAGTATCAGATTTATAAATTGTACATAAATTACAGATGATAAATTTAGGATAAAAGTCAAGCTCAGATAGAATAGATAGGACTCTGTCTAAGCAAACCCAGAAAAAAAGAGATTTTCTCACATTCAATGATTAAAGCTCTTAGTGGATGGAAAACGCCCTTCCAATTAAGGCTACAATTATTTACTATCGTTTGGCTAGACGAAAGTGTTATTTAAAATACTCGTAAGTGTTCAATTGTTCATTGACCTGAATCCATTTTTTTAAAAGAAATTTGAAAAGAGAACATCTAAAGAACAGTCCTGACAAAAAAACAGGAATATTTTGTGGAGGGCTTCATCTGAAGTAACCGTTCATTATTTCTATGTAGACCTGAGTTTTGCTCCCCGCCCCCTCTGATGAGCCAGACATTATATACGAGATACAGGATATAAACCTTCTGGTTTAGAAGAAGAAGAAGAAGAAATTTTAAGATTTAAATATGGACCTTAGTCTTTCCTCTAACTCTTGCTCCGCACCTGGTGGTCCAACATAAATAGTTAAGTGAAAATCATTTAGCTTTATTAAAGTCAACCTTCTGAATTATCAGAGGAAGAGTTATATCTACATAGACTTGGAGTTCTACCCCTCCCTCCCGTGTCCCTCCCCATGCGATCCAACATTTAGGGTTTTTGCTTTTATAATAAATGTCTATCATTTGATGATTCATACTAAATATATCAAAAGCTGTTGACTTCCTTATTTAGAAAATGAGTAATCTTAAACATTAATTTAGACCCATAGTACCACAACCTACCCCTTGTGATCCGTACTTTGTGGCAAAGCAGTCATTACTATAAAATACTTTTTTTCCCCAATAAAGACCTCTAAACTGATGATCCATATCAAATACATGGTAAAGGCTATTGAATTCCTAGTTAAGAAGAAGATTTTGAAATATTTTATATAGACCCAGAGTCCTCTCCCCATTTGATTCTGCCCCTGGTAGGTTTAAAGATCCGCATTTACAACCAGAGTTGATCAATTTTGCTATTTTGGGAGGGGTCACGCAAGAAACGTTCATGTAGAATGTGCTCAGGTGACAAGGGAGGGTCCGTGGGTGGACGAAAAACATATTAAATTCATCTTAATTATAAATAATGACGACGGTATCGTTCCTTTTCACACGATCTTCTTAAGGCTTTGTGTGAGAAAATACGAGAAAACATTTCCCCGGTTTTCAACCGTTCTTATGCCTTCTGCACGGTTCAATTAGTCTTATTTTAAGTATCTATATATTATTATTATTAATAATAATTATTTCAAATTTTGAATTACTCCTTGCGCTCTTGCTAATAATTAAATTTTTTCTTCATAATCCGATTCTGTCTTCCGTTCTATTATCAAACATATTTATGATCATAATAAATCTCTAAAAATGAGGTTATGAAACAATTGCATGTGGTTTGATCCGGAGCCATGTCAGTGACACATGTATGCTCTCCGATATCGGACAAAACCGGAATCGCCTGTCATCAAATGCGAAATGTTTTTTCGGACTTATATATAGTAATTGAATTTTTCAGTAATAACCTGCATTATTTTGTTTGACTACATGAAAAAGAAATTCCCGGTATGCATTAAACAAAGATTTACATTGTAATATTCAAATTCGAAAATCAGAATCACTAAACCGTTTGAATCACTTTCATAGCATTTTCTGCAAATTCCACTAGGAACTCAAATTAGCTATTAAGCTGACCAAGAATAACAATCCAACGGGAGAAAAGCAATTAAATGCTATTAACAAGTAACTTGCCGGATTTATTACCACTGCCTCCATGCTATATGCAGCTAACTGCGTGCGCGAAGGTAAAATCCTAATGGACCGAATTTCTCCACATGACAATTGACGCATGACCCAATACTTTCGACGACTGTGGGAAACCATGGAATCTGCGAGTAATTGATTTAATGGTCATAGATAGGCATACAGAAGTTAAAAGCGTCGCGATTGAACGCAGGGCAGATCTCGGTCATTGAAATCGCGGGAATACCGATCATGACGTTTCCCGTTAAATAATGACGTCAAATTTTGACGTAAAATGGCGGATTCGACATAGGACAAAAATATGGCTGAAAGAATGCCGAGAGTTGCACAGACACTGGGTGTTGATGAGGAAAATTCTTTCAACGCTAACTCAAATAAATGTGAACGTTCAGACGGACATCTCAACCTAGCGGCTGATATAAATCATGGTAAGCCTACTTATTGATAATCTCATAGTTCCATAATGATTCGTTCAACATTTCAATTCTTTTGGTAGCATTTAGGAAGCTTGTTTTTTTCAAAAATTAATTGAAATATTTCCAGGTTTGTGGTTTCCATAATAAACCAGGCTCATCGCTTAAATTTGAATTGTTTAATCTTTCAATATTTTTTTATGGTGACTACCCCCAACGCCAACCCAAAACACCCGTTTGATTCAGTCATGTCAGACTTTATAATACATTTGCTTTTACTCTACTGGTTAGAGACCTTTTCTCGCCAAGTACTAGTTCTCGCCAACACCCCTGTTTCACGGTAAAGACGGAAAGAAAATCCTTCTAAACTACAAGTTCAGTTTACAAGAACTTCTTTTAATCAGAATATGATTTATTGTGGATGAATATTGCGTCTTTTCTGTGAAAATGGTCAGTTGGAGAGAAATGGCACTTGGCGAGAATTGGTGTCCAACCAGTACAAAATAAATTGTCTGGGGACTACCAAACTGGAAACTACATTATTCACTAAGGTTCCTGATCGGGTGGCTTATCGCGGTCGCGCACGCGAAGCTCTACTGGTTGGAGGCCAATTCTCGCATGGTATTTGACATGGGTTTCCTTTCTGTTGAACCGTGAACCAGAGAAGTTGGCGAGAATTAGTCTCCAGCCAGTACGAGTTCCAGATGTCCGTGAAATTTCTTCATATCTCAAAGACTCAAACCCAAATCACTGGAATGAGCATATGATTAATTTTAAATATTAAAGAGTTAATGCATTACAATTTCATACCATTAACAAACATAACGCGTTCATCTGACGTTGTTACAGAGACATAGAGAACGCCAAGTGGCGCAGATACGTATTTCCACATTAAACGCTTTTCTTTCTGTGATTTTAGCACCAAATATATAAGCTAGCAATTAAATAAATTTCGTATAATCTCGCGTGCTATTTCAATATAGACATAATAGTATTTTCGGAGAGCTTTATTGATTGAAACACGTTCTGTAACAAGAAAAAAGTACCTTCATGAACATGGGTGATAAATAAAATGCAACTTATAGGACGCCAGAAAGACAACGTCAGGCTGTATTCTGTGACAGAAATTGGTACTCGATGAGAGCAAGTGATTGAAAAAATGTCACTGACACCTATTTTTGGCACAATCAATTATTTACACATTTAACATCTTCATGAAGTATGTGTAAAGACTCTCTTGTCGGAAAACTTTATCTTGGCAACAAATGACGGTTAAGTATCGGAGATCTTTTAATGTTAATGTTACTTAATAATCAGATAGAATGTAGGGACATTTAGACACCTAGCCATTGCTGGTTATAGCGCTATAATATGGATATTGATGATATAAGGACTTTTTTAGGAAATATATATAGTTTATTATATGATCTACGTCGCGGGAGTAAAATAAATCCGTTGAATATTTTTGATATTGCACGGGTGTTATTACACTAGCTGAATAACTATGCAAATGAGCTCAGGGCGAATAGCAACGCTATTTTGTAACCGCGAAAATGACGTCATAATCTGTATCTTGTATCTCAGTTTTAAACGGCGTTATAAATTTCGCGGAATATTGAATTTCAAAAATTTTAACAATTTTTCGAGAAAATTCGGGACATATTATAGATAGAATATAACATTTGTGCTTATTAAATACAGAATTTATTAAACTCGTCATCTAAAACAGATAAAAACTCGGCACAGCCTCGTTTTTATCTGTTTATAGATGACTCCTTCAATAAATTTGGTATTCCATGACCACTCATTCAATATCCTCCATATACCGAACTTTTAAGTCATTTTAATGAATAACTTTCAAAGTCCTGTTTGCGTTTTGAATATCTCGACAGCAACAACATACGTAGGAAACTTGCTGTGTTCGCATGGCGCATAGTGCATGTCTTTGGTCTCTCATAAAATGATCTTTTTGCATACTTACAACAAATTTGGTGCAAAGTAAGAAAGTACAATGTTATCATGGGATTTACATTTTCGTTGTATTAGTAGTTTTTGAGATGGCGTAAGTCTACGAACTTCTGGAACACCCCATCGTATATTGCTTGTGGAATAGTAGGACAAAGAACTTTCTAAATGAATTATACCATTCAGGTTCAAAAGGAAGAATCATCATTTACGATGACATAATAAACTCAGAAGATGACGAATCCCTGTATTCTCTGCGCTGTGTGATAGATGGGAAGGTAAAACGGTTCAAGAAGGATACCAGGGTGTGGTTGCATAAATCTAGCACGAAATGTAAACGAAAATCTGAGCAAAATTCATCGAAATTAGAAGATATAGAGACTCCTAGAAAACTTGTCAAATTTGAAGAAGACAAAGGTACGAGCTCTTTACATAATCGAGTGAAAGAAAATCCACCAAATGAGCAAGGGAATGAATCTGAACTTTCCCAATTTTGCTTATCAGAAACTTACGATAAGTTCTATAGCAGAAGATCAGAGATCGTAAGCGACCTGACGTCTTTGAGCGACTCGGATGCGGACCTGACGTACTCGGAAGAAACGACACCGACAAAGACAGAAAGTTCATGTGAGGAGAGCGAGCGGACGGTTATGAGCCAATCATCTACGAGCCTGGTTACGAATGATGTGACGTCACAGGATGATATCCGACTAGCAGACTTTGACGAACCCAGTCTGTCCGAAGATTTAGAAGCGAGATCCGATTCACTTGAAGTCCTCGATTTGTGTAATCAAAGTACAAATAGTGCGACGTACTCTACAACTTTACCTAGCAACAAACGTTGCCCTATTAAGTATCCGCACACAAATTCTGCTCAAACGCGTTCTACAAAAAGGGCGGTCCCAAGACAACTAGCGCCTGCAATCGACATCGAAGACGAGTCCATTCGTGAGAATCTATTGGATTATTGTGTCAACTTGACGGTACGCGACAGTAATCCGACACAGAACGTTGCATACAGAACCAGATCATCAAGGTTGGTTTCTTTGAATGGAGTTTTACTCCGCTTTAAACAATCTTTCAGTTATATTGCGGCGGCTGGAGCCCCTAGCAATGGATTTCTACTATTTCTCTCGCCAGTACTACCATCACATCCTTTCCTAGCCTCCAGCTGCTAACTCACATAGGTCTACGATTATCAACTCAACACAGTATTTATCTCGCCGGTACTACCATCACATCCTTTCCTAGCCCCCAGCTGCTAACTCACATAGGTCTACGATTAACAACCCATTGATGAGAGACAAATAATCGGAAAGAATGATTGTTGCCGTCGGGGATCGAACCCGTGACCTCTATATTGACTGTCTGATGCACATCCAACTGCACTATGATGGCGGCTAGGTCTCCAAGGTAGTGTAAGATAATTCCGAAAATTGTTTCATCTATCAATAATGAAGTGAGATTGTATTACGTTACACATCGAGGGGTTATCGCAACACTATTGTAAATGCCTATAAATATAAAGGCACTTACAATAGTGTTGCACGATATGCCTTTAGAATGAAAATCAATTCCCCGAATTCTTTCTTCCTTGTTTGCAATGTGCATTGGATTAAGCCATCTAGTTAGAATACATAAGAAGGTAACAATTAAAGGAATCAACTATATCTTTGATCATTAAATCAGTAGGTCATGAGATCCATTGTGTGACATTTCCTAAATAAAATGTGACCAGATGAGAAATAATCTGTTAAGGTTCATGAAAATCCGTGTATAAATGAAGGCGTAGTGTTAACATTGAATATACATCAAGACACCTTTTATCTTGACGCGTCGTAAAAAAACTAAACTGCCAAATACACATAAATTCCGTGAAATTTTCAATGAATGTATCCAATATGAATTTTGTTGACGAGGAAATTTACAGTTAGGCCCCCTTTTCTGACACAGTATAAAATCACCAGACCACATCAATATGCACAAGGTCACATGATGTAGAACACTAAGCGATTTTTATTTTAACTTCCATGCATATATGAAGAAGTGTGTACGAGAACTCTTAAAAATTAAATTTTGATAAGGCCCCTTTTCTCTCGACACTCAATGGATGAGAAATATTTTCAAAGTGAATAATTATTGTGATCATACAATCACTCTGAGCAAGTTTGAAGACAATCCGAAAAAATCTGCAAGCTCTAAAAAGTTATAGGGGATTTTCTAATTAAATTTTCATGTGGCCCCTTTACCATTGACGCTTCACGGATTGGGCCTATTTCCGAAAGGGTCCATTCTTTTGACGGTCATTCTGACAATCATTCTGAGCAAGTTTGAAGATAATCGGCTGAAAACTGTGGACCACAGAGCGTTAACGAGTTTTTTTTTTATTTAATTTTCATTATGCCTATTTAATTTTCCCATGACGCTTGACTGATCTTGTCCATTTTCGAAAGGAACGATCCTTGTGATAGTATAATCATTATGGACAAGTTTAAAGACAATCTAATAAAAAAGTGGTCTCTAAGCGATATCAAGTATAAGTAAACAGACGGGCGGACGGACGCCGGACAAAAAAACTGGTATCGCTATATAGCTCTTCTGACCTTTGATGACAGTCAGTAGAACTTAAATTATAGGAAGTCCTAGGTCTCAGATTTGTTTGTATAGGGTCAAACGCACCTTTCAACAATATTGCAGCTATCACGAGGCGGCTTGTGCATAAGTCGAGTCCCCTTGTGCCGATTAACTGAAAATAATGTTGAAAATGGCGTTAAATTTCTATTAAAAAACACCTGTTAGAGGATAAATTTTAATACAATAAACAACACAAGCACCGCCGAAGGAATTCTACGCTCGGCTGCTGGATAGTGGATACAAAATCTGAATCGAAAAGGTGCATAATTTGCAAAAAATGCATCACTAGTTATTTCCCATCATTGTACTTGATAGTGAATATGTAAGTCAGGTTCTAAGTCATTCGGAACACCAGTCGGCCATTTCCGTAAGCTGCAACAGACCTCGGAGGTATGTAAGGCGGATGGGTATGTAACAAAATCGTGCATTTTGTTAGCGGAAACAGTGTAAGAAAAACTAGCACTGTAGATTTAAATCTTTTTCAGTAAATAACGGCTGAAAAATCTTAATTTTTGAGAATGACGAAACATTCTCAAAAATTAAGATTTTTTCAGCCGTTATTTACGAACCTAAAGTTATTTATATTAGGATACGATGGTTTCACGTCAGTGACTTAAACGAGTAGCGTTGGCGCGTCGAATGTTTTCACTCACAGTTTCGAGGGCTAACGCCATATTAACCGACATCGTCGAGTTTTTCCAAGGTTTTCCCGTAATTTTTAAAAATAGTCCGTCTATGTACATCCGAGGTTGATCGTGAGATTGGCCGAGTGGTGTTCAGAATGGTTCTTAGTGAATGCATGTGGTAACAGGCCTACCAGATATGTCGCAAAATGTCAGTTTTTGCACAACGACGACCAAGACGATATAGGCAAGCGGGGATTAGTAATAAGCGAAAGGTTGTACCTCGGATTTTCTTCGAAAACAGCCGAGGTAGAAATACACACAGAAGCAGTATGAGGTTTTCTTTGAAATAAACTGATCTTAACCGGATGTGAGTTGGTTAGGATTATAATTTTAGTTACTATTCCCAAGATTCCTAATCGGGATATCTCGCACAATCCAGTTGGAATTCTAGGATACGGCACGGTAAATTCCGATTAAGAATCTAAAGATTCCCAAAATCTCAATCCTAACGAACGCGTTTTGAACGTGCGGGTGACCGAAAACGTGCATTAGATGACGTTGTGATAACAACTTAGAATGGGATCCTACACACATGTAAGAAAATGATGTAAATGATGGTTGTTTGCAAGGGAAGCTATGCGCGAAAGAAATATATCTGCTGTGCCGGAGTTTCGTTTCCATGATACTATCTAAAGCGTTCTGCTCGAGGAGAATATTTAGTTAACATGTATATATAAAATACATACTTAGTGTATTATATAGAAAAAAATATCTCACGAGATTGGGAGAATTGAAAATTGTAGAGGCTCTGCCGAGACAATTGTTAATTCTCACAACCGAGTTAGATATTTTTTTCATACAATACACTAAGTATGTGTTATATATTTCTTATAACCTCTATTTGTCTTCTTTTCGTCGATGTTTCTAACTGAAATTGAAGCGTCTAAAAATAACCGCATTATATCATTGTTCTAAAAATAACTACAGTAAAGTCTCGGTGATTCGTATCTCAAGGGACCAGGACAATTTATACGAACTAAACATAATACGAACCAACCAATGTCAAGCTGTCGATAGCCTTTTGATGGCTCAGATCGGACACGATCTTAAGGTACCTTATACATGGGCTTTATTCTGAGGTTCTATGGGATATGTTTTCAATCAAGTTCTAACGAGACCTTTTTGTAGAGAGTAAGGACGCAAGAAATCTCACTTGAACAATGATCATCTTTCGTTTTGTCCATATTTAAATCCTAAATAGAGTAATTTCGGCAATTATTTACACATCAAATATCAACTACATCAGAGTGGTTTCCCTTTGGATCGAATCACTTTGAGTACTCATTCAGTGTACGAAGAAATCTCGGCATTACGATGAATCTGTGTGGAAGTCATGTTGACAATAAAGTCTATGAAGATTTGCACATTTATTTATGCATAATCAGTATGAGAAAGTCAGATGAACTACAATAATTAAGGTCACTGATTGATCCTTTATTCGATTAAACCCGCCGAAAATTACAAATCAAACAATGCCTATAAATATTGATGCAAAACAATAACTTCGATTAATACCAATCAACAGGTGTAGAAATCAAGGTATATGTATATTGTAACACCTAGGACAGCTATTGATTGCCCAATTCACACCTACGGATTAAACATATTAATTTGTGTTAATTGGAAACTCTCGGGACTTGACACGGGCTACGAACTACGAACCACCGACGTGCGAATTACTCGGAGCCTTCTTACAAAGATAAAGAGGGAAAAAATTCGGGACCAAAGAATGTATACGAACCAACACATACCTACGAACCACCGGCGTGCGAACGACTAAGATTTTACTGTATGAGATATCATAAAAAATATCATACGGGATGTAATCACACGGATATTTGTATAGTTATAAGATAAATAGTGATACGTTGATAATACGACAGTTGAAAGAGGCTAAATCACCCGAATGTCTGATTTTTAACGACAATTTTGGAAACTGGTGAATGCAGTGTCCTTTCAATCCGAGGATGACAATAAATTGTGTGTTTCAGTGAAAGCTCGATTTATCTTTCATTTCGAGGCTATATTTTTACAACTCGGAACATCGTGCATTTTGTTAGGCGGAAACAGTGTAAGAAAAACTAGCACTGCAGATTTAAATCTTTTTCAGTAAATAACGGCTGAAAAATCTTAATTTTTGAGAATGACGAATCATTCTCAAAAATTAAGATTTTTTCAGCCGTTATTTACGAACCTAAAGTTATTTATATTAGGATACGATGGTTTTACGTCAGTGACTTAAACGAGTAGCGTTTGCGACGTCGAATGTTTTCACTCACAGTTTCGAGGGCTAACGCCTTATTAACCGACGTCATCGGGTTTTTCCACGGTTCTCGCGTATTATTTTAAAAAAAGTCCGTCTATATACATCCGAGGTTGATCGGGAGATTGGCCGAGTGGTGTTCCGAATGTATTTTTACGTGTGACAAAACCAAGCTTTTCCCGTTTCTGAAATAAAAGATCTATCGATCTTACACACACAAAACCCCAAACCGATTGTTCTATTTCGTTGATCTTCGGAAATTGACAGAAAATGTTTAAAAAAATTGGACGATTTTTTTTAAGTGCATCATTTCGCATGATATAACTAGGCAAAACCATGATGTTACATGTTTATTGGGCTCCGCTTTGATAACATCAAATGGGTTAAATGATCGAAGCAGGGCATATGTTTGTTGATGTCACTGCGTAGCGAAGAAATATCTGGGGCTAATCTACTATTATTTCTCAAAAATCCAGCGAACAGCCTTTAAAAACATTAAATCTTACATTCCTGTAGGTGCTTAATTGGAACAAAACGTAAGAAAGGGTCCATACTATTTATAGGAGTATTTCGACGATAACATAAGGCGATGCTTCACGGACTCGGATGATTACTCCGTTTTAATTAACATATGAAATAAATATTCTTTTCAAAACGATTCAGTCCAAAAATAATTTATTGAGCTTAGTGTATAAATTTTAATCAGTGATGATATGTCTTTACAGTAAATCAAGAGGGGGCGTGGCAACATCAAATGCAAGTGGTAGAACGCTAAGACAGAAACAGCTCACACGGTAATTTCTATTTTTTTGTGCTAACTAATGGCCTTAATTAAAACTTGGTTTCCATTTAGTGAAACCCAAACCATAAGTTCTGGCCACATCTTCCAAATCATTTAAGGAAGAATGGCAGATGTTTATACTTATCTTCGACTTTTTATTCTCAAGACAAGATACGAAAACTGCGATATTATGATTTCAATATTTCGAACATCTTCGTGTGTAAATGATTCAAAAGTTCTTCTTTTTAATCTGGAGATATAACTTTCAGATCGCACACAAAATACTTGTATTTTTGGTTCCATAGCCAATGTGTGGGTCCGTGAGGCCATTTAGCACAAAATCTTGGATCGTCCAGGAAGAATTAAGCTACAACTCTTTAGAATAACATTCAATAATGCGATATTTATTTTTTTCGTCTTATTTGTCAATAACAATATAATATACAACAATTACAGTTAATAAGCATGGAGTATCAACTATCGCCGATGTTATTCTAAACCTCGTAACTACAGCTTGATCAAAGCTGTAGTTACGAGGTTTTAGAATAACAACGCCGCTATACTATCTCCTTTACTTCTTCGTTTAGCAAGAACAACAAGCGGAACAATGAGAACAAAGGAAGAAATCACAGTTTAAAGAAGCACAAAAACGTTTATAAATCAAAACAAACTAATAAACTGCATAAGGATTCTACAACACGTCAGGATCAGGTAACGACACCGACAAGGGGACTACAATCAGACCAGACACCAGGCTGCAGCACCCAACCAGGAATAACGCTGCCCATGTCACTGCTTTGTTTGGCCACACTCGCTCTGTTGAAAGACACAAATCCACTTTTCTGATGAAACACCTTTTGACCTATTCCCACATATATCAAGACTAGTCAAATTTGAGGAGTTGCAGATTATACTTTCAGATGTATAAAATTTAATTTCTGTGAGTCTTGTTAGGTAGCAAGCATTGAGGATTTTTTTTCTGACAAACAATTCCTTCATCTTTCCATTCTTTTCTTACGCCTTTCTCATGAAATGAATTAAAGAAAGCAATATTAAGCAGGAAGGGGTTGAAAACAGTGCAAAATTTAAGGCTTTTAAAAGTCTACATGCATAAATTGAAAGAATTTCAGAAAACTAACAATTTGGAGAGAAATTATAAATTACTTGTAAGAAGCATTTTTTTCCTTTTCACAATGTTTCCTCAAGTTTTGTTTATTCATGAAAGGTGTGCAATGTCTTAAGATATCTGTTGATAGAATAGGCTTTCAAACCGTACTTTGGGCTGGGCTACAAATTGTAGCTTGTTATTCGATTTTGTGTTGTTTCAACTCATCACCAGAAAACAAAGTTTAAGACTGATCAAATTTTATAGAAGTTTCAAACAACTTTTTACAGAAAAAAAAGTTAAAAAATCTGTTAAGAAAGAAAACACCATAGACAAATGACGAATTTGCTTGTAACTAGATTTCTTCATTGTCCACTTTTTCTAAAGCAATTTGAGCCTGTGTGTGACATTTCCAACAATTTGAAATAATCATTATGTGCAATCACTGAGTAGGGTAGACAGCTACACACTGTAAATATAGAGTCACCTTATGGTCTACAGATACTTTGAGACCTTATCTTTCTACTAAACACATAGTGAGGACTCTGGTCAGACTGTGCAGATGCACAGGCTGGTCAGAGTCTTTACCTTGCCCATATTAGAAATTGTTGGAAATGTCACACACACACAGAGGATCTTATTTTTTCTTAAGAGGTATTTAAAAATTGGATTTTGTTGTAAAAGCAGAGCTACAGATAGAGGGCGTATCTTGGATTTTAAACAAGATCATTTCAATTATTCATGTACAAATCCTATATAATGGGTACTTATTTGAATCACCTTGTCAACAAAGGGTTTCAATGAGAAAAGAAAATCATTTCAGATCTTACTGTATTATTTTAGTTTATAACTGGTGCTTTGTATGTCTAACAATTTAACATGCCCATAATATGTGACACCATGAGGATTCAAACCTATGGAGCAATTCCACCACTGATAATACTTATCACTTGAATCCTATGAGCCTGTGTGTGACATTTCCAACAATTTTCAAAGTGTGCCAGGAATCCAGAAATCCACACAGTCTGACCATAGTCTTCACTTTACGCTTTGTAGATAGATTCTCAAAGTGTCTTTGGACAGTCATATTATCTTCTAAATGCACTATGTGACTGTCTAGGTTGCTAAATGTTTCTCTTTAACAAACATGTCTAATTGTTGGAAATGTCAGGCACAGGCTCATATAATTAGTACTCTTGTGTATTTTCTCTCATACTGATATAGAAGAGAGTATCTCTAGATGATAACAAGATTATCACAATCAGTAGCTTTTATCAACTCATTACAATGTATTTTTCACAGAGGTGAAAATCATAGAAAGCAGGGAATCCATGTACATGATTCTTCAATCCATCTCTATTTCCAACACATTTCCTGGTCACCCATAATGGATATTTGTAGACAGTAGTTCAGCCATCATCATCTTCTCTCTGCAAAACAAAAGCAAAGTTTTTTTTTTGCAATTTTTTTTTTTGGACAGAGAAAAAAATAGAGAATAATTATTTGTTTCAGTGTAAAATCAATTTATATTCATTGAGTGGACAACAAAAGCTATATTTTCTCGAGTGGTGGAGTCATGAGTAGATTATATAGCTTTTGTTGTTCACAAAATGAAATATTAATCGATCTTACTAGAAAAACTCTATTTCTTTTTTGCCAAAATGAGACAAAATGTGAAATTTCTAGGACATATTTTCTTAAAGCCCGTCATTTTGCATGTGATTGCTATACAACTTTCATTGTGAAGTCACTTTTTTCGCCCCGCCAAGATGACGTCAGATATGATGGAATGCACAAAAGCAGAATATAAGTTTTTGATACTTTCACTGCTTTTGCGGTGAGATTATCAAGTGATAATCTACCAGAATTTCTCGATAAACCACCAAAAAGCATTAAAGAAAGATTGTTTTTTAGTGTTTAGAATTTTAAGAATCTTAAAATTTCTCACATAGTATTGTAGAACTGTATTGCACGAGATCAATATTTTTTCAATACATAAACTTATCAATGACCTTTAAATAGAGCTTGTTTTGCTGTATTTGAAATAGCAAATTTACAAAATTAACAAAACCCCTTTTAGTTGATAGTAGAAATTTCGAGTTGTGACCTTATACAAAACAGTCCTTCATTTAGTCTTGCTTCTGTGATTACAAAAACAAAACTTGTGAAGAATTTGCCACTCTCAGGTTCATCTTAGATCCACTTCAGTGCTATAAATAATGAAAGCATGTTTTTTTAACCCTTGTCATACTGATCCCAGAATATTCCAGCTTTGGCAGGGGGCATAGCCAAAGATCACACATGTGCATTCTGATCTCTGTCAATAACACCTGATTTTCTTTTATAAATCAGATAAGTTTGAAAAATTATATTTTCATAATAAAAACTAACTCACAATCAGGGAAACTCACAATCATGGAAACAAGTGATTTCAACACTTTGATTTTGATTCTTTTTTGCCAAGGATTTTTATTCAGCATGACCAGGGTTAAGATTAAAATATTTAAAGAAGTTTTAAATCCATAAATTTATTTCACATCACTTGGGAGACTAGAACAAAGAATAATTCATTTCATTCTCAACATTTTATATTTTTTTATGCTTTTCAGTTGATTATCGAGAAATAATGATAGATTATCATTTGATAAAATCACCCCAAACCCGTGAAATTATCAACTAGAAAGCAATGAATGGCTTGAGTTGCTCCACAGGCTTGAAATTCTTGTAAAAGCAATAAAAAAGTTTTGACTAGATTTTTAGATATTTTGGGTTCTACTGATGTTAAAAAATGATTTTCAAAGTTTCAACTATATAACATATAGAACAAGAGTTGTCAGAGGACAACATAGCTCGCCCTATTGGATGCTTGTCAAATAGATATATGCAAAATCATGTACCTTGGAAGGAAGCTATTGGAAGGGGGGGAGAGGGTACTAAAAAGATCTAAGGAGCCTGAGGATATAATTTGACAGGACCTGAAGACAGATTGTATAATTGGAAATTAATAGATATCATTAAAGAATAAACAACTTTAAAGTTCCTTTTTTTGTATTTGAAATGTGAGAGTATTCATTTTAACCTATGCCATATATTATGAAAATATATTACCATTGAACTCTAAAACCGAATGGTGAAACTGATTCACAAACATTTAAATCTCATATATAAAACAAGATGTGTTTGTGAAACACGAATGCCCCCGTAACGGCATTTTTTTTCAAAGTTTGACCTTGATAAATGACCTTGACCTTGTCACATGACCTTGACTTTGGTACCAGGGGATGCGGATCATTGAGATCTATCATCATGCCAAATATGAGCTTTGTATCTTGAATAGGCTTGAAGATATTGGCAAGGTTAAGTTTTCAGACAGACGGACGGACAGACAGACGGACAGACAGACAGACAAACGGACAGACAGACAGACGGACATGAGTAAAACAATATGCCCCCGATCTATCGATGCGGGGGCATAAAAAATAAAAGAAATACAGATGTCTTACCCGATTCTGGCTGCCTGTAGTACATCAGTGTATAAATAACAATCCAGCATTCATAGAACAACCGATAAAATATAAGTAAGGTCAAGATCAAGGTCAAATTGTCAAGGACCTTGGACTCCAGTGAAAGCCTATCACCTAGTGATTATGTGTATGAAGTAATAATGACCCTAGAGTAAAGCATTCAAAAATTATATAAGCAAGGTTAAAGTTTTGGGTTAAAGTATTTTGGTTAAAGTTTTTCCAAGTCCTTAAAAAGGTCATGGTCAAATTGTAAAGGACCTTGGTCTCTGGTGAAAGCCTATCACCTGGTGAGTATGTAAATGAAGTAATGATGTCCCTAGGTTAACGCTTCAAGAAAATATAAGCAAGGTTAAAGTTTTGGTTAAAGTTTTTCAGTTTAAGTTTTTCCCAAGTCCATAAATGGTTAAGGTTAAGGTCAAATTATCAAGGACCTTGGTCTCTCGCAAAAGGCTATCACCTAATGAGTATGTAAATGAAGAAACAATGTCCCTAGGTTAAAGCATTCAGAAAATGTAAGAAAGGTTGAAGTTTTTGGTTAGAGTTTTAGGTTAAAGTTTTTCTAAGTCCACAAATGGTAAAGGTCAAGGTCAAATTGTCAAGGACCTTTGTCTCTGGTGAAAGCCTATTGCCTGGTGAGTATATATATGGAGTAATGATGTCCCAAGGTAAGAGCATTAAAAAATATATGCAAGGTTAAAAGTTTTTGGTTAAAGTTTTCGGTTAAAGTTTTTCTAAGTCCACAAAGGGTCAAGGTCAAATTGTCAAGGACCTTTGTCTCTGGTGAAAGCCTATCACCTAATGAGTGTGCATATGAAGTTATGATGTCTCTAGTTAAAAGCTTTCAGAAAATATTAGCAAGGTTATAGTTTTTTTGGTTAAAGTTTTTGGTTAAAACTTTTTTGAAAGGGCCAAGGTCACAGTCTAAAGGTCATTGCGACATGGATGTTGGTCTCAAATGAAAGCCTATGCCCTAATGAGTGTTTCTGTAAAAAATAAAGCTTCTAGGATAAATATTTATAGAAATAAAAAACTTTAACCTAATGCGGACGCTGACACCGACATCCCAGGGTATGACAAAAGCTCTTCCGAGACTTTCGTCCCGGGCGAGCTAAAAATGATCTCCGCCCATAAAATGCATATTTTTCATCTAATCACAATAGTTTTTGGCTGCATGATAATGGGTCACCCAAAGATCATACCAAAAATGTTTGATTGATATCCATCAGTTACATTCTGAGAAAATGAATTTCATAGTTTCCATTAAATTGTGAAATGACCTCCGCCCATAAAATACATATTTTTCATCCAATCACATAAATTTTTTGTAGACTGATAAAGGGTCACTCAAGGATCATTCCAGTGAAATTTGGTTGATATCCATCGATTACATTCTGAGAAAACTATTTTGAAAGTTCTCATTTTAACATATAGAGAAATGACCTCCGTCCATAAATGCATATTTTCCATCTGATTACAATGATTTTTTGTAGACATATAAGGTTCACTTAAGGATCAAGAATGTAAAATTTAATTGGTAACCATCGAATAGAATCTGAGAAAACTCACTTTTTACCATATTTGGAAATTAGCCACACCCATTAAATCCATGTTTTTCATTGAATCAAAATTTTTTGAATAACTTTGAAAGAGGGTCAACCAAGGATCATTCCATTGAAGTTTGGTTGAAATTCATCCAGTAGTTTCTGAGGAGAAGATTTTTAAAGAAAAAGTTTAAGACTGGATGCACAGACCCACGGACGGATGCAGGACTGACACAACGCCATGACAATAGCCCCAGTGGCTTTCAGCAAGTGGAGCTAAAAATGTTTATCCTGCTTTTGTTCATTTCATCTGACATAATCTAAGCCGAGTCCAAAAATTGTCATCACCATGTACTTGTGTTAAAGTAAAAGTAAGAATGACTGATATTTCATTTTGTGAACAACAAAAGCTATAATCTCACGAGTGCATCTGCAACTCCTGAAATGTAGCTTTTGTTGTTCACCCATTAAATTATGAATCGATCTTACACAGAAAACTAGAAAGCCATGAATGGCTTGAATCGCTCCACAGGCTTGAAATTCTTGTAATAGCAAATCAAAGTTTTGACTAGATTTTTAGATATTTTAAGTTCTATTGATGATTTAAAAAGTTCCCAATAAATAACATATACAGAAATGATCTCCCCCATAAAAGACATATTTTTCATCCAATGACAATAATTTTAGGCTGCATGATAATGGGTCACCCGAGGATCATACCAATGAAGTTTGATTGATATCCATCAGTTAAATTCTGAGAAAATGATTTTTAAAGTTTCCACCAATAAAATACATATTTTTAAGCGATCACAATAATTTTCGGTAGACTGATCAAGGGTCACTCAAGGATCAATCCAGTGAAATTTGGTTGATATCCATCAGTTAGATTCTGAGAAAATGATTTTAAAGTTTCCACAATATAACATATAGAGAAATGACCTCTGCCCATTAAATACTTATTTTTCATCAGATCACAATTATTTTTGTTGCCTGATAAAGGGTCACCCGAGGATCATTCATGTGAAATTCAATTGGTAACCATCAAATAGAATCTGCGAAAACTTACTTTTTACCACACTTGGTAATTCGTCACGCCTATTTAATCCATGTTTTTCATTGGATCAAAAGTTCTTGAACAACTTTGAAAGAGGGTCACCTAATGATCATTCCTGTGAAGTTTGGTTGAAATTCATCTAGTAGTTTCTGATGAGAAGACTTTTTAGAAACAAGAGCTGTCACTGTAAGATGACAATGCCCCCGACACCGCTTTGATTTAGAAGTTATGGCCAATGTTAAAGTTTTTGGACGGAATGACGGGCGGACGGACGGACGGACGGACAGACGGACGGACGGACAAGTCAAATTTATGATGCCTCCCTATCGGGGGCATAAAAACGTTTACAACCCGAGGGAAGCACAACAGACACAACACCATGACAATAGCCCCAGTGGCCTTCAGCCAGTGGAGCTAAAAATGATTATCCTCTATATACTTATACAAACTCTGTTTTAGCTTCTAACTGGAAGTTGTCTCCTCAGGGTTATCAAACAAGTCCCCACAACATAGGATTCACTTAGTAATAATGGTTTTGGACTGGCAACTTGGGTTTAATACTTGTTTTGACAGTAGTTCAGAAATATTGTGGTGTCTAAGGCAACTAACCATGCATTTCTGGTATTTCTCACACCAGTACTACCCTGACATCCTGACTCCAGCTGCTCATCCAACATATTATTACATGTACAATTATCAACACATTGGTGGGAGACAAATGCTCGATAGGACATGCGGAGAATTGAACCCATGACCCCATAATTGTAGATTAGGAGTCTGACACACACTACTCACTGCCCTATGACAGTTGCTGCTACTAGATGGTCCTTACCGTTTTATCCAATAAATTAGGAGATTCCCCATACCAACTGTTATACAAAACATGTGATAGGCTGTTCCAGTTTTCAGTAGCTTCACACAAATCGGGATCTTTACTAGGTATCACTGGGTTTTCTGTTGATATTACTCCATCCTGTCAGAAAGTTCCAAAATAATTTACAAATTAGAGATGAAGAGAGTATTTGTAGATTTCATGGAGCTATGAAACTAAAATCCTAAACACACTGTATGAATATGTGAAGCAGATTCATATATAAGTAAGATTAGGTTTTTGGTTTCATACCTTCATAAAATCAATGAATTCTCTCTTCATATTTTATAATTTAATATCATGAAGCAAAAATGTTAAGATTTATCTAATTATGAAACTGATTTCTCAGTTGGGTGGAAGTTTATAAAACAGCCGTGTACTCAAAATTGTTTTCATCGGGGATTAAACACATTTTTCAGCCAACCAGAATGGACAAAAATTGATAGATACAACAAAAATTAAATTATTATAAAGTCACCTGGAATTTAAGGTACCTTAAATTGTTTTATTGAAAATATTATGGAAAAAGAAGATATTGCTTGTGACAAGCAAATTTGCCTTTTCTCATTATCTTGTCTAAGTCTATCGCATAATATTTTCTTTCGTTCGAATTACACCATTTTTCAGTGTCATTTGTAACCTTTTTCATTATGGACAATTCCATCAAACATTACACAATATCTATAGGAAAGGGTTACAACAGCTGCTTAAGCAGCATATGAAAACTTTGATAAACGTTCAAACCAGTTGAGCTGAGATCCCTTCCAAATATACATTGTCAATGAAACATGTGTTTAAATGTTTACAAAAATTGTTTAAAATGGCATGTAAACATATAAGATGGAGACCTTTCGCAGATATTGAAAATCCATGCAATTGTAAAGTGCTTGACAAGATCAGTTGATACAATTTCTATCATTTGAACTTGTAATTTGACCTTGAACTTTTGGCCTTACACAAACTTTAATTGAATAGCACAACAACTTTTGATTAAAAACAAAAGTGAAATATCATAATGAAACCTATCTGTCAATGTAAGAAAAATGTTCAAGATATGATTTGAATGGGGTTCAATGCAACAGTATTTTGGTCAGAACTTTAGCACCTAGCAATGGATTACTGGTATTTTCACACCTCTACTACCACTTAATCTTGTCCAAGTTTCCAGCTGCTTGTCTTGCTTAGGGTGTTGACTGCCCTACCATTTGTCTGAGATACTGTTGGATGGGATCATAGCTGCAACAAGGATTGGACCCAGGGGCCTTATGATTGTTGGTGCAAAGTCCTACCAAGTGCCCAACAGAAGGGATTTCCTGACATTTGACCTTGAAGGTTACAAAACTTACATTTTCAGCTGCAGCTTTAAATGCACGTGCCTCTGTCACCGTATTTCGACAGGATGGACAGACGATGTCACCATACTTGTTAATGTCTAACACTTCACTGATCTTACTCATACATATTGGACATGCCATGAAACCAGGTAAACCATCAACAATCCCTGCAATTTAATGGAATAGAATTAGAGCTGGGATGAGAACTGGAGTTCCTGGTATCGGGCTGGGTAAAGTTCCTACCCGGGTCCTGAATCAGTACCCGTTACCAAACTATTGTATAAGCACTGTGTACCATTATAGATCAACTTCAGAAAAGAATTGAAGACTGTTTAAAACAGTCTTTATTCTTTTCTGAAGTTGATTTCCAGATGGTCCTACCGAGTAATATCAGATAGTTTTGCAAGTCCTCACTCCTACTTATTTGCTAGTAACAGACTCACAACAACTGTGCCCGATCAAACTATGTCTGAATTTGAATATTCAATCCACCTTTAGAAGAATGTTGGAGCCATCTTTGTATTTGGATGATAAAATACATAGAGAGACAGTAAACATTGGGTACTCTGGTATCCGAGAGTAACAAGATCTGGGGTGCCCAGGTACAAAATTTCTACTCGTCTCAGCTCTAAATATAATACAATTCATTTTGATAGTTTTGGGTTTTTATTCAATATGGACTGTTGTATGCCTACGTCATAAAACAGACTTGTCTTATACAATGAATTTATCAATTTACTTGCTGTTTGAAAAAGGTAATGATAATTGCATTTATTGAATGAACATGAGTACTTGGTAACACACAGATGATATTTAATAGAAGGGAATTCCATGTTCATGATAATTTTCCTTTAAAATGAAGCTCATTTAATCATATTCATGCCAAACTGAAAATAAGAGGGCCATAACACCCCCAAAATCTTTCACCCTAATAAACGATGGATAAGAAGGTTCTTTCCATAAAAAGGAGGTGTGTTTGTTCAACACCAATGCCCCTGTTACAGTAGTCACTGAGAAGATGTTAAAAGAATCATTGAAGATTTATGACAGACAAAGGGTGATCACAAAAGCTCATCTTGAACACACATGCCTAGGTGAGCTAAATATTTGTGTTTTATATCAGCAGGCTGCTAGAGTGATTTTGCCTACCACCACTTGTTAATGGATGTGTATGGAAATTATTTTAAAAGAAAATTGATTGATTGATTGAATGGAGTTTAACGCCTCTTTCAACATTTTTTTCAGTTGTATCTCAGCGACTGGAGCACCCAACAATGGTTTCCTGGTATTTCTCTCACCAGTACAACCACCACATCCTTTCCTAGCCCCCAGCCACTATCTCTCATAGGTCTACAATTATCAACCCATTGTCAAAAGAAAATTTATCCACATTTTGGTCTTTGTTAAGGCCTTTAAGGTGGTGGACCCGCAATAGTTCTGCAACATCTCGGAACTCATAATTTTTCACACAGTTAACTGAGATTTCCTCATGAAATCATGAGGAAACCTTTGTTTACATTTTTAAAGCTAATGACTTCTGAAACGGTGCAGAACTTTTACAGGACCACTACCTTCTAATCATTATTTCTCCCTTCTTTTTATTTAAGCAATATGACCATGCTTTAAACTTAATTCTTACCGGAGAAGAAGTTAGATATATCCCTAGTTTTATCTGGATCGTGTTTATCTTCTATATTTGCCTCCCACTTGTTTATCCAGGACTTAACTTGTTGAACAGAACCAGGAATGTTCAGGTTGCATGGCTGTGCAGAATTCTCTTCTTCTATCATACTGGTGTCACTCTGCTCAATTTTCTCTTCAAACATCTGGTAGAACACCTCTCCGTTTCTGTCCAGCTACAATGTAGACCCAGAGATTTTAAATTGTTTCTCATTCTCAACTCAAAATTGTCTGGTTTGGTTTAAACCTATTTTTCTTACATCGATTGGGAAACAAGTTCTCACAATTTATATTAATCCCTATCGATTCTGCATCCTGGAAAATTAATCAGTACTTGCACAAAATGTGTGGGCCAATGTAAGAACTAAGATCGATTGGCACTCCTGGGAATCAAAATCAGAACCATTGGGTCAATAGACTGACACTCTACCTAGAGACTACAGACACTACTCAAAATTATTTCACATCTTAACTTCAGATTAAAGCAGCAATTCTGTTGTAATACTGTATGAGTTATACGGTTGCTTGCTGAGGTATATGACGAGTTATTCACGGCTGGAAAAATGATGTCACCCATGCCATAGGCGAGGGTTGACATCATTTTTTACTGTGTGGAATAAATCGTCATATACCCAGGCAAGAAACCCTATTACAAAGTTTTAGGGCTAAATATCTGTCTTTTGCCTATTCAAGGCCTTGGTATAAACCAAATTCTTTTAAACCAACAATATCCCTTAATGCGCCCCAATGAAAAATAAACATGTGCAAAGTGACATCATATATAGCTGTGACGTCACACTTCTACACTCCGCGATGTTGTGATATGAAAGCTGTTCTTAGCTAAACCTGCAAGAAAGATGGCATTTAAATGGACAGAATTTGTAAAATGAGAAGGTTATTTATTGACATCTATATCCATTTTTATTTTCACATTATTAACTGACATGCTTTTTATCTGTAGCCTATTGTGTATGCTTGGGTTGTGTTAAATGAGAGAATCATGGCTGCCATTACCGTTTCGATTTTTTGTCTATGTTCACGGCAAAGCGCCAAAAGGAAACATTAGAAGTTATAAGGAAGCCGCTGTAGATATCAATATATGTCAGGTCAGCATTAACCTATGAAAATGCTAGAATTTTCATTGCATAATAATAAATATTAATGTGTGATCATAAAAGATCATATCCATAAGTTAACAACTTAAACATATTATCTGTTATGTTCACACATTTTTTCGAATTCCTATTTTAAGAAAATTCTCAGTTGAGCACTAAAAAGTTTTACAATCTCAGGCCCCTGATGTACTTACGCAATATATTGTCTGAGAAATTGAGCCAAAAAGAAAATGCTACAGACAGACCGATGGATAGACTGACAAGCTGACTCCTATAAACCCTCCAAACACAGTTTATACCCCCCCCCCCCCCCCCCAGATGATTTTTCAATTATCCTTTACCTGTAAAAGAGCATGTCCTCTATAATACTGTATAACTTGAAGTCCCCATAATGGTGCAGATAATTTGCGTTTGATTAGTCTGGAATCTTTAAATCTTATGTTTGGAATTCCCAGTAAATCTCTGTAAAAAAAATAAGAGCCAGTGTGTGATGTATCCAACAATTTCATTTGTGTGCGAGGTAGAAATATTAAGAAGTGTAGACAATGACACAAAGCAAAAGTAAATATGCTGAATGCCAGAAGAGGGAACAAGACCTTTTCTTCAGTGCTTTTCGGTGGTTAATCGAGAAATAGCGGTAGATTATCACTTGATAATCTCACCTCAAAAGCAGTGAAATTATCAAAAACTTATACCCTGCTTTTGTGCACTTCATCCTATCTGATGTCATCTAAGTGACGTCACACTGAATGTTGCATAGCAATCACATGTAAAATGATGTGCTTTACGAAAACATATCCTAGAAATTTCACATTTTGTCTCATTTTTGCAATAAAGAAATAGAATTATCATTTGTTTTTCAAGTAAGATCCATTAATATTTCATATTGTGAACAACAAAAGTGGCTCCATCCATCATGAAAATATAGCTTTTGTTGTTCACTCAATGAATATAAACTGATCTTAGGCTCTGAGAAAAACATTTTCAAAGTTTCTAAGATATAACATGTAGAGAAATGACCTCTGTCCTTAAAAAAGGTATTTTTCAAGTGTCCATAAAAAAGGTATTTTTCAAGTAATCACAATAATTTTTTTGACTGATAAAGGATCACTCAAAGATCATTCGTGTGAAATTTGGTTGAAATCCATCCATTAGATTCCGAGAAAAGTCATATTTAGCACATATGCAAATTAGCCTCACCCATTTTTCATTGGATCAAAAATCTTTGAACAACTTTGAAAGAGGTCACCCAAGGATCATTCACATGAAGTTTTGTTCAAATTCATCCTGTAGTTTCTGAGGAGAGGATTTTTAAAGAAAAAGTTTATGACCTGACACACTGACAGATGGATGCATGATGGACACAGCGCCTTGACAATAGCCCCAGTGGCCTTCAGCCAGTGGAGCTAAAAAATGTAAGTGTAAATATGACTTTAGATGTTTATTATACCGATACAAGATTATCATATACAGAAAATCTCTTAAAACATGTCAATGTTAACATGATTTCATAGCAGTGGCTCTGCCATTAATGAAAATAAACCAAATTGATCTAATCTTATACTTAGACTAACAATTATCCTAGATAAAACCATAAGATTACCAACATTTTCTTTGGTATTCTGCATGGAAAGCCAGACAATTGTAGAGGATAATTTTCACATGATGTCCATGAGACTCTGTGAACTATGGGCTGAAAACTTCCAATGTATACATGAGTATCGTTGTAATCACAGAGGTCCGACATGAATCTTGGTACAGATTCAAGCATGTGGTTTGTCTTGAGTATCTACAAAAAAGATAGTATTGAAAATACAGATGTCATCTAAAGAGAACCAATCGTAGGAATGAAACATAAATGCTCCTGAAACAGCTATTTTTTTTCCAAAACTCTGACCTTGACAGATGACCTTGACCTTTTTCCCATGACATTGACTTGGGTATCATGCTAAATGAAACTTGTACTTTGAAAATGCAAAAAAAATTCACAATGTGAAGCATTTTTTTTTTTTTTTTTTTTTTTTTTTTTTGGTGGGGGGGGGGGGTTGTGTGAAAACATGACCTATATATAATTTGACCTTGACCTTGGTATCTTCTGATTCCTATTGAAGAGATCTAATCATAGAAGAGACAAGGATGTGAATGGTGAAGAGGCTTGATATACATGTAATTGGCATTGTTAGATTTTTTACTAAGTTTTAAACAGACAGACCAAAAGACAGACCATTAACAGAAAAACAATATGCCCCAGAACTTTTGATACAAGGGCATACAACTAATGCTTTCAAGTGAATAATCAAGATTTCTTTGCTAAACTAGTGAAATAACTAAAATGAACTGACATGTGAATAAATATGTTGTAATTTTATACTTGAGTAAATATTGTGGGAACAATTAACACAACTGACCAAGGAAGGCCAAGTTACACTCCACTAAAATTTGCACTAAGGGAACCAGCAGATACATTAATTTAACCCTTTGCTGTTTAATCCCTGCTTTTTTACGTGCCTGTGATTTTATGATTGAGAAAACATTGTGAAAAAGAAGAAATTGCTTCTGACAAGCAATTTCTCCTTTTTCCACACTATTTTCTACCCTACTGAATGGTTATTTCTCAAATTGAATCCACTTTTGATTTTCGTCTGCAAAACCTTTAAATTTGGACAGGTCCAAAATTTGTAAAACAGGACAGGGTTAAGTAAGATTTATTTTTTTTAAGCCGGCCAAAGGACAAAAGAAACTAGACTGTGGCAAAGCTGACTTATACTCCCCTAAAAGTGCTTGTCAATAATAAAAAGCCATTTCCCATCAAAGGGCCATAACTCAAAAGTCAATAGATCATTACCAAAATATCACTTGCACGTCTCTTTCTTAGCTTAAGAAAGTAGGTCAAAGGTCAGGGTCAGGGTAAAGGGTTCTACATGATGCCAGAATAAAAGACAATCATCCAGAAACACTTATTAGTGGCAAAATATAATTCTTGACCCGATATTTCAATATTTTAGAAAGTAGGTCAAAGGTCAAGGTTGGAATCAAGGGTTCGTCATGATGCCAGAATCAAAGACAATCATCCTCCAATCTTTAATATTGATGTAACATTTTTGTAGCTCTAATACATTGTAATTCAATATTTAAGGAAGTAGGTCAAAGGTCAAGAACTAGGTCAAGGGTTCAACATGATGCCAGACAATCATCTAATGCCCTTTATTATTGACCTTATACAGTCCTACAAAAAAATCACTCATATTCTTTGCCTAGTTTTAGATATTAAGCTTTTTCGAATTACCTGTTTTGGGCCCTTTTTTGCAGACATGGAGCCTCAAGTACCAAAGTTCATCACCAAACAAGAATTTGATAAAGCAATCTGAAAGAGCATATACTAAGGATCATTTCAGAGAAGTTTGGTTGAATTCTGATAAGTTGTTTCAGAGAAAAAGATTACAAAAAGACCCAGAAGGCCAATTTTTGATGACGCAGTAGCCCAAAGCACCCATGAAACTACCCAATTAGAATTTATTGCAGAATTCTAAAAGAGCATGTCCCAAGAATAATTCCTGGGAAATAAAGTTGAATTCAGTGGGTAGTTTCAGTGAATATTTTTTTTTAAAATTGCACCAGATGGGACCATTTTTTGATGCACAGCAGCCCTATACAAAGGAAACTCAATCTGAAAGAACATGTCCAGAGGATCATTTCTGTAAAAAGTTTGGTTGAATTCTGACCAATAGTTTCAGAGAAGAATTTTTTTATATTTCACCTTTGCGGACCAATTTTCTTGCGACATGTCAGCCCAAAGCACCAGTTTTATCAACCAGATCAGAATTTAACAAAGAAACCTGAAAGAGCATGACCTTGGGATAATTTCTGTTAAATATGGATGAATTCTGACCAGAAGTTTCAGAGAAGATTTTTATTATATTTCACCATTGAGTCCCTTTTTTTGGTGACACATCAGTCAGTAGCGCCTAAAGTATCCATCGGATCAGAATTTAATGAAGGAATCTGAACGAGTATGTCCTGAGGATCATGTCTGTAAAGTTTGGCTAAAATCTGAGCAGAGGTTTCAGAGGAAAGAATTTTTCATATTTCACCATTGGGGCCCCTTTTTTGGCGACTCTACAGCCAATAGCCAAAGATATCAACCCAATCAGAATAATACTGAGGAATCTGAAATCTGAATCTGTCCCCAGGATCATTTTTGTGAAACTTGGTGAAATTCTGCCCAGCAGTTTCAGAGGACAAGATGTTAAAATGTAAAGTTTATGCATGGACGCACATACTAACATGTCCCGCCACGACATAAGCTACTCTAGACTAAATCCAGCGGAGCTTAAAACACTAAATAAATAAGGATTTTGGAAAGAAGTTCAAATGTAAGGGCAAGGGTATATGGTTCAATACAAGCCAGAATCAAAGAAAATAATCTGCCAACATTTATTTGTGAAAGAAAACAGTCCTAAAAAAATTCCAATATTTTAGAAAGTATGCAAAGGTCGAATACCATTTTTTTGTGACTTGAGCAGACATGGAACCCTTGTATATAGCCCGATAAAGATATGAAGAAGAAACTAAGAAAAAGTGTCCTATGACATTTTTTTGTGAAGTTTTGTTGTATTCTGATAAGTAAATTCAGAGAAGAAGATTCTTTTATACTGACAACAATAAAAATGCCTCAGTCATATAGAAAGGCAATTATTTTCAAAAGACACACTCTGTGTTAAAAATTCTTACTTCATATTAAAGACTAATTCATTGCAGTCCAGCTCACCCAAGAACTGTTCTTGAGTCAAGATCTGTGGAGGATTTATACAGCTTCAAAGATTGGCACCTCCTATTTTGAGACAATAACTGGATTAACCATATTGACAAGAAAACAAATCATCAAGTCATTGAACCATAGATATTGGCTTACTAATTGTCAATAATGATAAGCCCTTATCTATACCTTTGTCGAAGATTTGGTTAACAAATACTGACAACGTCAATGACATTGTCAGTTGCGGTTGCCTTATCATACAGATGTCACCACAATCCAACCTTGACCAAGTCAACAAGCTTATTTGCTGCTTACAAGGCGCACTATTTTCACAATTGTCAGTCCTATCTCAGTTTAAAGCTTAAAAATGTCTGATGCCATTCAGGATTATTCCAACACTTCTGGTGTGAATCACTGGCATACAAAGGCTAAAGACACATGTGCAATATTTCACTGAAGAAACAGCTATAAGAGTGCACACGACAGTTAGTGATGCTCGAAAACATAGAGACCGCTACTTTTATTTTGACAAGTGTAGAGAGAGTTTTATTAAAGCTAACCAATGTTTTTCACGATATGAAATGCCAAGCAGACAAGAAATTCAGTATATTTCATCATCATACTGGCCCATTTTTTTATGACTTTACGAATCCTTGAGCCTGAATTCATAGCCCAACTAGAGTACATCCAGAGAAGAATCAATCCTGTAAGGTTTGTAGTCTGACCAATATTTCAAGAGAACAATTTTTTTTATTATTTCACTTTAGGGGACCATTTTATGTTGACATGAAAGCCCTTAGCATCCATGTTCACTATCCTATCAGAATATAACAAAGCTACCTGAAAGAGCATATCCCAAGGATCAGTCTTCTGTAGTTTGGTCAAATTCTGACCTGTTCTTTCAGAAAAAAAAAGATGTTTTTTTATATTTCACCCTTTTTTGGTGACAAGACAGCCGTAATGCCTTTGTCATCAACCAAATCAAAATTTAACATAAAAATCTCCAAGATCGTGTCCTAATGATCATTCCTGTGAAATTTTGTTGAATTCTGACAAGTGTTTTTTGTACTTCACCCTTGGGAACCATTTTTTGTTGATACAACAGGTGACTCAAGGTAATAAACAGTTAACACAAAGATGCAGGGGGACAACCTGCTACGACATAAGCTTCAGTGGAGCTAAAAAGAGAAATTGCTAATAACTCACTGGCATTTTAGGGAATCTTTCATCCAGTAGACAGAGCCAATCATCTGTTGCCAGGGTGTGGTAAAATGTTGATTGTGAACTGTTCTGGCATACTGTAATACAATCTTTACTTTTTCCTTGTAAGTCTTCTATTGTGAATAAGGGACTCACCTTCACACTTGGACACTACAATATACATAAATAATCTTTCTGTTACTCTGGCACAAAGCTTTGGAATAAAATACCACTACATGTGAGGAATAGCACTGACTTGAAGAATTTTAACCCTTTGCTGTTTTATCCCTGCTTTTTACGTGCCTGTGGTTTAATGATGGAGAAAACATTGTGAAAAAAGAAGAAATTGCTTCTGACAAGCAATTTCTTCTTTTTCCACACTCTTTTCTACCCTACAGAATGGTTTTTTTTCAAATTAAATCCAGTTTAAATTTTCGTCTGCAAAACCTTTGAATTTGGACAGGTCCAAAATTTTGTAAAACAGGAAAGATTTAAGTCATCATACCTCACATGGTGGTATTCTGTCTGTAAAGAGAAACATTGAGACTCCCTTACTTCAGTGTAAGTACATGAAATAAATTCATATTGTTCATGATTCCGTTTTTTAACATACTTTGTTTAAAAGTTCAATTTCTAACTTTCATGTATGTATAAATTTCTTGTAAATATCTTTGTGTTTTGTAAATGATTTAATAAATTGTCTGTTTAGAGGTCCCTAGGGAAGACTGGGGGCCACCCAACCGTGTAGCCTCTTTAACTAAAGTCTTTAATATTATTTTTTGTAATCAGCATGAGAAGGATTAACCCTTTATACACAATTACTGATTTAAAACTAAAAACACTGTATTTAAAGGATTTGTCAAGTGACTTTCTTTGAGGCAAACTGATCTTTATGTAGTCAAGGATAGAAATGTTGTTTAAGGAGCCTTGGCAAGCTTTATACCTTTTCTTACCTAGACAAGGTTAAGATCAGCTTGCCTCTGACAAAATCGAGTAACAAATTCTTTTATACACAGAGAAAACAATTCTTATTTTCAACCGTTTTTTGGAACATCCGTTTCAAAAAAGTACTGCAACATCGTACGTCAAATCATCGTAGGTAACCTGTTACCTAGCGACAATCCATTCCATAGACTACATGTACCTAGCCTGGGTCTACTTGCTAGTGTTTTATTGTTCTCATGGAAAATTAATGAGATTTAATCGATTTTTGTCAGTATTACGGGATGAGCCAGAAATCTCCTTAGCTAAGCATTTCAATTACCCACTAACAATGCAGGCATAGTGTGAAGTGCAATATAGCCTGGTTGTTTCATAAAATCGGTGCACTAAAAGAAAAAAAAAGAAAAGCTTTTTCATATATTATTACTTACAAAATATTAATTTAACTGAACTGTAGCTGCCCTTGAATCGGTGATTTTGAAAAAATGAACAAAATTTGATTTAAAACTGCTCCTTCGGAAACACTGACGTCACTAGAATGTAGGGCGGAACCATTTTATGTCGAGGGAGCGCAGCGTTTTAACCGACATCAAAGAGACTTCCAAAAAGACCCGGAGACTGTCGGCCGAATTTTCTTCTTACCATTCAACAGTAAGATATCCGTTTTGTGTCTTTATAGTTGTCTACCTGTTTTTTTTGATAACACAATTATTACAACTAGTTTATCCAAATAAAATTCATTTGCAGTGCGTAAAAAAAAAAGGTCAAGTAACCATCGATGATTTTAAGTTTGATATTGCCGAATTACAGATCCCATATGAGTTGACTGCTTTGACGGGTTTCCGAGAACATTCGTAGCAAATTCACGTTACAATTTGATGCTGTTGGAGGCGATATTTCGCCATTAATTCTTGCCAAAATTTATCAAGTTTGAATGTTTTTCAATACTCAGCTCTGTTTAGTTATCTTGCGGTGTCCGTGAAATTTATTTTAAGTGACTGTAGATTTAAAGGCACTCACAACAGTTTTGCATTATGCCTTTGAGAGGCAGATTATCGAGAAACTGCTTGATCAGTAACGAAAACACAGTCTGGTTGGCTTAATTTCTGCATTCACACTATCCACTAATTACTGGTTGTTGTCTTCAAGCATGACACCTCATAGTTTATGCATTGATAATCATGTCAAACTTGATCTGTTTATCTTGTCATGTATAAAGGCAACGATATAAACTACAAACTTTGTTTTCTAAATCCTTTTTTTGAAAGGGCATGCTAGCAAAAAGGCAGGGCACTGGATTTCGAGGGCAGGGCATGGCGCCCTCCTAAAAGGGCCTAGCTGGAGCACTGATTAATGTTTAGGCACTAACAATAGTATTGCACCGATACCTCCATTTATCTTTGGGATCAAAAAATATCAAGAACCTCTAGCCGGTATCCATAAAATTAAAAGCTGTTTACATTCCCCAAAGGAGCCTGCAAACCAAAACTCACCCTTATATCATATACACATACACTTGATAGGTTGGAATAGATCATACACCTAGGATGGCCGCCAAAATAAACACTGCACCAAGTTTTTTGTTTGGATAATTGAGAGGTGGAGTTTCCGTTAACTTTCTCTAACCTCCCTTCCCTCCATAAAAACAAGTGCCCAGATGTCGATGCTATACAAGCTTCTTCTGGAATGTAAGGGCTGAAAAATTGAAACAGAAAATTAAGATTGGTAGAGGTTGGTACAAAACTACTGTATTTCCTCCAAAAATAGCAGTCCAGGGGTTGACACTAACACCAGTCCTCAGGCCTGCGACCTGTGGATTTTAGGGAGGACTGGTAGAAATATCAATGCTAAAGGTCCTTCAGGCCTGTAGTTAATCGCAGTACGTAGTATTTCAAGTCTATCACGTTTTTGAAAAATATTGCCTTTCCAATACTCAAATGTGCAATTACAAAATAGAAAACCTTGTACAAATAGAAGAAATTGCCAATCAAAAGCAATTCCTTCTTTTCCAACAATGTATTCCTTGCAATATATCCCCTAAATTGCTAAAAATCAAACATGGTTTTCATGCAGGACCTGTTGTTATTAGGAGGACTTTTAATATCCTTCAGGCTGGTAGCAAAAAGTATTTAGTGTTAAACTCTGATAGCACCCTACCGTATAGTAGCACCCCTACATTTTTTACTTTGAAAACCAACTTCAAATGCCTAAATTTTTAGGAACTTTTTGAGACTCCTCTCTAATTTGAGATAAATTTCCCCTAAACAATCATTTTAGAGGAAATTCACCTCAAATTAAAGGGAAAAGGGCCTAAAAGACATCAGTTTTAATGATTTTTTAAATCAGAAAATGCATACTAAATCAAAGCTCACTGATCATGTTATGTATCTCCCGGAGTGTTTATTAGGAGAAATACAGTATTGTATGTGCCAATATATTTATAGTTTAGCAAGACCCCTCAATTTCTTTTTTTTTCATCTGTGTTTGTTTTTTATACATCAATTGGGATACAAATTCCTACAACTAACATTCTATCATGGCACGTGATTTTTTGTCTAAACAAAGCATGCAGTAGCATCGTGGTTAAATAGGCACCAATTGTTGAAAAAAGTTCCGAGTGGCTGTTCCAATCCGCCCATGTACAAATCTTAATTGATGTAACATTGGGTAAAGAATGTAGGCAAGGCAACATGATCCAAAAAAACCTGAATTTCGTCTATATTATGAACTATTTAAAGGCTGTCAAATAAGTGTAGGGGTATTATAATTTACAAGACTATCAAATTAACTTGGGCGACTTATATTTTATCGATGACGTAGTTCATGACGTAGTTTAAAATTATGACGACTATTGTTTACACAAGTTTACTTTATCCTGATGGATTGATAGATTTAAAATTGTACTTTACTCGACTGAGGAGTGTTTTTAGAGACAGAAACTTTGAATCTAGTTGTAATCTATGTTCACCTTGTGATAAATAACCAGGATGACATTGAATTGATGTTTGTTTTTAACTTCACAACAACGAAACCGTGAAAAAAAAGTGGAGAAGGGCGATCGACAAGATAATCCATCGCATTTGTTTTTAATTCTTAAGGTATGTTACTTTTGTTTGCTAGTTTATTTGATTGTTAAATACTCTTTCTTATTTAGGCATTTGAGGTTCTTAGCCGTAAGCATTTAGGCTTTGTCCTACCCCTTACCTTCGCACCCACTGAAGTTCACTTGATGCTGTAAAAAATGAATCCCTGGCCCACTTGAAATTTTGGATTGAAGATAGTGGGATAGGTGCATATGTTAGTATGCTAATATTGACAAAAACGAATTAAGAATAATTTTGTTTGTAACTTTGTTAATTTTTCTCATTCAAATTTAGGGCCAAATTTAAAAGAATCAAGAGCTTATTGTTGCTAACTGTCGCTTACTTTTGTGAAAAAGAATAGCGTGCATTATCAAATGAAACTAATCCGCAGTTGTTGTAGACTTGGTATCTTCATGATTATTTCCCATGGAATAGTGAAAATTTAGTCATGATAGAATTATAATAACAAATTCTAACCGTTATTTATTGAAAATTTAACCACGCTTCTGAGTTCTAAGGCTCAATGAATAATCCACTCGAGCTAAAGCTCTCGTGGATTATTTATTGAGCCTTAGAACTCAGAAGCGTGGTTAAATTTACAATAAACAACGGTAAGAATTTGTTATTCTATAATTAATCCTTCTCTATTCTGCTTACTAGAGTAAATCTTGTAGTTGCCCCAAAAGTGTGGGCCTAGCAAAGAATCCAGTCAATAGCTTCTCCATGGCATTGAACTTGGGACCTCTTGATCAAGAAGCCGATGCTTTACCTCTCAACCACACTCAACCAGAGTTAAAAGAAATGCAGGTTTTTCAAGTCTGAGATGCGCAAATAAGTAGCCTGGACTTTCAAAATTATCTGATGAGAGTGCCTTGGAACCTCTGGGGATCAACCTAAGAAAAGATTTGAAGACTGTTAAAACAGTCTTCAATTCTTCCCCAAAGTTGAGCCACAAATATTCAAACAATTCAAAACAAAGTGCCAAATTGTCACAAGATACACCTGTAACACAGCTTGATGTAACATTGGGTTAGGAGTCGAATAGAATTGATTTTCAATGAATTTACTTAGGAAATTTTTGTGAAGACACCCATGAGTAATTGTAGTAGGAGTATATTATTGTTATGATCAAAGCTCATATACTATTAGAGATAAGCTCTGGACAAAATCCAAGAATGGACAAAAAGGGCAAACCCTCAAAAACTAAGCTAATAAGAGTGATGGTCATTGTACTGCTCTTTCTCTTCATGAGATCTAACTACCCATGAAGTTTCATGATCATAGCTCAAATACTCTTACAGATGTGCTCCGAACAAGATTCAAGTATGAAATACTACAAAGGGCAATAACTTAAAAAATAAGCCAGGTAGAGTTATGGTTCTTTTGTAAATGCACTTACCCTTGATGAGATCTATCTACCCATGAAGTTTCATGACTATAGATTAAATATTTTTAGAGATATGCTCCAGACAAGATCCAAGTATGAAAAACAACAAAGGGCAATAATTCAAAGTATAGGCCAGATTGAGTTATACACTGTAGTTCTTGCTCACTGAACTCAAGAATGAGGAGAAGAATATAGCTGCCAAGTTTCATGAAAATCAGACATAAGGTTACAGAGTTATGCTGCGGACAAAGAAGTTATGTTGCCCGGATGCCTGGATGCGATTGGTGATCCCATAATATGTTCCGTCTTCGATGGGCATATAAAAACACTTTTCTTTATGTTTTAAGAGGAAATAGCTCTAAATCAGCTCTAAATTAAATAGTTTCGTCTTTGATGGGCATATAAAAACACTTTCTATATGTTTTAAGAGGAAATAGCTCTAAATTCGCACACACACACAAAAAAAATATTGCTTAAAACAAAAAGACTTTATCTAAAGCAGGGACTCCAAAAGAGAAGAGACCCCTACATTCCCAATTGTCGAGTTCTTTGTACCCCAGTTCACTAATGTCAGACTCATTACATGATTTCATATAAAAATGATGTATTCATTACTAATACTATGATGTGCAAAAACACTTCTCCATCAAATATGCAATTGGATAACAGTTTGGATCCTGGTTTCAAAATTATTCCAATTTTCAATTGTAAGTTACAAGTCGTATATCCCAGCAATATTTGATATCTGAAGATACAAAAAATATACGTAAATATACCTTAATCTAACAGTGCTGAATTGTCGTGACATCTGATCAATGAAATAGCCTGATATCAACTTGTACGATCCCCTCTTGTCCCTCTCTAGCTTACACATAAAACATGTTTCTTCAGCCTGAACAATTACAAAATCTGAAATTTGAAAAAAAAAACACCCTTTCTTACACTGCAAAGAAAATTCTGACCCTTTTGATTAGCTGAATGGCCAGAAACCTAATTTTGTTTCTAGGCCACGTGCATCAGCTAAGAACAAACATAAGGTCTTTCTTTGAAGAGCCTTTTCTAACAATAAACACTTGCCTCAGTAGATATGAAACTCAAAACATAATCACTCTCATGTATGAATCCACTTTGCATATCAATGCAGTATAAGTACAATTATAGTTTCATACCTCAATGAAATCAACAAATACTCTCTTCATCAGAAATAAATTGTCCCCTGCACAAAGACACTAATAACTAAAGAAGTGTCTGAAAAATGTATCCTTTTTAACTTTTTCATATACCTTCAAAATATAATAATTAAGTTCTTGTGATTTTACACAAAAGAAAATAAGGGTTCAACACCAGTAGTGTCCCTGGAACCAATGGATCCAAAAATATTGGCAGGGTTTTAAGGGACCAAAGTTTTGTGCATCTGAGAGACAAAAATAAGTAGCCAGGACCCTCAAAACTATGTGATGTGAGTCCCATAGACTCTCTGGGGAACAATTTAAGAAAAGAATTGAAAACTGCTTTACACAGTCTTCAATACATTCCATAAGTTGAGCCCCAAATAATAATATACAATGTACTTCTCTCAATTTCTTTACCATTAACCAGGGTAAAGCTCTAAATCTACAAAAGACTAGATTAAAGCCTAAAAGAAATAGTCTATACCTAAAGCAGAGACTCCCAAAATTTAAGAAAGGACCCCTAAGATCCCAATGGTTGAGTCCTTTTGACCCTATTTCGTTAAAACGAGACTGAAACCTTACTTGGTATAAACTTGCGTTAAGCGACCACTTAGGGGACCAATAAAAAGCGGTCGTTTATGGAAATGGTTGCTTAATACAATATTTAATGATAAAAAGACCTGTTTTTTGATAGCATATAGAGATTATCACATAATTCTGACTGAATCCTATGATGTTCGAACCCATAAGAATAGTCTCAATGCGACGATTCTAATGGGTTCTAACGTCATAGGATCAAATGATAAACATTTTTACGTTTAGGAATGTCCACTTGTTCCGAAATTTTACTTACGGTGAAGGGATCTTTTGCAATGGTAGCTTAATAAAAGTGGTCCCTTCATAGACGTGGTCCCTCTTCCAAGATTGACTGTAGTTCAGAGCAAAGGATCATGGTCAGGGTCATTTATACAGATGTTCTTTCAATCCGAATCCAACTTTTTCAAGCAAAGGTTCTAACTGCACTTTGTTCCTTTTAAGGAACAAAGTTGATCAGAACCATTAGCTTGCAATACTGACTGATTTAAAGCAATTTCTTTTTCTTTTCAAACAATATCAATGACTCAGTGCAAAACAGTTGTAACTCCCTATTTGTTTTGCGCTAAGCCATTGATATACTCACATTAAGTCACGTCATATTGGACTGTTTCTTTTCTTTCACAAGTTACTATGATTACTGTTAAATGATTCCCTGACTTTGGGTTTTACAACTTTATTTAATTTTAAAAAGTACTCCAGCCTAAGGTTAGTCATGTTGTAATGGATTCAGAGCTACAGATAGAGGGGGGGGGGGGCCTTTTGGTCTTTAAATTTAGATACCGGTATTTCATTACACCTTACTTAAACCCTTTGTTGTTGGTACTCATTTGAAACAATATAGGGTTTCAGTAGGAAATACAATGTTTATTTCATGCAGGGGGATTGCCTAACTCTTTTCAACAATCTCCCATATTTTCTAGATATGTGGAGGATTTTTTACTATAAACAAAGAGTATGGAATACCAGTTCTTTCTCAATTGCTTCAATTTTGCACTGAAATCCCCCACTATTATGAAATCCCAGAATGAATACTGGAAATAATACATTTAGACTGACTTTACCCCCTCTCATCTGTACCATGGGATTTTTAATGGTTGTTTAATGAAAGAAGTGCCTAAGTAGAGACAGCATTCTTTGCAAGCCAAGGGTTCAAACTCCATTATGTTCCTTATTGTAAGGAACATAGTGGAGTTAGAACCCTTGTCTTGAGAAGATGTAGATACAGCTGCTTATCCTAGGTCTAATGAATAACATTTCCCCTACCTTGACCATGAGTTCTCTGCCAACTTATCCCTCGTACAGTTGAAGCAACATCCATTGTTGTCGTGTCTTTGACCTCTATGCAATTACCTTGCTTATGTTCAATTCTACAGATTTCTGTTTCAGATTCAAGGAAATGTTGATTGGAAAGTTTCCGTAATCAATGAAAAAGATTGACACAAGTTTGTTTAAGTGTTTGAATGGGGTTTTACGTGCTTTCAACAATATTTCAGTTATATCTAGGCAGCTGGAGCAACTAACAATGGATTCCTGGTATTTCTCTCACCAGTTCTACCATAACAAAATTCCTTTCCTAGCCTCCAGCTGCTATATTGCATAGGTCTACATGTGGGGGGATATTACAATTCTTACAGGAGTCATCAAAAGCTAGTCCAAGATCTAATATACATGTATTTTTTGAAATACACAACAAAAAATACATAAACAAGTAACATCCCCTAACCATGAACACTGCATAGGGAAGGGGAAAAGGCCATCTCAACACAAATAAGTGCTGTTAGACAGTTTTATTAACCCTTTCCTGTTTTACAAAATTTTAGACCTGTCCAAATTCAAGGGTTTTGCAGACGAAAATTTAAAGTGAATTTAATTTGAAAAATAACCATTCAGTATGGTAGAAAATAGTAAGGAAGCTTGTCAGAAGCAATTTCTTCTTTTCTCACAATGTTTTCTCAATAATAAAATTACAGGCACGCAAAAAGCAGGGATTAAACAGCAAAGGGTTAAAGAAACAACATTGAAATTTGACAGTGACATAAATTATGATCTTGTCAAAAAAGGATACTAATTTTCGTAAAACTTGGTCCGGAGGGTAGTATCAGGCATCCTGAATTTTTGTCTGCAGGTACATACGCCAGGCAGCTGTTTGGAAACTGAAATAACAATGCAAGCACCGCCTTCAGGTGCAATGCTGGGTGCCTGTTTTACTAAACATCTTCCGATCATTTTTTACGTAAGTCAAAAATTTGAGTTGCTTCTACAGTAGTAAATAATTATGGAATTCCACCATGCAATATCTCATTGGATCGTCTTCTAATGAGATATTGCATGGCAATATATAACAATAAATGAAAATACCAGGTATGATTCGTGGTTTTGACTTACGATTAATTTTTTGTAAGGCGTTTAGTAAAACAGGCCCAAGGTGCTTGATAATCAGGGTTTTAAGGGACACAGGTTTTGCACACCTGAGACACAATAATAAAAGTCAGGACCCTCAAAATGATGTGAAGTGAGTCCCAAAGACTCTCTGGAGCTCAACTTCAGAAAAGAATTGAAGACTGCTTTCAACAATTCTTTCCTCAAGTTGAGCCCAAAATATTAATATACTTCTATCAATTTCTTCATCTTTAACCAAGGAATAGCTCTTAATCTGCAAAATACTAATTATAGCCTAATAGTCCTCACCTTAAGCAGGGACTCCCAAAATTTAAAAAAGGACCCCTAAGATCCAAAAGATCAAGTCCTTTGGACCCTATTTTGTTGATGTCAGACTTAAACACTGATTATGCAAAAATCTAAGCCAAATAAGGGGCGTAAATCTTACAAAAATACTCTCAGAGTTACCTCCCTTGATTGTCTGGATTCGTATAGCTCTTGTGGTAGTAACACACATGCAAAGTTTCATGAAGACATCTTTAATAGCAACAGAGAAAAGCAAATGACACCAATCAAATCTGTATATTTACATCTGTAAGATTTAGAAATAAAGTTGAACAATCACTACAGGCCTGGAGGACCTGTAACATAGCAGGTAACGCCAGTTTAAGGGTCAAGTGTCATAGGAGAATGGTCTTGCACCCAAGGACAGGTGATATGGTCATCCCTGCTTCCCTATACAATCCCTGGGTTTATATATCAAGAACCCAGGGTGTTAAATTCCGATACCTGACTTGTCCAACAATGGGCTTTTCTACCTGGGGACAAGTACATTTTTAAGGGCTCCATGTCCATTGATAAGAAAATACCATTATAAATCTTTGAGTGGCACTAATAAATAGAAGGGATTAATCATCATAATGTTTGTATTAAAGGGTAGAAAATATGGCATTTGCTGGATTCCAGCATTTTCTTCCTTAAAAACAATGTTTTCTCTAAATTCATTATTTTTTTTCTTTTTTCTTAATGCTGACAAGTTCATATTGACCCTTGACAAGAAGAAAATTGCAATTCAATTGTCAATGGACAAGTGGTGAAAACCAGTTATTTTACATCCCTGAGAAAGGTCACAGATTGATTCAAAGTGGGTATTGTTACACAATGTATCTTTGAGACCTAAATGTCCCCAAAACATAAAATATTCCAGAATCTTGACCTTGACAGATGGGACCAGTCTTATTGATGCAAGGAAGGGGGAGGAGATTCCGGAAGAGAATTGCGTGTGTAAATATGGCTTGGAAAAATTGGGTAAAAGGGAGTAGCTGTCTAGTAGTGTTGGGCAATCGGTTTTAAATCACAATCGAAAATTGTTTTTTAGTTGAAATAGTAAATCATAAAATGATCAATTGTATAATTGTTTTCTAAGAAATAAATACAGCACTCCCAGTTTCATCCTTTTAAGAATGAATCATGAAAACTTAGAAAAAAAAGCATTCTGAAGTATTGCATGGCAATACCAAGTCCCCTACCGTATTTATATATCCTTAAAGGGGTATTTTTTGGGGGTGGTAAAGGGTTTACTACCTCTCCAAAATATTACAGTTGTATCAGATTTTATGTATCAGCTCAATATCTCTGAGGGTTAAGAAAAAAAGTCCTGAAAACTGAAATTTCCTGGTACTTTCTAGGTCCAGCATCCACATCTTCCTCAATAATCAATGGACTGGAACCAAACTCGAATTCGTTCTGTAATGCAGAAATGCAGACTCAAATACCAAAAATAAGCTCAATATCTCTGAGGGATAAGAAGAAAATGCCGTAAAACTGAAATTTTCTGGTAATTTTTTAAGTCCAGCATCTGTATCTTACACAAATATCAATGGACTGGAACCAAACTCGAACTTGTTTTGTAACTTATTGATGCAAACTCACATACTAAAAACCAGCTCAATATCTCCAAGAGTTATGAAAAATAGTCTGGAAAACTGACATTTCCTAGGAATTTCCTAAGTCCAGCATCCGTATCTTCCTCATAAATCAATGGACTTGAACCAAACTCGAACTTGTTCTGTATCTCATTGATGCAACATCACATAACAAAAATCAGCTCAATATCTCCAAGGGTTAAGAAAAAAAGTCCGGAAAACTGAAATTCCTTGGTAATTTCTAAGTCTAGCATACCGGTACATATGTTCCACAAAAATCAGCGGACCGGAATCAAACTAGACCTTGTTCTGTAACTCATTGATGCAGTCTCACATACCAAAAATCAGCTCAATATCTCTGAGGGTTAAGAAAAAAAGTCAGTAAAACTGAAATTTCTTGGTAATTTCTAAGTCCAGCATCCTTATCTTCCACAAAAATCAATGGACCGGAACCAAACTGTAACTCATTGATGTGGACTCACATACCATAAAACAGCTCAATGTCTCCAAGGGTCAGCTCAATATCTCCAAGGGTTAAGAAAAAAAACTGAAATTCTGGACTGACGGATGGACGGACAGACAGACAGACAGACAGAGCACAAACCTATAGTCCCCTTCCACTTTCGCCAGTAAGGGACTAACTAGAGGCACTTGAGCGCCTGATTCGCTCCACAGGCCTGAATATCCTGATAATGATTATTAGAGGATGATAAGGCTGTTAAAAATAGAAATTTGTTTGAAATCAAAAAATAAAAAATTCAATAGTAACAGAATGTTACTGCATAGTATACTGGTATTTTGTCCACAAAATTTTTATTGTAGATCTTTCTGCTTTTCATCAAACACCACTATAAGGGTGTTAATTCACAATAATTGTTTGTCACCAAAACAAAATTCTATCTAATAATAATAAGAAGTAAAATATTAAATCCAACATATTTATTCTGCCCAATGCCTTAGAGTGCAGTCAACTCAGCCTTTTCATCCCCACTCTGAACCTCAGTAGGCCACTTTACACCATTTGACCTCTTTCACCCTTCGTTCCACTAAACTGATCAATTCTAAGGGGGTATCTCAGGCTCCCTATTTCACCTAATGTTTCTACACATTTGGATTCTAACAAAGCTTATGTTCCATCTAACCTACAATCTTTACACCTATTAAACTTAATGAGTCTAAAAAAAATTCATCATTTAGGTGATACCAAAAGGGTGGTCATATATTCACTTTATATGTTGAAATGTCCTCTGCCAATATAGAGCATGCTGTTCATCTAATCAAATATTTTTTGCAGCCTGATATAACTTCACAGAAATAAAAATCCTATGATATTTGGTTGAAATCCATCTGTTTAAACTTTGAAAAAAGTTTGTTTTACCCCATATTGGATATTACACCATGTAACATATCAATAGAAATGACCTCTGACAACAAAATACATATTTTGCATCTGATCACAATAATTTTTTGCAGACTGATAAAGTATCACTAAAGAATCATTCCAGTGAAATTCGGTTGATATCCATCAGTTAGATTCTGAGAAAATGATTTTCAAAGTTTTCACAAAATAACATATAGAGAAATGACCTCCGCCCATAAAACGCTTATTTTTCATCTGATCACAATATATATTTACAGACTTGTAAAGGATCATTAAAGAATCATTCAAATGAAATTTGGTTGTTATGCGTTAGTTAGGTTCTGAGAAAATGATTTTCAAAGTTTCCACTGTATAGCATATAGAGAAATGACCTCCGCCCATAAAATACACATTTTTCATCTGATCACAATAACTTTTGGTAGAATGATAAAGGGCCACTCAAGGATCATTCCAGTGAAATTTGGTTAATATCCATCAATTACATTCTGAGAAATTAATTTTCAAAGTTTCCACTATATAACATATAGAGAAATGACCTCCGCCCATAAAATTCATATTTTCCATCCGATCACAATAATTTTTGGTAGACTGATAAAGGGTCACTCAAGGATCATTCATGTAAAATTTAATTGATATCCATCAATTAGAATCTGAGAAAACTCACCTATTACCATATATGAAAATTAGCCATGCCCACTGCAGCCATAATTTTCAACCGATTAGAATTCTTTGAAGGAATCTGATAGAGGGTCACGCAAAGAACATTCCTGTGAAATGTGAATGAAATCTTTAGGAGAAGAAGATTTTTAAAGTAAAAGTCTACGGATGGATGCACGGACGCACAGACGACGGACACCACGCCATGACAATAGCCCGCTGGCCTTTCGGCCAGTAGAGCTAAAAACCATTACCTATATCTCATTCTGCAGATTTTTCCACCATCTCCATGGCTCAGTGTGAAACAGTTGTAACTGTCTTTATGTTGCAGTAACAACTGTTTTACACTGAGTCCTCAACTTTTACTGAGTTCATATTCCAAAATAATATATTATTCATGAGTTGGGAACTCATCAATCGATTATGAAGTTTCTTAGTTGATTATCACGATCGGAAACCAGAACCAACAGTTAACCGTTTACTAGACTGTCACAAAGCGGACAAATAACCCCCTACAAGTTCTTGCCAATATTGAAAAGCCACTTTTACATCAAAGGGCCTTAACTCTGTCAAAGTCAATGGATCGTTACCAAAATTTCACATGCACCTTACTGCTTCATACTGATCACATGTGTAAAGTTTGATGGAAATCCAACTTTAAAACAAGTGCATGTCGTATTGCGATGCAATACAGGAGTCCCCCACCGGATAACAAAAAATCCTTTCTTATAATATATCTCCTACTTACTAGATCTATAACTGTTTACAAAATTTGAAGTTGCTAGCACATTAGGTTTTGAACAAAATGTTCCAAACAAAAATACAAAACAAGTAAAAACAACCAATGGCAAAAACTCCAAAAAGGGCGGAGAAGAATGATTGTACATGCCACTTGTCGTCAATGAGATCTATAAGTGTACCAAGTTTGAAGTTGCTAGCACTGATGGCTCAGGAGATATGGTCCGGACAAAAATGTCAGGATAAAAAACATCAACGGACAATAACTAAAAAAATGGATGTGGCAGAGTAACAGTTCTTGTGCATAACACTTCTTCTCAATAAGATCTACCAGTGTACAAAGTTTGAAGTTGCTAGGGCTTATGATTTGGAAGATAAGTACGGGACAAAAATGTAAGGTTAGAAACAACAAAGGGCAATAACTCAAAAAGTGGAAATGGCAGAGTGATAGTTCTTGTACATGACACTTGTCCTCAATGATTTCTATAAGTGTAGCAAGTTTGAAGTTTCTAGCACTTATGGTTTAGAAGATATGTTCCAGACAAAAATGTCAGGATAAAAAAAAACAAAGGGCAATAACTCAAAAAGTGGGTGTAGCAGAGTAACAGTTCTTGTACATGACACTTTTCCTCAATGAGATCTATACGTGTACAAAGTTTAAAGTTGCTAGCACTTATAGTTTAGGATATTTGATCCGGACAAGAATGTAAGACTAAAAAACAACAAAGGGCAATAACTCAAAAAGTGGACATGGCAGAGTAACAGTTCTTGTACATGACACTTGTCCTCAATAAGATCTATAAGTGTACAAAGTTTGAAGTTGCTAGCACTTATGGTTTAGGAGATATGATCTGGACAAAAATGTAAGGGTAAAAACAACAAAGGGCAATAACTCAAAAAGTGGGCGTGGCAGAATAACAGTTCTTGAACATGACACTTTTCCTCAATAAGATCTTTAAGTGAACCAAGCTTGAAGTTGCTAGCACTTATACTTTAGGAGATATGATCCGGACAAGAATGCAAGGCTAAAAACAAATAAGGGCAATAACTCCAAATGTTGGTGTGGCAGAGTTATGGATCTTGAACATGATACTTCTCCTCAATGAGATCTATAAGTGTACAAAGTTTGAAGGTGCTCGCACACATAGTTGTATTAGAAGATATGTTCCGGACAAGAATGTAAGGGTAAAAACAATAAAGGGCAATAACTCAAAAAGCGGGCGTGGCAAAGAAACGGTTCTTAAACATGACACTTCTCCTCAATGAGTTCTATAAGTGTACCAAGTTTGTAGTTGCTAGCACATATGGTTTAGAAGTTATAGCCCTGACAAAAGTGTGACGGACAGACGGATGGACGGACAGACAGACAGACAGACAGACGGAATCGAGCAAACCTATAGTCCCCCAACCGGTAACCAGTGGGGGACTAACAAGAGGACCATGATGGTCCTAGATCGCTCACCTGAGTCTCTTTGACCCCTGGGACATCACATTAATTAAATAGGCAGATGTCAAAATGGAGATCATTTTTACATAGGATCAATACCATGGAATATTTTCAGCGTAGAGCAAGAAGGATGTGCCTTTTCACTCTTTGATTCTATGTAAAAAAGGGTTGCACCCATCATGCTCAGTTGAGCTAAAAGCGATGCGCCCACATGGAGCCCAAATTTGACCCTAGGGCTTTGATATGAATAGACTTGGTAGGGGCCCACTAGATAATGCTACATACCAAATATGAAAGCTGTGTGCCCCCTGGTTTCAGATTTTTAAAGATTTTCGCTCTTTGATTCTTTGTTAAAAGGGTTGCAGCCGGGCAAAGCCCAAATATGACCCAAGGGTCTTGATATGAACAGACTTGGTAGAGGTCCACTAGATGATGCTACATACCAAATATGAAAGCTGTTTGACTTCTGGTTTCAGAGAAGAAGATTTTTAAAAAAATTCAATTTTTCACCCTTTTTGTTAAGGGTAAAGGGAAAGTTAAGGGATTTCATTTATTTGTACAACTTTGGTAGAGCTTGACCCAAGGAACATCCCTACCAAGTTTCAGCAAGATTGGTCGACTGGTTTAGGAGGAGAAGATGTTTAAAGAAATTGTGGATGACGGACGACGCACGATGGACGAAGGACATTGTACGATTACAATAGCTCACCTTGAGCACTTTGTGCTCAGGTGAGCTAAAAAATCTACAGACGAACAGACTGTCTAACTGACCGACAAGCTGACTCCTTTATACCCCCAAAACATAGTTTGGAGGGGTATAATAATCAAGTAGAACTGTCGCAGAGCGGACTTATACCCCCCACAAGCACTTTGTCAGAATGCAAGTGCTATTAGTGCAGGATGTGTTTGTAACAAATATTAAGGTCATATGCAGCATTTGCATGAAGTTTCATGATTGTAGGTTGCTTGGTTTTTGAGTCAAAGTCAGGAAACAAAAATTGAATGAAAATTGACAGTGACCATGACCTATGTGACCCAAGAACACTAGGGCACTTCCTTGGGTCATAAGCAACATTGCATGATTTCATGATTCTAGGTGGCTTGTATCTCAAGTTACAGTCTGGAAACAAAAATTGAACAAAGGCTGACTGTGACCTTGACCTTTGATCTATGTGACCTTAAAAAAATAGGGCACTTCCTTTGATCATTAGCACCATTTGCATAAAGTTTCATGATTGTACGTCATCTGGTTCTTGAGTTAGAGTCCGGAAACGAAAATTGAACAAAGGCTCACTGTGACCTTGACATTGGACCTATGTGACCCAAAAACAATAGGGCACTTCCTTGGGTCATAAGAATCATTTGTATAAAGTTTCATGATTGTAGGTCACTTGGTTCTTGAATAAGAGTCCGGAAACAGAAAGGTCTACGGACGGACAGACAGACGGACGGACTGACAGACAGATGGACAGACAGACATGGTGAAACCAATATACCCCCTCTACTTCGTAGGTGGTGGTGGTGGTGGGGGGGGGTATAATTAATTTGCCAAAAACACTGCTGTCTAGTAAGACAGAATAATTTTTGCAACACTTACCACATCAGTCCTTTTTATAACATTGTTTGTCTTCAAGTGCTCACATTCATCAAATGGTGATTCTGAAATAAGATTCACCCTTGTCATGCTGGTTAAACAAGATGTGTTTTTTGAAACACAAATGCCCCCGTACCGGCTTTTTTATTTCAAAATGTTTTCATCATGCCAATTGTGAGAAAGGTATCAAAAATATGTTTGGTTTTTGGTTAAGTTAATAAGTTTGACCTTGACATACCACCTTGACATTGTCATATGACCTTGACCTTGGAATGTACACATGCACATAATTGAGTTTTTTGGTTAAGTTTTTGAAAAGTTTGACCTTGAAAGATGACCTTGATCTTAACACTTGACCTTGCCTTAGGTATTAGCCCATGGATATCATTGAGATCTATCATCATGCCAAATGTATTGATTTACATCTTGAATAGGCTTGAATATATTTGCAATGTTCAGTTTTTAGTAAAGTTTTTGAGAAGTTTGACCTTGAAAGATGACCTTTACCTTGTCACATGACCTTTACTTTGGTATTGGCAGATGCATATCATTAAAATCTATCCCATGCCAAATAAGGGGCTTGTATCCTGAATAGGCTTGAAAATATTTGCAATATTAAATTTTTTGGTTAAGTATTTGAGTTATTTCACCTTGACAGATGACCTTGACCTTGTCACATGACCCTGACTTTGGTATCAGCAGATGCATATCATGGAGATCTATCATCATGCCAAATGTATTGATTTACATCTTGAATAGGCTTGAAAATATTTGCAATGTTAAGTTTTTTAATTGTGCAGAAGCTCCGCACAATTAGAACGGTTCTGAACGGATTGCATTTAGTCAAATTTGCAAAAGCTACCTTTATCCCAACTCACATCCATTTTGTAAACAGTTTGTTTAGAAAATTGCTAACATAATGGAGCTTCAGATTTTCTCTGAATATTAATTCAGGATTTATTTGCAGTAAATTTCATAAAGGGGTGAACATTTGATTCATTTAGCTTAATAAAAAAATATTTTCTATATTCTTTTTAAATAATCATATACTGACTGTCATAAAAAAGGCCTCACTAAAATTTTGAAAGAACTTTTTTTCTATTGGCAGAAGACAATAATTTTATCAATGAATTTGAATTATAGCCTAAACTCTACACATCCTGCTATCACAAACTCTCTTCACAAACTCGTGCTTCTCAAGGTAAAATCGTCGTCAGGTTTTACTCATGTCTCCATGGGCCTTGGAGAAATGATTTTGTTTTTCGAAACCTGTACACTTGCCTTAATTCCTCAGTCAAAACACAACTCGAAATTCATCCAAGAAGGATCAAATATTCATATCCATAATGCCAAGGCTAAATAATGAATAATGCGCACGCATTTACGGCATGCTGGAGATGGGCAGTTGTCCAAAGATCATGTCGCTAGATGTTTTAATGTATCAAGATAGTGTGTTTGGTAAGCGTTTGAACGGCACAGGAAGTCTTCAGGACAGGCGAAGAGTTGGTAGGCCTCCCTCAACATCTGTACGTCAAGACAACTTTATATGTCAACTGCACCTTCGTGAGCGATTTTTAGCTCCACTGGCTGAAAGCCACTGGGGCTATTGTCATGGCGTTGTGTCCGTCGTGCGTCCGTCCGTCCGTCCGTCCGTGCGTCCGGTCGTAAACTTTTCTTTAAAAATCTTCTCCTCAGAAACTACCGGATGGATTTCAACCAAACTTCACAGGAATGATCCTTGGGTGACCCTCTTTCAAAGTTGTTCAAGAAATTTTGATCAATTGAAAAACATGGATTTAAGGGGCGTGGCTAATTTCCAAATATGGTAAAAAGTGAGTTTTCTCAGATTCTAATCAATGGATACCAATGAAATTTTACATGAAAGATCCTTGGGTGACCCTTTATCAGTCTACAAAAAATCATTGTGATCGGATGGAAAATATGCATTTTATGGGCAGAGGTCATTTCTATATATGTTATATAGTGGAAACTTTGAAAATCATTTTCTCAGAATCAAAATTTTGGATATCAACCAAATTTCACTGGAATGATCCTTGAGTGACCCTTTATCAGTCTACAAAAAATCATTGTGATCGGATGAAAAATATGCATTTTATGGGCAGAGGTCATTTCTCTATATGTTATATAGTGGAAAATTTGAAAATCATTTTCTCAGAATCTAAATATTGGATATCAACCAAATTTCACTGGAATGATCCTTGAGTGACCCTTTATCAGTGTACCAAGAATTATTTTGATTGGATGGAAAATATGCATTTTATGGGTGGAGGTGAATTCTCAATATGTTAAATAGTGGAAACTATGAAAATCATTTTCTCAGAATGTAACTGATGGATATCAATCAAAAATTTTTGGTATGATCCTTGGGTGACCCATTATCATGCAGCCAAAAATTGTTTTGATTTAATGAAAAATATGTCTTTTAAGAGCAGAGGTCATTTCTCTATCTGTTATATAGTTCAAACTTTGAAAATCATTTTCAACACCAGTAGAACCCCAAATATCTAAAAATCAAGTCAAAACATTTATTTGCTTTTACAAGAATTTCAAGCCTGTGGAGCGACTCAAGCCATTCATGGCTTTCTAGTTAACGACTACATCGACATCTGCAGCCGTTGTTGGTAATCACGGTAATAATATAAGTGCAGACACAGTAGGATGCCGGTTATGTGAACATGGGGCTATGTGCAGGAGACCCTTTGCGTGGCATTATACTTTCACAACGTCATTGTCAACAACGTCGCGTTTGGGATCAAAATAACATTGGACGGCAATGGCAGACATTTGTGTTCAGTGATGAGGCTAGGTTCACTCTTTCACATGTCCACGGACCCGTTCAGGTATATGGACGTTGAAATGAACGTTATCGGCATTATTGTGTTTTAGAGCATAACCGCTTCGGTGGTGGCAGGGTTTTGGTGTGGGCCGCCATTAACCATGCATTCAAAACGGACCTGGTTGTTGTTCAAGGTAATTTGAATGCCAGGGGGTACATCAACCAAGTTTTACAGCCTGTTTTCCAACCCCTATTTCTTCGACAACCTGGACTCACTTTTATGCATGATAATGCATGTCCACACACGGCCCATATCACCAAAAACTTCTTCCAAGCCAATAACATTGATGTTCTGCCATGGTACACCAACTCACCGGGCTGCAATCCAATCGAGCACATGTGGGATATCCTAGGACCTTATTTAAGTCAACGTCAGCCACAGCCTCATTCGGTGGAACAGCTGACTGGCACTCTTCATCAGGAGTGGGCTCGCATCCTAAGGTACTTCTGCGTAACCTGTGTGGCTCAATGAGACGCAGGCTGCAGGCTGTGATAGCTAATCATGGTGGACATACTCATTACTGACACAAGGCAGTGGTCATTTCTAATCTTGAAAATAATATGACTAATGTTTTTGTTTTAGCAAAAACCTTACTCCACCTTTGCACAACATCCCCATCAGTATCTTCTGTCAAAAACAAAAAGTACTTGTATTTAATGTCCCGCGTTGAACCATTATTAAAGACAGTCAGTATAGCTGTATATTTGCATTTCATACCTATGAGGGATAAGCTACAGACATGGATTGTTGGATGAATCACCTTCCTCCAACCCTTATAATACATGTTATTACCTTCTCACTATTTACAGAGTGTTTGATAATGTGTGCCATTCCTCTCTCTCTAGCTTTATCTTGGTGTATTTGTTTGTGTCTGCCTGTGGTTTATCTACATGTAATTTTATGAAATCTTGTAAATACAACTTTTGAAGATGCAATTTAAATATTAGACACTGTTATTTTTTTAAACGATGATCATGCTCGTGTGTTTTGCGAAAGTGCTTTTCACACATATATATATATTTCATTTTAATTATAAGAGATATGACACCAGGAATCAGTGTCTAAATAATTGTCAAAGGAGTTACAATACAGAATGCCTTATATACTTAAGTAGTAGCTTATAAGCTGTCGGAAACTTATTATTTTCAAAATTCCTCATCAAAAGAATGGAGTTACATTTGTCTGTATATTCAAACTTTAAACTATGAATGAAGCAAATGCCAAAGCTTATTTTTCCTTGTTTGATATTGAATAAACATACTGAATCCACAACCTTGATAAAATATTTGTGTGATGAATGTTTTTCACAAATTTAAGTTATCTTTAAATGTGGCATGTGCGGTTTCACTATATCAATACCAATAACTTAAGTTTGATTTTTTTCCTCCTGAATCAAAAATAACCGCTTCAGTTCTTCAGTACTGCACAATTACAGTGCCTACAGCACTTTGATTTGGTTAAGTTTTGCAGACAGACAGATGGAAAGACAGATGGACAAGAGTAAAACAATATGTCCCCGATCGGGCACAATAATGATCTTGACATATATGACCTTGAAGTTGATAAATTCCGAAAGGTCTTGTCTGAGGCAATTGTCGTGTGAAATATGAAGGCTAAATCACTTATCAATAAGAAATTGTGGCCAATGTTAAAGTTTTTATGTTGACAAATGGTGACCTTGAAAAAATTACCTTGACCTTGATAGATGACCTTGATTAAGTATATATGGAATAGTCTTACCCAAAGGAATGCACATTTCAAATATCAGGGCTATCTCACTAAATGACCTTGAGTTTGGTATAAACAGAAAGCTTTTGTCCCAAGCAATCATTGAGTTCAATATCAAGGCTCTTTCTCTTACCATTCAAAAGTTATGGCCAATGTTTAAGGTTTTTTTAAACAAAAAGACAAATAGAGTAATAGACAAACAGACAAGCCTAAAATGATATGCTCCCGATCTATCAATGTGGGGGCATTAAAATACTTTCAGAGTTATCCCCCTTGATAGTCTGGATAGCTCTAATGATTATCAACACACATGCCAAGTTTCAAGAAGACATCTTCAATAACAACAAAAAGTTAAAGTTGGGTTAATAGTCTGTTTCTATGCCAGGCAAATTCAACTATTTTCTCACTTTATCTCCCTATCATCTAATTGCAAGTCTGCCATTTACATAAGGCGCGTTTTGGTAGCCACAGCACTTAGCCTTTCATTTTCACAGGTAACCATTTATACAACTAGGTTGAGAGGAGCAAGGTGGATTTATTTTTGCTCAGAAAAATTTCCATGAACCAGTCTAGATTTGCAGAATTCATTTTGGGGGGAGATATCGAGAGACTTTTGATAAATAGGAAATTTGTTATTAATAAAAATGTGTAGTAAAATTACATAGTTGTGTAAAGGGGCTTACTAGGAGAAAAAGCCCCTTTTTGTATGTCCGAATCCCCCTTTACAGAAATCCTTGATTGGCTACAGATGGTACTGAAACTTGTTATGGTATCTTAATGATGTCTACTTGTGGATTTTTGAAATTCAAACCATTGTAATTGTTCTTGAATTATCTGCCCTTGAATAAAACAAAAAATGTCCTATTTCATGTGTGCCCAATCCTACAATTTCATTTAGAAATGCTTTTGTCAGGTGATAATATCCAATACCATGTTTAATATTTAGGAATTTAAGGGATAAACTGCAAGGAAAACATTGTTGGAAAAGAAGAAATTGCTTGTAAAAAGCAATTTCTTCTTTTTCTGCAATGTTTTCCATTTGGTCATGGAAATCGTAGTATTGGAAAGGCAATAATTTTCAAACAGGATGGATTTAAAATAATAAGTACTGCCACTAACTACAGGCCTGAAGGACCTGCACTATGGTAACATCTACCAGTCCTAAAATCCAAAGGTCTGGGGCCCGAGGACTGGTGTTAGTGTCAACCCCTGCCAGATAGCACTGAAAGGTTACTCAGAGAAATCTCCTTCAAAGACAACCTGTTGGCTACAATTCTTGAGACAAGAACTTATCCACTTATTGCAAGGTTAAATATCATTTTACATCATTCATCAATAGTTTGACCTACTGTTACACCACTTTTCCTGTCCACCTTGATCTTTGGATCTGAATGAAGAGTGTTATCTGTAATGACCCCTCTCTTGAATAAACTTCTTTAAAGATTCTCTGAGCTGGTTAATTATCACAAGCAAAATGTCTCACAAGTGCTCTTGATAGCAGGTTGGTGAAAATTTCTTACAGTCCCACATCTCACCTGTTTTGGGGTCTCCAAAAAAGGCAATTAAAATTTCAAATATCTTGGATCATATGAAACTTCTATTGACTTGCAAGAAAAGTAAACAGGTCAGGGGTGTTGAAATACGCATTTTCTCCACTTGTCCCTGGACAAGTAAAACTTATTTGCCTTTTTGACAGGATCAATATGAACCTGTCCACAAAAAAAAAGAGAAAACAATATTTTCTGCCATTTGATACAAAACTTTGGCTAATAAATCTCTTACCTCAATCAAGAACCATTCCAAGATTTGTCCTTGATTTACTTGTCCATGGACAAGTTGCAAAGAAAAATGTACTTGCCCACAGGTAGAAAAACCTGTGTCGGACAAGTCCGGCAGTGGGAATTCCACGACCACCCAGTTACTTTGTACCATGAGTTCACAGCCGACATGACTCTTGATGCTCAGGATCTAAGAATCAAAATCAAGATTGACTGTATACATTTATTGATTCTAAGACACTTGATTGATAAAGAAATAACACTTAACTGCCTCGATAGCTCAGTGGTTAGAGTGCCGGTCTTCTGATCAAGGTCAGGGGTTCGAGTCCTGGTGACAGCGAGGTCATTGGTGTTTCCTTGGGCAAGAAACTTAACCCTTGTCATGCTGAATATATTTTGGCTTAAATTTTTGCATGAAAAACAAAGGGCAAAAAGCACTGTAAGTGCTAACTGTGGGTCAATTTTCATTTGAAAAACTAAATCTATTTACAAATCTGTTTTGAAAGTGAGAAACTGGTGGTATAGACTAACATCAGACTGCACATATGTGCAGACTGATGTTTGTCTATAGTTCCTGCCAAAGCAGGAATATTCTGGGATCAGCATGACAAGGGTTAATAGTCACCGCCTCAGTCTACCAAGCTGAGGTGCGTTCATTAGAGCAAGATGAAACATCCATCTAAATGAGATTTTTAAGACGTTCATGAACGATTTTCGAAATTTTGAGAGAGAATATTCAACGTCGTCATGACTTCTCGTTTTAAGCCAATGCAAAACCATCTTTGTTTCCTCATTGAGATATCTTAAGATTCTTATTGAGCCGCTTAAAAATCTGACTCTACCTAACGTTCTTAAAAATCTGACTCTACCTAACGTTTAATCTTAAAAATCTTAATGAAAATCTTAAAAACCTTGCTCTAACGAAGGCATCTCTGAAAATGGGTAGCAGTGGATGAAAACCCTCAAAAAAAGGGGGGGGGATTCCACTGCCTCTTGAATTTCTCAAGATAACATCTAAAATAAGTCACCTGCCAGTAATACCCGAAAGGGGAGTTAGGCAGTATGTATAAGTAGAGAAAAATAAAAACAAGTTTTACCATGTTTAAAGTGAATTGGTAGAGGGACACTACACGAAAACACATGACTACTTCCTTTGGAAAAGTGAAGCGAGTCATTGTTACCATCAGAAAATGTCTCTCCACTTCCGTAATTACTGGCGTTTCCTGCACAAGTATTAGAGGAAATATTGAGAGGGAAATGAGCATTTGGAATGCATGTGTGACTTTTCGTGGCCATGGGCGCCGCCATTTTTTCTACGGGAGTTATCATTTAATAATCATATCTTTGAATTCTTATCAGTCTTTTTAGACTTTTAAATTGTATTTCTTTTCTTTGAGAATAACTAGTCACTAACATTTATGTACATTACACTAAATGTGCATTTTTGATTGATTTTATGGGTAAATTGAAATCATCGCTCCCAAATTGATTGGTTCCCAAGGAAGATGACGAGATGAAAATTAAACTTAAAAGTAGGTCTCGAAGTCGTATATCTCGATATATAAAGCTAAATCAGCTGCTTTTTGTTTCTTTTTATACAGTTATCGTTTCATAAATTATCTTTCAATGACAATTTTGGTAAATTTTAAATGCAAGATTCGTCCAGAGTGTTTTCGCTACTAGTATCGTCCAAGCACCTATTTTGACGTTCACTCTGCCCTAATTATTTTGATACTGCCTGGATGAAATTGTTTATCCCCAGCCGTTTTCGGCGAAGGGAAGTAGAAATGGTCTCCGTCCGTCATTCCGTGGATCCGAGGTTCTGTCACTTAACTTGTGCGGGGCATATTTCCTAAGGAATTCCATTTCCTTAAGTATAATAGCTATCAACTTGAAATTTAATGGGTGGATAAATCTCATGGAGGAGAAGTGCAGTGCACAAAAACTACAACTCTTGCTAGCATAATTTTTGAGTAATTGCCCTTTGTTATTTTTAATAAATTTGTTCAGAGCATATATCTCCTAAAGTATAATAACTAGCCTGTAGTCTCCCATATTCGAGCACCTTAAGATTTGAAATTTGCACTGGTACTCTCGAACAATGCAAAATTTCTCTGTAAACTACACCAAAAGTTGCATAAACTTAATTTTGATTTATCAATTTCAAGAAAAATTAGATTGGTTACATAAATAAGTGACAGGGTGTGATGGTTGCATGTACACAGACTGACTTGAAAAGTTTAAAAACAGTCTCCCATATTCGAGCACCATGATAATTTTCACCCTGACATCAGAATTACAAACCACAAATATTGAAACAGACTTATAAAATCAAAGAGACCTCTTCCTTCTGACCTAGAATTATTTCAAAAGTCATTCACACCACACCTATCGAGCAAGAACATTTTCAATTGAAGGACCAGAAAAAAAAATAAAAATGACTGATTTGAAAATAGAAGTGAAGAAAAAATCCTTATATTTGGAAAGTTAAGCCTTTTTTTATCATCCGCAATACATTAAAGCTTTTTGATAATGATTTCTTATAATTTACAACTTGTTAAAAAAAGTGAGACATTGGAATATCTCTAAAAATCAAAGTGATCCAATATGGGAGCCTGCTCAATAAGGGGAAACTCAAGGCTATCAACTTGAAACTTTATGGGTGGATAGTGGACAAGTGTATTGCACAAGAACTACAACTTTTGCTTGCATTATTTTGGAGTTATTGCCCTTTAACATTTTGATACTTAGATTTTGCAGGGTTTGAAAATTCTTGAAATTTCTACTCGTCCTGCTATACAAGGAAATATAGTGATTCATTCATTTCATAAGAGAAATTAATGCAAAATCCACTTGTCCTGCTTATAAAGACTAAGACGGAAAAAATCATGCAGGACAAGTAGAATTTTCAAGGCCTTTTTTTCTTTACGGAGCATATCTCCTAAAGTTTAATAGCTATCAACTTGATATCAGCTTGAAACTTTATGGGAGGATAGATCTCACGGAGGAGAAAAGCAGTGCACAAGAACTACAACTTTTGCTTGTATATTATTGGAGTTATTGCCCTTTGTCATTTTTGATACTTAGATTTTGTCCGGAGCATATCTCCTAAAGTGTAATAGCTATCAACTTGAAACTTTATTGGTGGATAGATCTCATGGAGGAGAAGTGCAGTGCACAAGAACTCTTGCTTGCATAATTCTGGAGTTATTGCCCTTTGTTATTTTTGTTATAAGATAATCAATATAGTTCATAATGTGGAGCAATGGTACCAAAATAACAAAATGTAACTGCCTCCCTAATAAAATTGAAATAAAATTTTCAAAAGCATGCTCTAAATGGTTCTTCTTGCCAACGTTCTTAATACAAGCATTTAATGTTACTGTAATTTGTTTCATAAACCATTTTACTTCATAATACAATAAAATTCTATTCAACACATCTTTTGCAACTGTTATCAATGTTTCTTGCAGTTTTAAAAGTGATGGTTTTATCAGCTCCTCTGGCCTAAGGCCACTGGGGCTATTGTCATGGCGCTGTGTCCGTCGTGCATCCATGCGTCAATGTGTCCGGCGTAAACTTTTTCTTAAAAAATCTTCAGCTCAGTAACTATCAGATGAATTTCAACCAAACTTCACAGGAATGTTCCTTGCCAAGTTGGGTGACCCTCCTTCAAGGTTGTTCAAGAAATTTTGATCCATTCAAAAACTTGGATTTAATGGGTGTGGCTAATTTCCAAATAAAGTAAAAAGTGGCTTTTCTCAGAACCTAATTGATGGATACCAATTAAATTTTACATGAATGATCCTTGGGATCATCCTTATTAGTCTGCAAAAAATTTATTGTGATCAGATGAAAAATATGTATTTTATTGGCGGATGTTATATAGTGGAAACTTTGAAAATCATTTTGTGAGAATCTAATAGATGGATATCAACCAAATTTCACTGGAATGATCCTTTAGTAATCCTTTATCAGTCCCCAAAATATCATTGTGATCATCAGATAGAAAATGTGTATTTTATGGGCAGAGGTCATTTCTCTATATGTTATTTAGCGGAAACTTTGAAAATTATTTTCTCAGAATATTTCTGATGGATATCAACCAAGTTCCTTCTGAGGCCTATTATCAGGCTGCTCAAAATTACTGTGATTGGGTAAAAAATATTTATTTAACAGGCAGAGGTCAATTTTCTATAGGTTATTCATCAATCATGAGTTTTTCTTTGCAGAAATATTTCAGTATGTGACTCTTAAAAACACTTAATTACTTGTTTGAATTATTTTCCCATGACGTTGACCAAATTGCAGTTCTCTTAAACATCCTTTTCACTGTTACAGCCACATATATTGATTATTAAAGACTCACAAGATCACGAGAGCAATTTTCAGCTTGATAATAACCTTTCATCTTTATTAGACAATGGTGTGATTTTCTAGCTATCCAGGTTCAGTTGAGCGATTAATGATCATCAAGGTCCTCTTGGTTTATGTGCCATTGAGTTTGACAAAATTGCATTTTTCAAATTTATTATTACTCCAATGTCCATCATGGTTATTATCACTACAATATCCATCAATTAGTTAATCAATTAGTCAGTTTTTCAGATGAGAATTTCTTATTAGCTCGGCTGTTTTCGGAGAAAACCCAAGGTATTGCTTTAGCCTCCGTGTCATCGTCGTTGTCGTCGTCATTGTCATCCTCGTCGTCGTGCGAAAACTTTGACATTTAGTTATATCTCTGGTTACACTGAAGGCATTCACTTGAAACTTGGCACACATCTTCACCATCAAAAGAGCAACCTATACTATCAAGGGGGATAACTCTAGATGCATTTTGTGCAAATAATGCCCCTTTTTCAACATAGATTTTTTCCCATCATCCAGCACTCGACAGCCGAGCGTAGGCACCCGTTGGCGGTGCACTTGTTTTTTGCTTAAGGGCATCAAAATGGTTTCTCGGGGATACCTATTTGTGACTGGCTGTTTAATTACTTATGTTTTGCGCATGAACATACCCTGGTGATTATGGGACATAATCCAAAGACATTCAAATCACGATGGAGAGACTGTCCAGGGAACATTGAATATTATATACATTTTTATAAGTTGAAGTTTAAGGATGAGACTTTAGTCTTTCAACACATCCGTGTAGCATCCATTTTATTCAGGTGTCACCCCAGTACTGTTCTTAATTTAACCTATACCTTGGTTAATTTGACCCGACTTTGACCTTTGTGGAAAAAATGCTTAAATAACAATATTTGACATATTTTATCAATTAACAAAATATATATTACATTCAATAACGTCTGTTATTCATTCCTTTGAAAGCACTTGCAAAGCCAAGTAGGAATAATAAGATTTTTAGGCATCTAAATAGCAGGGGTCAGATTCAAGTCAATAAAAACGCGCTTTACTTTTTTTAAAGCCCCCGTATCGAGAGATCGGGGGCATATTGTTTTACTCATGTCCATCTGTCTGTCTGTCTGTCTGTCTGTCTGTCTGTCTGTCCGAAAACTTAACCTTTGCCTTTTCTCTAAAAGTATTTGACATACAAGGCTCATATTTTGCATGATGATAGGTCTCAATAATCTGCATCTGCTGGTACCAAAGTCAAGGTCATGTGACAAGGTCAAGGTCATCTGTCAAGGTCAAACTTTGAAAAAATGCTGTTCCAGGGGCATTCGTGTTTCACAAACACATCTTGTTTTACAGGCCATGGTTAAAGGAAGACCAAGTTTTTACATGTTATAATAGGTCCTTATGAAAATATCCAAATATTCCTTAAGCAAGGGAAATGTACATAGTTAGAATGTGTCAACAAAAACACAAATTGAGCAAGTTATTTTACCTCTATAAATTTTTTAGCTCCACTGGCTGAAAGCCACTGGGGCTATTGTCATGGCGTTGTGTCCGTCGTGCGTCCGTCCGTGTGTCCGTGCGTCCGGTCGTAAACCTTTTCTTTAAAAATCTTCTCCTCAGAAACTACTGGATGGATTTCAACCAAACTTCACAGAAATGATCCTTGGGTGACCCTCTTTCAAAGTTGTTCAAGAAATTTTGATCCAATGAAAAACATGGATTAAATGGGCGTGGCTTATTTCCAAATATGGTAAAAAGTGAGTTTTCTCAGATTCTAATTAATGGATAACAATGAAATTTTACATGAATAATCCTTGGGTGACCCTTTATCAGTCTTCAAAAAATTATTGTGATCGGATGAAAAATGTGCATTTTATGGGCGGAGGTCATTTCTCTAAATGTTATATAGTGGAAACTTTGAAAATCATTTTCTCAGAATATTTCTGATAGATATCAACCAAATTTCACTGGAATGATACTTGAGTGACCCTTTATCAGTCTACCAAAAATTATTGTGATTGGATGAAAAATATGTATTTTATGTGCGGAGGTCATTTCTCTATATGTCATATAGTGGAAACTTTAAAAATCATTTTCTCAGAATCTAAATGACAGATATCAACCAAATTTCACTGAAATGATCCTTGAGTGACCCTTTATCAGTCTACCAAAAATTATTGTGATTGGACGAAAAATATGTATTTTATGTGCGGAGGTCATTTCTCTATATGTCATATAGTGGAAACTTTAAAAATCATTTTATCAGATTGAAACTGATGGATATCAATGAAACATTTTGGTATGATCTTTTGGTGACCCATTTATATGCAGCCAAAAATTATTTTGATTGGATGAAAAATATGTCTTTAATTGGCGGAGGTCATTTCTCTATATATGTTAAATAGTTGAAACTTTGAAAATCATTTTCAACATCAGTAGAACTCAAAATGTTTAAAGATCTAGTCAAAACTTTGATTTGATTTAATTTACAAGAATATCAAGCCTGTGGAGCGACTCAAGCCATTCATGGCTTTCTAGTTTGTTTGATGACGTATCAAGGTTGTCTAGGGCTATTTTTAAAAACACTCACAACGCTAGGCAAATAAAGGATACAGGCACTGGGTCCAATTTAACATTTATAACCAATTTGCAATTATTAGTCCCCCACCGGTTACCGGTTGGGGGACTATAGGTTTGCTCGATTCCGTCTGTCCGTCCGTCCGTCCTTCTGTCCGTCCGTCCGTCTGTCTGTCACACTTTTGTCCAGGCTATATCTTCTAAACCATATGTGCTAGCAACTTCAAACTTTGTACACTAATAGATCTCATTGAGGAGAAGTGTCATGTTCAAGAACCGTTACTCTGCCACGCCCACTTTTTGAGTTATTGCCCTTTGTTGTTTTTACCCTTACATTCTTGTCCGGAACATATCTCCTAAATTATAAGTGCTAGCAACTTCAAACTTTGTACACTTATAGATCTTATTGAGGACAAGTGTCATGTTCAAGAACTGTTATTCAGCCACGCCCACTTTATGAGGTATTGCCCTTTGTTGTTTTTAGTCTTACATTTTTGTCTGGGTCATATCTCCTAAATCATAAGTGCTAGCAACTTCAAACTTTGTACACTGATAGATCTTATCGAGGACAAGTGTCATGCACAAGAACTGTTACTCTGCCATGTCCACTTTTTGAGTTATTGTCCGTTGTTGTTTTTAGTCTTACATTTTTGTCCCGTACTTATCTCCTAAACTATAAGTGCTAGCAACTTTAAACTTTGTACACCTATAGATCTCATTGAGGACAAGTGTCATGTTCAAGAACTGTTACTATGCCACGCCCACTTTTTGAGTTATTGCCCTTTGTTGTTTTTACTTTTACATTTTTGTCCGGAATATATCTTCTAAACCATAAGTGCTAGTAACTTCAAACTTGCTACACTTATAGATATCACTGAGGACAAGTGTCATGTACAAGAACTGTCACTCTGCCACGCCCACTTTTTGAGTTATTGCCCTTTGTTGTTTCTATCCTTACATTTTTGTCCCGTACTTATCTCCTAAACTATAAGCCCTAGCAACTTCAAACTTTGTACACTGGTAGATCTCATTGAGAAGAAAGGTAATGCACAAGAACTGTTACTCTGCCACATCCACTTTTTTAGTTATTGTCCGTTGTTGTTTTTTATCCTGACATTTTTGTCTGGACGATATCTCCTGAGCCATCAGTGCTAGCAACTTCAAACTTGGTACACTTATAGATCTCATTGAGGACAAGTGGCATGTACAAGAATCATTCTTCTCTGCCCACTTTTGGAGTTTTTGCCATTTGTTGTTTTTACTCTTATATTTTTGTTTGGGACATTTTGTTCAAAACCTAATGTGCTAGCAACTTCGAATTTTGTATACAGTTATAGATCTAGTAAGTAGGAGATATATTATAAGAAAGGATTTTTTGTTATCCGGTGGTGGACTCCTGTATTGCATCCCAATACGACATGCACTTCGTCAGATCTATTCATTCTTCCTTTTGATCTGTATTCAGTATTAAAATACTCTTCAACTCTTGTCCTAATACACCACCAATTTGAGAACATTTCAAAATTAACTGTGAAAAAACAAAAAATAGAGAGACTAAATGGATTTTTTTTATTCAATGAATCACAGGGGCTTGAAATCTCAGCAAAAATCTCTGCACAAAAAGGGGATAAAACAATCAGCTTTTTAGATATAACAGTTCTCTTAAATTGTTCAATTTATTCACATTTTGAGAAAAAAAAAGACATTCCATTTTTATCGAGGTAGAGCATAGGCCTCTTGACCCAAAGGTCCAGAGTTCTATTCCCGGGAGCAGCTATTGACCTTGGTTCTTTCATAGGCCCCCTCATTCTGCACATCTTGATAAGTACTCAGGAATTTTCCTGAGAGCAGAATCAAGGGGATTTATCAAAGTTTTAATAACTGGATTCTAAATCAATGTAAAATAAATAGGTTTAAACTAAGCCGTGACTAAGCCTTGACTAATAACATTTTGTATTAGAAGTATTAGTATTTTCTCCAGAATTTCAGTCCTTGCCCAAATTTTAGGGGCAAAGGGGGACTATTGTTAGTAATTTTACCTGATTTTAAAGCATTAACAAAATTAGACACTGGTCAGTCTCGGAATTTATAATGCAACATCAGTGGGTAAATTTTTCCTTCTTTGATTGGTACCTTAAGAAGGACCCGTTTTCAACGCCAAAAAGTTAATTTTTCCCAAAATTATGAAAAAATTCTCAATCCATCAATGTCCAGGACCTTGCTAAGCATCCAAAGTCAAAATTAAGAGTTAATCATGTTGTTTCTTAGTTAACTTTTAATTTGTATGTCCTAAATGAAATACATAGAAAAATTTATTTTGGTAGTAAAATGTATACATAATTAAAAGTTTTTGTCCCAAACCATCAAATTAAATTTTTTTTCAATTTTTGAGAAAATAACACTTTTTAGCTCGCTTGGGACGAAAGTCTCGGAAGAGCTGATGTCATACCCTCGGATGTCGGCGTCAGCGTCAACGTCCGCATTAAGTTAAAATTTTTTATTTCTATCAAAATTAATCCTAGAGGCTTTATAATAACATAACCACTCATTAGGGTATAGGCTGCCTTTTTAGACAAGCACCCATGTCAAAATGACCTTGAGACAGTGACCTTGACCCTTTAAAAAAAAAATGCAAACCAAAATCTTTAACCAAAAAAACTTAAACCCATAAACTTTAACTTTGCTTATATTTTCTGAATGCTTTACCTAGGGACATCATTACTTCATATACACACTCACCAGGTAATAGGCTTTCATCAGAGACCCAGTGCCTTGACGTTTTGACCTTGACCTTTACCTTTTTACGGACTTGAAAAAAACTTTAACCAAAAACTTTAACGACTTTAACCTTGCTCGCCCGGGACGTAAGTCTCAGAAGAGCTTTTGTCATACCCTCGGATGTCGACGTCAGCAACAGCGTCTGTGTCGGCGTCCCCATTAGGTTAAAGTTTTTTATTTCTTTCAATATTAATCCTAGAGGCTTTATATTTTACATAAACAGTTAGACTCATTAGGGTATAGGCTTCCATTTGAGACAAGCACCCGTGTCAAAATGACCTTGAGACATCAACCCTGACCCTTTTAAAAAAAACTTTAACCAAAATCTTTAACCTAAAAAACTTTTACCAATAAAATATAACTTTGCTTATATTTTCTGAATACTTTACCTAGGGACATCATTACTTCATATACACTCATTCATATACCTCACTAGGCGATAGGCTTTCACCAGAGACCAAGATCCTTCACAATTTGACCTTGACCTCTACTACTTTTTTCTTTGGACTTAGAAAAACTTAAACAAAAAACTTTAACCGAACAAACTTTAACCTTGCTTATATTTTTGAATGATTTTACCTAGGGACATCATTACTTCATATACACAGTCTTTAGCTGTTAGACTTTTGTCCGAGACCAAGGTCCTTGATATTGTGACCTTGACTTGACCTTTTATGGACTTAGAAAAACTTTAACCAAAAACATTAACTCTGCATATATTTTCTGATTGTTTTACTTAGGGACATCAATACTTCATATACACACTCACTAGGTGATAGGCTTTCACCATGAACAAAGCTCCTTCACATTTTGACCTAGACCTTTTTTTGGTGTAGAAAAACTTTAACCAAATTTTTAACCTTGCTTATATTTTCTGAGTGCTTTTACCTAGGGGCTTCATAACCTCATACGCAAACTCACCAGGTGATAGGCTTTCACCAGTAACCAAGGTCCTTGACAATTTGACCTTGAATGTTTTTTTAACCTTACTTATATTTTCTTAGTGCTTATACCTACGGCCATTATACTATTTTTACTCAACAGGTGAGATAGGCTTTTCCTGTGATCAAATCCTTTGACATTGTGACCTTGACCTTGACTTTTGAATCTTTAGCATATTGCTTTAGGGTGGAAGAGGACAAAGGTGTTTTTTGAGAGAAGTGAACGATTTTTGGTATATATGTAATCTCTAAGTCAATGCGATCTCAATGGCTTATATTTTTTGCTTTTTAATTTAGAAATAACGTTACCATCACATTGTGAAATTCGCGATTTGGCCCGCTTTGTACAAATTAATCTATTCCCATTTAAATGTGCAGTGCGAATTAACACAAGACGTTTTCGTTCCTCCAATTATACTAAAATGAAGCTTTATGAATGGTAATAACCCAAATGGTATATAAAATTCTTTGAATCTAAATAAATAGACATGTGAGTTGATTGAAATCAATATTCACATTTTTTACTCTTCCAAAAATCACACTTTTAACAAAATTTTACAAAATTAGCCCAATGAATTTTTTTCAAATTGTGATATAATTTTCTCAAGTTTTAAAAACTTTCACCACACAGAATTTTTAAATTCTAGATTTAAAGGTGACATTTTGACACATATTAATTTTCTATCTTTTATTTTCATTTATTTGCGATGTATTAGTACAAAATGATCAAATTCCCAGACGTGTTAAAAAGTCTTTAAGGAAATTGCCCTCAAAATTTCATTCCAATACACTGAGAACTTCGAAGTACACATTCATGTACCTAACACAAGTGTTGCTGATCTATGACCTCAGTAAGAATTACGTTGATGTCGCTATAAATGAACACTGATTTTTTTAAGTTTTATCACGAGCTCTACGTTATGACATTACTATTAATTAGCACGTTTAAAGACTATTTGCGGGTGCAGTGATATCATTTTAAATCTTTAAAATTTACTTTAAAGCTATTTTTTGGCCGCACTTTTCTTAAAATTTAACTTAAAATTTAACTTTGATTCAAATAGATTTTTCTATTGTTGAATATAAGTATTTCCTGATTACGTGTCAAAGTTCACAATTTATTCGGCATCATCTTGGTGTTTTTCATTGAATCGAATTGTCTTAAATATGATCACAATAAACATTTATGAAGGTGACGGGTCATTTGTGAAAACGCGCAAAATCGTCATTTTAACGATGTCATGGTAACATAAATTCTGAATTGAACGTTGAAAAATATAAACCGTTGAGATCGCGCTAAGACAAAGTTTCCATACATACCAATCTTTATGCACTTATCTCAAAAAACGGTATTGTCCTCTCACACCTTAAACTTGCATATTTTTTTTTTTTTGAATGCTTACAGCTAGGACAATTATACTTCATAAATGTGAAGCTGTAAATGATCAACCTTTTATTGAAATTCCATTTGTTACTTCATTAGGCTGTAGGCTTTCTTTTAACCTAACCTTTTACATCTACTTGAAACAAAAAAAAATCTTTTTTATATTTCTTTCTTACTTCTAAATCAGACTGATCTATATTGGATCATGGACTTTAACATAAAAAAAAAAATACCTTGAACTTAGATCTTTGGTCAAGTGCTGTTTGTGACAAGCAGCAGTTTTGGCGAGCTATGTTGTCCGCTGACAACTCTTGTTTCCTAATATGACTGGTTTCAGACCCATTCCCAGAGAAAAACACTGAACATTATCTGATCATACCCTTAAGTTAACTTTGCTTTGTGTAGATGGAGCTAATCACAAAAAGTCTTCATAATCAGTGAATGTTCAACATTTGAACGGCTAAATGTTGTCTGCACTGCAGCAAGTACTCAATATATTTTTAGGGTTTCACTGCAAATATCTTTAATTGTATGACATAAAACTCACTGGTTCATTTATTTGTGTATACTTTGCATTTGTAGACAAATATCAATATGGCAAAGGGAAAGTTTTTTTCAAATTAGATTTTAACAAGCCAGCTTCATGTTTTAGCTATAATTTATTGAATGAAATCGGTAAAGTGAATATTTAAATCTTTCCTATATATTCCCTGATTCCCCATTGTGATTTGTAGTATGCTATACTTGAGAAATTGTTGTGTAAAAAAAAGAAATTTCTTGTTACAATCAATTACTTCTTTTCCCACAATGTTTTCTACCACAAAGGTTTGTTTCTTTTCAAATGCACCAATTTTTTATTATGCTTTGGAACATCTTTCATTGACAAATCTCAAATTTTGAAAGACAGGAAAGAACTAGTAAAAAGCTCACTTAATCATTTCTCTTTTCTATTTCATGTTCTTGCTGATTATTAAAGGGTAAGTTAGTGTGATTTTCATTAGATCAGACTGATATAAAGTTTTAATCCTATTCTTATGGCCCCTACCAAAGCTGTCATAGCGCAGTTGGTAGCCCGTCAGACTTTCAATCTGAGGTCCCGGGTTTGATCCCCACAGCGGCACTCATTCTTTCCGACTTTTTGTCTCTCACCCATGGGTTGATAATCGTAGACCAATGTGAGATAGCAGCTGGAGGCGAGGAAAGGATGTGATGGTAGTACTGGTGAGAGAAATACCAGGAATCCATTGTTAGGTGATCTAGCCACCGCAATATAACTGAAAAAATGTTGAAAGTGGCGTAAAGCTCCATTTAATCAATCAATCCTACCAAAGCCAAGTTGGCAACATTTAAGTTTCTGAGTCAGTCTAATTACAGAGGTTAAGGTTTTGAACCTTGATATGGCAAAGATTCTTTCTGACTTTCTTTAATTTGTCTCTCACCAATAAGCAAGTCATTGCTTATGACGCGCAGTTGGTAGCGCGTCAGACTGTCATTCTAGTCCCTGGTTCAATTACAGATGGCATCACTCATTCTTTCTGACTATTTTGTCTCTCACCAATTGGTTGATACTCATAGACATAATTATGTGAGATAACAGCTTGAGGCTAGGAAAGGAAGTAATGCTAGTACTGGTGTGAGAATTACCAGAAATTCACTGTTAGGTGCTCCAGCCACTTCGATATGACTGAAAGATTGTTGAAAGCAGGGTTAAACCCCATTCAAACTAACAAACAAACAAAGAAAAAACATTGCTTATGACAGATCTGGAGCTGGAGAAAGGTGTCAGTATTTACATAGCCTCTATGGCATAATTTTATAGAGAATAACATGTTAGTGTCTAAAAATTAACAATGTTATCTGGTCAAGGTTGGGAGAATTTATCAGGAAGAGGCTCTGCCAAGTCATGATAATTTCTCACAGACGAGACGAGATAATATTGGTATTTTAAGACGCTAACGTGTAATTCTATTTATCATGCAATCATTTTCAACGCTTAATTATATAAACCCTTAAAAATCAAAGAAATTCAGGTGAAAGTATGCAAATTGTTTCTAAAAATAGATTGACTGATATCATGTTATGTTATCAGACAGGTATTATCAGGGTAGTACAGGCTTCATTGCATGATAAAATGAAATATTGGGGTTCTACTGCTTCACTATTGTATGTCAGTCTGTCTTTGTGCAAAACTTAACTTCAAATCAATTGAAGGTATAGTTCATCATCAATTACTGGGATCATTTGCATATGCAATGACTCCGCATTGTGGATGTTTTCTTAACTATTATATGTCAGTCTGTCTTTGTGCAAAACTTAACTTCAAATCTATTCAAGGTATAGTTCATCATCAATTACTGCTTAGTCTGGGATCATTTGCATATGCAATGACTCCGCATTGAGGATGTTTTCTTAAGACCTTCATCTAATGGGTATCGCTGATGATAACTTATTTGTCACTCGTTAACCCTTATCATGCTAAATAAATTGTAGCTAAAAGCTTTCATCAAAATCAAAGGGCAAAAAGCACTGAAAGTATCAACTGTAGGTCAATTTTTATTTGAAAACTTAAATCTATTGACAATTCTGGTTTGAGAGTGAGAAACAGGTGGTGTAGACTAACATCAGACTGCACATATGTGCAGGCTGATGTTGGTCTATAGCTCCTGCCAAGCAGGAATATTCTGGGTTCAGCATGACAAGGGTTAATATTGTTGAACTTTACAAAAACAGGGACAACTTGAGAAAGTGTGCAAGATTTAATTTCAGCAGAATAAGAGATAATTTGATAAGTAGGTACAAGTACTTACAACTTTAAGCAATGAATTGATGATATGTCTTAAACATACCGGTAGGCTTTTAGGCACTGTTTAGCTCTGGAACCTATAGCCTTTGGCTGTAACAAATAACAACCTAATTCCAATTGTGTTCACCAAAATTTGTTCATTTTGATTGGCAGAAAAATTTGTTTCGTTACTTAATGAAAACAATTTTGATTAAGCAGTTTTTTGTAAGCTTCTGAGGAAATTCAACAATCCATGTATTTTAGGGTACATCATGACACTTTTGCTTCAAGAAAATAAAATATCAGATATGAAGAGACTTTTTGTTGATTTCATGGAGGTATGAAACTAAAAACTTAATCACACTCATGTATGTATCAATCCGCTTTGCATATTCATACAGTGTGACTTTTTTTAGTTTCATAACTCAATGAAATCAACAATATACTCTCTTCTTCATCTCTGAAATGATCTTTTTGTAATTGTTACAGTTGGACTGCTGTAGCTACATGGCGATGGGTTGCCAATGATGAAAACTGTGGTATCTGTCGTATGGCATTTGATGGATGTTGTCCTGACTGTAAACTTCCTGGTGACGATTGTCCATTAGGTATATTTAACATTCTATTTTAACATTTTACTGGTCCAGATTGGAGTAGCCGCCGTCATAGCGCATTGGACTGTCAATCTAGAGGTCCGGGGTTCGATCCCCGACTGTAGCACTCATTCTTTCCGACTATTTGTCTTTCACCAATGGGTTGATAATCATAGACCTATGTGAGATAGCAGCTGGAGGCTAGGAAAGGATGTAGTGGTTGTACTCGTGAGAGAAATACCAGGAAACCATTGTTAGGTGCTCCAGCCGCCACAATATAACTGAAATAATGTTGAAAGAGGCGTAAAACTCCATTCAATTGGTCAACCAGATTGGAGTATGTTGTAAAAGACATATGAGCCTGTGTGTGACATTTTTTCAAACAATTTCAAATAAGTGCAAAGCAAAGACTCTGACCAGACTGTGCACCCGCACAGTCTGACCAGAGTCTTCACTATGCGCTTTGTAGAAAGATAAGGTCTCAAAGTATCTGAAGACCATCAGGTTACTTTATATTTACAGTTTGTGACAATCTATGCCTCTCAATGATGGCACATCACCCAAATTTCAAATTGTTTGATTTGTCACGCACAGGCTCATTTTCAAGTGATAGAATTTGAAAACTGTTATGTCTGACTTGATGATATCTTAAATCTTTTGTCATCCTGTAGGTCATTTGAAAATCTTGTAATTATAAATGTCATTTTAAAAAAATCATCTTCAAAAGCTGATAGCTCTAACTCCTATTTGTTTCTTTGTAAGGAGAAAAGTATTGTTTAAATCTTTGCTTTTAAAGATTTTTGAAACTTAGAAGAGGGATCTTTGAAAAACATGTGAATGTATAAAGAGAAATGTCATTACAGTATGCATGTATTTTGTTTCATTTCAGTTTGGGGCGAATGCTCTCACTGTTTCCACATACATTGTATTGTAAAGTGGCTCAACTCTCAACAGATTCAACAACAGTGCCCAATGTGTCGGCAGGAATGGAAATTTAAAGAGTGAAAGCGACATATTGTTTTAAGAAAACCCTTGCGAATAGTGAATTCACCTTCTGGTTAAGCATTTCTTCATAATGATTGGGCGAATACTTAAACATTTTATTAAAATTAACACATCTAAATCTGACAGGGGTTTGTTGAAAGGGTATGTCTGTAAAAGAATGCTCTCAAATCACATATATGGTATAAATAATTATTTGTCAAATTACGATGAGACCCAAGTTCAATATCTGGATGAGCCATGTATTCTTGTAAATGACAAAGATGAGATCATTGGAACAGAGAGTAAGAGAACCTGTCATTTATTGGAAAACATAGATAACGGCATGCTACACAGGGCATTTAGTGTATTCTTGTTTAACACAGAAGGGAAACTACTCTTACAGCAAAGGTCTGATGCAAAAATTACCTTCCCTGGACTATATACAAACACATGCTGTAGTCACCCATTAATGAAATACCAATTGGAAACAGATGAGAAGAAAGCGATGGGTGTGAAGCGTGCTGCACAGAGGAAACTCAAACATGAGTTGGGTATCCCGCCTGACCAGATCCCTTTGAATGCTTTCATGTACATCACACGGATCAAATATAGAGCAGACAACATTCCCAGTGACGGTATTTTTGGTGAGAACGAGATTGACTATATTCTCTTCATTAAGGGAGATGTTTCTTTGACTATAAATAAGAATGAAGTGAAAAGTTACAATTATGTTGACATGAATGAACTGAAAGAGATGTTGGAGAAAAACAAAGAGATTTGTATACTTACACCATGGTTTAGAATGATATCTGAGACATTTCTTATGAAGTGGTGGGAAACGATGCAGAAAGGAAAACTAGAATCTGTAAAGGACTGGAAAAAGATTCATGCCTTGTCATGATAAATGTATATTTGGGTCAATAAACATCACAAGCTATAAATATTAGGTATTCATACTTACTGCCTAATTGATTAAACCTATTCAAACCTAAATTCTGCTTTTTACCTCCACCTCCCTACCCGCCACCCCTCTCACAGACTCCCAAACTTAAAAAAATGCTTGTAAAACATTGTTGAACATGAAAGCATTGTTTTAAAAACAATGTCTTCATTTTCAAAACTGTTTTTAGACGCACAAAGAAAATTGTCCCTTTGCGAATTTTGTCAACTGCAACTTAAAATTGTATTCATAGCAAAATTGGTTTTACTCAATACATCACTTATAATGATTTTCGTTTACTGGTCCCAAAAGACTACAATTAAATACTCTGCTTGACAAAGTTCAGTGCAACAATGGTCATGGCATTGTGTCCATCATGTGTCTGTTCTACCATCCATGCGTCTGTAAACTTTTGCATTAAACTTCTCTGAAACTGTCTATGTGCATTCAACCTTCACGAGGTAGATGTCATTCAATATTGGGGGTGGATCCATCCAAAAACTATGAGACAAAGATGAGCCTTATTGATTTTGAGCTTAGTTATTTTTTTGAGTAAATCCAGATATTGTCATCACCTTGGCGTTGTTGGTGTTGTTGTTTGTGTAGTTGCAGGCCCTGGCGTGACAAACATAAACCTTGGTAATATCTCTATTGTTATTGAAGGTGTCTTCACATAACTTGGTATGTGTGCTAACCATTACGAGAGCTGTGCATACTATCAAGGGTGATAACCCAGAAATCATTTGTGTAAGGATTATGCCCTTTTTCCCACTTTCACCTCTTGCATAATCCATCTCCTGAAGCTGAGCATTGCCCCCCTAGGCGGTGTTTGTTACTCATCTGATATCAGTACATGGTTTATTCCTCAAATATTAACTTATTTTTTGTTGTTATCATAGTCTGCCTGAAGGGTCATATCTTAAAAGGTTGTACGCGTTGGAAATCATGTGCAAAGGGGACTTTTGGATTTCACTCAAAAGTTTATTTAAGCAATAATGACAACAAATATTTGATTCTATTTAATCTTTCTAAGATGACTAATTAAGGTCTTTTTGAAATGATCCTGGTTTATGTGATAAATTAACTCACACAAAAAAGAAAAAAAAAAAAAAACACACACACACACAAAAAAACTGATGCTTTCACATGGTGATATTTGTGTGATTTTGAAACTTTCAAATGGTGGTATCTGTGCTAAGGAAGTTTCCTTATAAAAAAAAAGAAAAAAAAAAGATATATCAAATCACCCTGGAAGTCTCGGTAGATATTAAGTATAAGGCTGCCTTATTGAAAACATAAGTATTACCCATTATCTAATCGGAAGGTTTTTTTTAAACGTCCCTTAAAATGCTGTCGATGTTTACTTGTAGAGTTTTTAGAATGTTCCAACGTAACTCATAACTCAAAACATAACTCGGTGGGCGATCCAGGGACATCTTGGTACTTAATTGGTACTTATGTCATAAAAAGTTTTCTCCTCAAAAATAAGTATACCGGGGCCCGTTTTACTAAACCTCTTACGATCATTTTTTTGCGTATGTCAAAAATTAAAGTTGCTTCTACAATAATAAGTGGATATGGAATTCTGCCATGCATCGTCTTAATGGAATCGTTTTGTTAAGACGATTCCAAGGAGATATTGCATGACAGAATCTAACAATGATTGAAACCAGGTACTATTTGTGATTTTGACTTACGATTAAATTTTTCGTAAGCAGCTTGGTAAAACGATTCCCTTGATTGCAACCAGTTAGTAACCCTTTATCAGATTCTACCAAAGGATGTTGATCAGGCGAAAATGTGGGTTTTATTGGAGAGGCCAACCTCCTTAAATGGCATAGAGAAAACGTTAAAAATATTTTCCTCAACCCTGCCCGATGATTTTAGACAAATTACAAAAATGGTGTTTTGATGATCTTTATCAGCTTGCTATAAAGAACATCGCATGTAAAACATTGCTTTCGTGGGAGATGCTCTTTTTTTTGAAAATATTTTATTTTTGAGTTTGCTAACAACGGGAGACTTAGTTTTCATTAATACAATTAGGTGTTTGTGCAAAAGTGCTTGTATTTATCCGTCTGAATTCGTCCTGACCATATCTCCTATGATATTGATGTTCACGTATTTCAAATGAATTGGTACAATTATTCTCTATCTGGTGAAGTTGTGATGTTTGAAAAAAATCAGTTATCTCCAGTCTGAGGTCAATCTCAGAGGACAAAATAGAGCCTATTGAGAGCAAATCTCCTTTATTTATGTCAGGTTTTCAAAATAATTTTCCACAATTAATCGCCATTGCGTTGTGTTGATGTGTCGTTTAAAACAATTATAAGGCTGCTCCAAGGTCAGGACGTAACGCTCCAATATTTATGAACGAGTGTCACAATAACTCTGCACAATTTTTCTCCTTTTTAGCTCACCTGAGCACTAAGTGCTCAAGGTGAGCTATTGTGATCGTACAATGTCCGTCGTCAGTCGTGCGGCGTCCATCGTCCACAATTTCTTTAAACATCTTCTCCTCCTTAACCAGTGGAGCAATCTTGATGAAACTTGGCAGGGATGTTCCTTGGGTCAAGCTCTACCAAAGTTGTTCAAATAAATGAAATCCACCCTTAGCTTTCCCTTTACTCTTAACAAAAAGGGTAAAAATATGAAAATCTTCAAAAATCTTCTTCTCTGAAACCAGAAGTCAAACAGCTTTCATATTTGGTATGTAGCATGATCTAGTGGAGCTCTACCAAGTTTTCATATCAAGACCCTTGGGTCATATTTTGGCTTTGCCTGGGCGCAACCTTTTTTTTTAGCTCACCTAAGCACGAAGTGCTCAAGGTGAGCTTTTGTGATCGTAGAATGTCCGTCGTCAGTCGTGCGGCGTCCACAATTTCTTTAAATATCTTCTCCTCCTAAACAAGTGGGCCAATCTTGTTGAAACTTGGCAGGGATGTTCCTTGGGTCAATCTCTACCAAAGTTGTTCAAATAATTGAAATCCACCCTTAACTTTCCCTTTACCCTTAACAAAAAGGGTGAAAATATGAAAATCTTTAAAAAATCTTCTTCTCCGAAACCAGATGGCAGACAGCTTTCATATTTGGTATGTAGCATCATCTAGTGGACCTCTACCAAGTTTGTTCATGTCAAGACCCTGGGGTCATATGTTGGCTTTGCCTGGGCCAAACCCTTTTTACATAGAATCAAAGAGCGAAAATCTTTAAAAAGCTTCTTCTCTGAAACCAGATGGTAGACAGCTTTCTTATTTGGTATGTAGCATCACCTAGTGAGCCTCTACCACGTTTGTTCATATCAAGACCCTTGGGTCATATTTGGGCTCCACCCAGGTGCATCCCTTTCAGCTCATCTGAGAATGAAGGGTGAAAATAGGAAAACCTTCAAAAATCTTCTTCTCTGTAACCAGAAGGCAGACAGCTTTCATATTTGGTGTGTAGCATCATCAAGTGGACCTCTACCAAGTTTGTTCATTTCAAGACCCTAGGATCATATTTAAGCTCGACCCGGGCTCAACCTTTTTTAGCTCACCTGAGCACATCGTGCTCAAGGTGAGATTTTGTGATCATTGAATGTCCGTCGTGCGTCGTGTGTCGTCTGTCGTCCGTCGTCCGGCATCAACAATCTTAGTGTTTACACTCTAGAGGCCACAAATATGGCCCAATCTTCATGAAACTTGGTCAGAATAGTGGCCAGGTCACAAGGATGAACCCTATTGAAAATGGGAAGGATCCGTGCCATATCACGGGAAAAGGGGCCATAATGACAATTTTCTTGTTTACACTCTAGAGGCCACAAATATGGCCCAATCTTTATGAAACTTGGTCAGAAGGTTTGCCAAGCCACAAGGATGATCCCTATTGAAAATGGGAAGGATCCGTGCCATATCACGGGAAAAGGGGCCTTAATGACAATTTTTTTGTTTACACTCTAGAGGCCACAAATATTGCCCAATCTTCATGAAACTTGGTCAGAATGTTGGCCAGGTCACAAGGATTAACCCTATTGAAAATGGGAAGGATCCGTGCCATATCACTGGAAAAGGGGTCTTAATGACAATTTTTTTGTTTACACTCTAGAGGCCACAAACATGGCCCAATCTTTATGAAATTTGGTCAGACGGTTGGCCAGGTCACAAGGATTAACCCTATTAAAAATGGGAAGGATCCGTGCCATATCACGGGAAAAGGGGCCTTAATGACAATTTTCTTGTTTTCACTCTAGAGGCCACAAATATGGCCCAATCTTTATGAAATTTGGTCAGAAGGTTGGCCAAGCCACAAGGATGATCCCTATCGAATATGCGAGGGATCTGTACCATATGACGGGAAAAGGGGCCTTAATGACGATTTTTTTGTTTACACTCTAGAGGCCAAAAATATGGCCCAATCTTCATGAAATTTGGTCAGAATGTTGGCCAGGTCACAAGGATGAACCCTTTGAAAATGGGAAGGATCTGTGCCATATTACGGGAAAAGGGGCCTTAATGACAATTTTCTTGTTTATGCTCTAGAAGCCACAAATACAATTCAATTTTCATGAAACATGATCAGAATAATGGCTAGGTCACAAGGATGAGCCCTATTTAAAATGGGAAAGATCCATGTCATATCACTGGAAAAGGGGCATAAATGACTCTTTTCTTTTTAGAGGCCACAAATATTGCCCAATCTTTATGAAACTTGGTCAGAAAGTTGGCCAGGTCACATGAAACTTGTTGAGTAAAGGATAGAAATTTATGCAGCGATCATAGAAATAGAGTTATGTTTTTCTTTGAAAAATTTAATTATCATTTAATGATCTTTCAAGTATTTAATTTTGCTAAGGGAGAAGTCAAAGAGACGAAGGTGAGCAATATAGGACCATCATGGTCCTCTTGTTTACATAGAATCAAAGAGAGAAAATCTTTTAAAATCTTCTTTAATCGAAACCAGAGGGCACACTGCTTTCATATTTAGATGTAGCATCATCCAGTGGGCCCCTACCAAGTTTGTTCATATCAAAACCCTTGGGTCATATTTGGGCTCCACCCAGGCGCATCCCATTCAGCTCATCTGAGCACGATGGGTGAAAAAAGGAAAACCTTCAAAAATCTTCTTCTCTGAAACAAGAAGGCTGACAGCTTTCATATTTAGTATGTAGCATCATCTTATGGACCTCTTTCAAGTTTGCTCGTAATAAGACCCCGGGGTTAAATTTGGGGTCTATCTGGGTGCATCCCTTTTTACATAGAATAAAAGAGCAAAAAGGCATATCTGTCTTGCTCTACCTGAAAACGTTCCATGGTATTGATTTAAGGCAATTATCTTCTTTTTTGACATCTGCCTGTCCAATAAATGTGATGTCTCAGGGGTCAAAGAGACTCAGGTTAGCGATCTAGGACCATCTTGGTCCTCTTGTACAAAGAAACAAAGAGTGAAAATCTTTAAAAATCTTCTTCTCTGAAACCAGAAGGCAGACAGCTTTCATATTTGGTATGTAGCATCATCTAGTGGGCCTCTACCAAGTTTGTTCATATCAAGACCCTGGGGTCACATTTGGGCTTTGCCCAGGCATATATCTTTTAGCTCTTCTGAGCACTAAGGGTAAAAAAGGAAAATCTTCAAAAATCTTCTCCTCTGAAATCAGAAAGGCAGACAGCTTTCATATGTTGTATGTAGCATCATCTAGTGGACCTCTACCAAGTTTGTTCATATCAAGAGCCTGGGATCATACTTGGGCCCCACCCAGATGAAACCCCTTTTTACATAGAATGAAAGAATGAAAATCTTTAAAAATCTGAAACCAGAGATCACATAGCTTTCATATTTGGTATGTAGCATTATCTAGTGGGCCCCTACCAAGTCTGTTAATATTAAGACCCTGGGATCATATTTGGGCTCCATGCGGGCGCATCCCTTTTAGCTCATCTGAGCATGATGGGTTCATCCTTTTCAACATAGAATCAAAGAATGAAAAGGCACATCCTTCTTGCTCTTGGCTGAAAATATTCCATGGTATTGATCTTTGTAGAAATGATCTCCTTTTTGACATCTGCCTTTTTAATTCATGTGATGTCCCAGGGTCAAAGAGACTCAGGTGAGCGATCTAGGACCATCATGGTCCTCTTGTTTCGTAAAGGGGAATTTTAGAAAAAAAAATCCAAATGACTCCAAGGTCACAGCTCAACGTAAATAATCTTAGCTTTACCAATGTCACACTTTTCTGGATATATTACAAAATAATTTGGTAAAACCATTCATTACCATTAGTAGATTTACCAAAAACATCTTCAGTCAAGTCCATAGGCATGAAAAGGACTTGTTTTAAGGTCAAAGGTCAAATTTTGAAAAAGAGCCCTTGCAGGCTGGATACCTATTGTCCTAAAACAACCTTTCTATTTCTCAAACTTGCCATCGGCAATCGAGTAACAGATTCTTTTTCTCTCATAAACACACATTTTGTACTTTAAAATCCAACTTTTGGAAAGCACGAATGACGAAAACACCGCGTTATCGAGCGTAAGATGACGTCGTGATAGCGTCACTTAAAATTTGATCATACCATGTTCAGGACAAGGATATCTTTGATTGCTGTTCGTTATAAAAGACAAGGGAGACTAAGAAAATTCATATTCATTGACTTTATACTAAGATCAAATAGCTAAAAGTCAAGGATCTTAAAGGGGGTGTCACACCACAGCGTATGAGGGTAACGTATACCTAGCGTATAGAATAAAGACAAAATCTTGTTCATACGCACAACTCTTCGGCGTAAACCCCCGCCATCGACAAGAAATCATTTTAAACGTATGGCCAGCGTATGAGCAGCGTTAAAGTAGCGTATGGCCAGCGTATTATCAGCGTATGCAAAACGTACATGTGCGTTTACAAGCGTATTTGTAACGTACAACACCGTATGAGTAGCGTATGCCAGCGAGCGAGTAACGTATGGCTAACGTATGTAAGCGTATGTCTAACGTATACAGCGGTTATCATCAATTATGAGGCAGTTCCTTCAGTCTGGAAGTAGACACTCAGCAGTAAGGATACCGGGAAAACGTGGGAAAGGGAAGGTAAAAGAAGTGTTTCTTCATCGGCTAAAGAAAAGAGTGATGATACTCAACAAAAGAAAAAAGACGAAAATGTTGTTCAAGTACAGATCTAGATCTCAATCGATGAAGATCAGTCACTAGATACTCCCCCGACCTTGGAAGACGATTCTTCCAGGTCCTCTACACTGGAAAGGAAGAAAGGGCCAAAAGAGGTGTAGCCTCTCAACGGAAAAAGAGGACCAGATGCTTGATCCTCATTTCTTAACTCAACCAAGAGCTGGTCATAAAGATCGAAATGCTACCGTCCCCCAATCCAAGGTTTAACCTTGTTGTTTTCCTCTACCTTCGTCTCCCATGTCTTCTTTTTTCAACATAATACAAGGTTAAATGGTGACTTAGAAGAGCTGCATCCATCTTCTCTGTGTTGAGCTAGATCTACAACTGACTTATTTATATAAAGTAAATGTTTAAAGCCCATTCGCTTTTGTGACCACTAATTTCAATAGAAGTGTGATCATACCATTGGTTGATCAAATTAGCGAAATTAAGTCCTAAAAGTTCCAAATATATATATCATTTCTGATAGAATTTTAATTTTCTGTCAGCGTATAACAAGCGTACTTGACCTTTGAGTAGCGTTCGTGTAGCGTATTGACCTTATGCATACCGTATTAGTAGCGTACCTCTAGCGTATAGACCGTATGCATACCGTATGAATAGCGTATATTCTATACGCTGGCATACGCTGAACTTTTTTTAACATGTCAAAAATTATTTTTTGGCCTCTGCGTATAAGAACGTATACCAACGTATACCAGCGTACTTGTAACGTACACGACTTATGAGTAACGAACCCCTAGCGTACACCAGCGTATGTGAGCGTATGAGCATACGTTCGCCATACGCTGTGACATACGCTGTGGTGTGACAGCCCCATAATAGTGCTGCGGCGTTGTTTCAATAATGCGTTCGTCTATACTGTTAAGATCTTAAAACTGCTGTATGTGCTGCAATTAATTTTATTACGAATTGTTACCCTTTATCAAATTCCTGTAAAGATCTATCATGGCTTTGATGATTAGGATTAGTGGTCAAGATAACTCGACGGGCATAAACACATGAATGGAACTGTCAAAGTTACGAATATGCTTCGCAAACGACAAATGTTCGTTACTGTTCACATGAAAAAACCCCACTTTGTTTAGATAACTGACATTATTTGTCAATACAGACAATTGTTCAGAGGATATTTTTTGTTTAAGATCGAGTAAACAATGAAAAAAAAACTATATTTTTCATGAGCAGTTTTTCACTAAAATTTAAGATTAGTCGATCTTGAACGAGAAAATAACGATTAGATTATTTAGGAAATGCCATATAAGGTGTAAAAAAAAATAAATAAAAAACATCTTCTTCAAGCGCGTCTTTTTGCTCGTGATATCAAGACGGCATCATGACGACCTTTTTTACCTGGCCCACTAAGGACCAACTTATTTCTGGCCCGCTTTCGGGTCGGGTATAGACTGGTCACACTGTCAAATATCAGAAAAGCCTTTCTAGGTTATTCTTAATGTCGATATTTGAGCTGGTAGCCCGCTGTCTGAGAGATATTCTGATATGGCGGGCAACAATACCCGTCCGAGGGCAGAAATAAGTTGGCCCTAAGATAACATCAAATAAGGTGAAGTGAACGAAAGCGTGTATATATAATACATTTAAGAACATCGTGAAATCGGCATTCATCTCGATCAACACCATTCCAAATCGTTCTTTCAGCGTTCCATTTATTCATTCCAAACACTCACTCAAGCCATTGAAAAACGCTCCAAACCCACTAAAAACTGAAGATAGAATCAACAACGTCATTCAAAATAAATAATACTAGGGTGGAATCGCGATTTCACTGACATAATTCAAATCGCAAGCGTCTTATAGGTTCTAGAGGAAATATGAAGTTATCAATAGAACTTTTATCAAATGGAGGTAATTAATATCGCTAATTTTGTTCATCCTGAACGAATTCTGCGATGTTGAATTACCTCCCATTAAATTCACCCAAAACTCGCTCCACACACTCATTCGATTTCATTCCAAAATCATTCACCTAGTCAATTACACGATGTTGTTTACTGTATGTACTAAATGTTTTGTATGAAAAAATTATTTAATGAGAATGGGGGAATAGATAATTGTCGAGACTCTGCCGAGACAATTATTTATTCCCACAGCCGAGTTAGATATCTTTTCATACAATAAACTGAGTACGTAAATTTATCTTATAACCACTATTTGCCTTTTTTTCGTCGATGCTTCTAACAGAAATTTAAGTTTCTTAAAATAACCGCATTATGTCATTGTTCTAAAAATATCCATGTGATATCATAAAAATATCATATGTGATGTTATCACACGGATATTTATTAAGTTATAAGATAAATAATTTTTGGTACGTTTATTGATTTCAGGTGAGAATATCAAATGAAAATCCCATGTTATTCCTCGATAACCCACGGAAAAGCATCAAAGAAAGAACCAAATTAGGTAAAGGCAGTTCTCTAATTGTCGGTAACTCTACACTTGTTTGCGGAGATACGAACTTCATATCACTTTAATAAATCTTGTATTGCCTTTTAATCATGAATATCTGTTGAAATTTAATATTTATATTAATGCATTTTGTGCGTGGAACAATTTTCAGACAATTTCAATGAGTAAATAAAAACATGTATTAAGCGCGAAAAATTAAGTGGTATTTTAGCCTAATATCGTCGTAAAACCTTGAATTTATTTTTCTAAAAATAAACTTGAAATTGAAGTATATTTGTCGACCAACTGACTTTGTAATGATCACGACTTATGATTTTCAGCTCCACTGGACGAAGCTCAGCGGAGCTTTTGACGTGGTCTGGAGTCCGCCACTAGAGCGTCATAAACGTTTACCTTAACCATTTTCTCCTTTGAAAGTATTGGGCAGAATTCAACCACACTTCACGAGATGATATTTGGAATATGCTGTTTCCGATTTTTTCGTTAAATGGTTATCTATCCAGTAAGATGGCATTCGGAACATCGCTCGGACTTTTCCGTAAACTGGAAAGTACCTCGGGCGTAAGTGTAGTAATTTTGGTAAATTTTAAGATAATTCGGCGCCTTGTGGTACTTTGGATTATACGCTTGAAGAAAAGCAAATTCCTTTAATGCTTTCAGTTCGTCTATGGAAATCATTTTGGGATATTATAATTTGAAAGCAAAACGCAGTAAATCACTGCGTTTTGTTTTCAAATCATAATATGCCCAATTTTTACCGAACGTTGATTTTGCTTTTCGTAGCGTCTTTCTCGGTTGTGTTTGTGACGTCATATAAACCCACGTGCGAAATGACGCACTTTAATGGCAGCGCCCGTATTATTCCCGAGGTCTATTCCGTAGAATTGCATAGGGTTTCCGATTGGTAAGATGGATGCTGAGGACTGTCGAGTCACCCAAATCTTCTCGGAAACGACGTGGCAGTTCTTCACCAAACTTATCTGGAATGATGCTTAGGGCATACTCTTTCAGAGTCCTTGGTTTCATTCTTCTTAGGCGGATAACATTGGCGCTAAGGGCTGTCGGGTTGCAAAAAGGAGACACATATGGTGGAATATAAAAAAAAGTCTTCTCCTCAGAAACAACCAGGTAGAATTTAACCAAACTTCGCAAAAAATATGTTTGAGATTCCCTCGTTAAATTCTTAACGGGCCTTTTACATGGGCGTGCGGGCTGGGTTGCCATAAAAACAAATATGCTGAAAAAAAAATCGTCTTTGAAACTAAATGGCAGTATTCCAACAAACTTCTCACGGTGATCATAAGGATAACTTGAGCGATAAACTTGTGGAGTCACAAAAGATGGCCGATATGAGGGAAATGTTAAAAAAACTTCTGTGTGCTGGGCAGAATTCAATAAAACTTCACAGAAATTATGCTTTTAACAATCCTTTAGATTCGTTTGTTTAATCCTGACGACATTGTTAACAGTGGCGCTATTGACTGTTGAGTCGACAAAAAATGGCAATAAAAGATAAAATTATTATAAAAAAAAGATCTTTCCTGAAATGATAGTGATGTTTTTTTTTTTTTTTTTTTTTTTTTTTTTTTTTTTTTTTTGTGGGGGGGGGGGGGGGGGGGTAGAACTCTCTCGCGTTTCTTTGCTTTGTGATATGTTTCCGCGTCATGGAAAAAAGAGTCCTCATGGTGCAATTTCTTTCTTTAGCACTTTTTGCAAATTCTGTATCGTGTAAAGGATGACCTTCATTTCCATGCAGTATTTACACGATTCCTTCTACATCTACTGACTAATTTCCCTGAAACCGACAAAAAATATATTCCTTTTATATGGCCATGTGCATTATCATATTGTTTAGCAAATACAAATAGAATATATATTGGCCCAATACTTTGACGCAACTTATTGTTGAATTTGTATAAATCTGCTGAGTTAAGTGCCAGTGTAGCGATACCGGTCCTTTTGAGCCTCTTGTTTTGATAAACTTACACAGGTCTACGTCTGGCTTATCTTTCTACGTGTATTGGGTAGCCTTTGTCTAGCTGGGGTATACCAACAGCACTTGTTCTAAAGAGACTTTTATAGCACCTTTTGTTACAGAAAGATCCCAAACACAGTGTAGAGAAATGAAATAAAATGTTGTTTCTGTCTTAAAGCCCCAAAATTCGGTAACATCAATAATCAAATTTACTGATTTAGCAGTTTTGGTTACAAACGCTCCTACTCCTTTTAACATTAGAAGCGCATTTGCTAAGTTTTGTTTAGTTTGTAATATAAAAAAAGGACATTAAGCAAAGTCAGCTAAGCTAAATATAGAAATGATTTTCAAACAAAATTGAAGTTTTGATCGCTATTTTCCTCGTAGTATAGACACAACTCTTGTTGATACGTTGTATTTGGGGATCCCGACGGCGGCACTAATTCTTTCCGAGTATTTGTCTGTCATCAATGGGTCAATAATCGTAGACATATGTGAGATAGCAGCTGGAGGCTAGTAAAGGATGTGGTGGTTGTACTGGTGAGAGAAATACCAGGGACCATTGTTCCAGCCGCCGCGATATAACTGAAAATTGTTTGAAGCGGCGGAGCGCAGTCGCAGGGTTTCGACATGTGATAAGTAAGCCTTATAAAAATGAATTGGGTGGAAAAAATAAAAATAAAAAAATGGTTTATAGATATAGACTATTTTTTCACCCGAATCATTTACGAGGCTACATTATCTTGTGTAGAGTCCTTGTGAGGGAAACTATATAGTTCCTTCTAAAAACCCCTTACACAAAGATATTTTGCATATTTAGCGTTATGGTTGCCCCCCCCCCCCCCCCCCCCCCCCCCCCACCCCCCCCCCCCCCCTCCTGCAAGTTGCGGGCGTATGTGCTAATATTTTTGTTATTATCGCGACTTCCCTCCTTATATAGTTTACTCTCCTTTTCCGGACCACAGCTTAAAAATAGAAAAATAGTTGTAAACATTTTCTGCGATAGAGAAATTCTTGACAAAAAAGCCACTCCCCCTTTTCTACCGATGAATCATACAATTTTAGAAAATAAAAGATAAAAAAAATGTGCATTATTCTTTTCATACTCCACAAAAGTTACTCGTATTATTTTCATCTCCGTTTGTCCGTCCGTCCAAATTGAATTGATGGATCACTTGTCCCGCCAATTGAACTTCGTTAAGTGCCTATAAAATAGGCACTTACACTAGTTTTGCACTTCAAACACTCAATGTACATGTATGATAATGAACATGTAACAAACAGCAATTCGAGTGCGGTCTTATATCGTAAAGTAAATGACGAAAACCGTATAGTTTCAACAGTTTCCTCCTTGTAAATGAATGTTTTGTTGGTCATTTTTATTAGATTGACAGATCTGTTAATAGCTTTCAGTTTCGGATATGGACTAGAACAATAATCAACCCGTATCGATAGACCGGAGAAATATTGTTTTTGGCCTGTCTGTTTGTCTGAAGAAAAACTCAAAAATTGGTCATAACTTTCTAATGGTAAGTGTTGGAGCCATCATATTTCACATGATGATTGCTTGGGATAAGACCTTTCACTTGATACGAAACTCATGGACATATGTCAAGGTCATTTTTCAAGGAGAAATTTGTGGAAATGTAAAGTTTAACATTGGCGATATGGATTGGTAAGTGATATAGCTTTGATATTTCTCATGTTCATTGCTTGTGACAAGACCTTTCTGTGAATACTAAAGTCAAGGTTTTTTTATAAATGTCAATATTATTTATTCAAATACACTATTTTTCAAAATAAAAACTTAAACTTTTGACATAACCTTTGAATGAAAAGAATAAGAGCCTTCATAATTTTCATGATGATTACTTTAGATAAGACCTTTCGATAGGGACCATCTTCAAGGCCATATTACGATGTCAAGTTTTTTTTTCAAAGGTCCAATTTTGTAAAATTAAAACTAACTTTTGCCATTCATTTGGATTGGTAAGTCATAGGGCTTGATAGTTCACATGTGCATTGCTCATGACAAGACCTGTACATACACAACAGTGTCGAAGTCATTGATCAAGGTCATCAAGGCATCCAGAGATGGCATAAAAACTTTACTACAAGGTATTCTTTTTATTGGTAAGACACTTGCTATTGAAAAATGTTATGAAACGGCAGTTTTAGACTATCAAAAGACTTAAATCTTGGATTTCCAATTTCATGTTTCAAACTACTGTTCCGAAAAATTACAGGTACGGGGGCATTCGTGTTTAACAAAAACTATCAGGTCCGTGAAGTTGGCAGTCTTGCAGCCTAGCAGCCTAGCAGAGTGAAGTTGGCATCCTAGCAGCCTAGCAGACTGATTTTTTTCATCAAAATTATTGATATCTGACACTAGTACTATACACTAGAAGTCACCTCAAACTGTAAACACTAAAATTCTAGTGAATTTATATTTTTCCAGATATCTCACTTTATTCATCTTTTCCGACCAAAATGTCCCGACAATTGTCCGAAACATATCAATCTGGTCCTTACAAAATGAGAACATTAATCTTTGGGGGAAAAAACGAAAGTTGTCATTTTAGGATGCTACGCTGCTAGACTGCTGGAAATGTGAAGTTGGCAGTCTGGCAGCCTAGCAGAGTGAAGTTGGCAGCCTAGCAGCCTAGCAGACTAAAAAAACTTTTTATCAAAATCATTGATATCTGACACTAGTATTATACACTAGAAGGCACCTCAAACCGTAAACACTGAAATTCTAGTGAAGGTCGATTTATTCCGGATATCTCATTTTATTCAACTTTTCAAACCAAAATGTCACGAAAATTGCCCTGAACATATCAATCTGGCCCTTACAAATATGAGAACTTTCATATTTTGGGAAAAATACGATAGTGGTCATTTTGGGTTGCTACGCAGCTAGACTGCTGGAAATTTGAAGTTGGCAGCCTAGCAGCCTAGCAAAGTGAAGTTGGCAGCCAAGCAGCCTAGCAGACTGAAGAAAAAACTTTTTATCAAAATAATTGACATCTACACTAGTATTAAACACTAGAAGTCACTTCAAACCGTAAACACTGAAATTCTAGTGAATGTAGATTTGTTCCGGATTTCTCACTTTATTCATCTTTACCTACCAAAATGTCCCGAAAATTGCCCGGAACATATCAATCTCGCCCTAACAAATATGGGAACTTTAATCTTTTGGGTTAAAAAAACGATAGTGGTTATTTTAGGATGCTACGCTGCTAGACTGCTGGAAATTGCAAGTTGGCAGTCTGGCAGCCTAGCAGCCTAGCAGCCTAGCAGAGTGAAGTTGACAGCCTAGCAGCTTAACAGACTGAAAAAACTTTTTATCAAAATTATTGATATCTGACACAAGTATTATACACTAGAAGTCACTTCAAACCGTAAACACTGAAATTCTAGTGAAGGTCGATTTATTTCGGATATCTTATTTTGTTCAACTTTACCAACCAAAATGTCCCGAAAATTGCCCAGAACATATCAATCTGGCCCTTACAAATATGAGAACTTTTATATTTGGTCATTTTGGGTTGCTACGCTTCTAGACTGCTGGAAATGTAAAGTTGGCAGTCTGACAGCCTAGCAGCCTAGTAGAGTGAAGCTGGCAGCCTAGCGGCCTAGCAGACTGAAATTTCTTTTTATCAAAATTATAGATATCTTACACTAGTATTATACAAACGATAGTGGTCATTTTAGGATGCTTCTCTGCTAGACTGCAGGAAATGTGAAGTCGGCAGGCCTAGCAGCCTAGCAGAGTGAAGTTGGCAGCCTAGCAGCCTAGCAAACTGAAAACACTATTTATCAAAAATATTGATATCTGACTCTAGTATTATACACTAGAAGTCACCTCAAACCGTTAACAATGAAATTCTAGTGAAGGTAGATTTATTCCGGATATTTCACTTTATTCATCTTTTCCGACCAAAATGTCTGAAAAGTGCCCGAAACATATCAATCTCGCCCTAACAAATATGAGAACTTTAATCTTTTGGAAAAAAAATATAGCGGTCATTTTGGGTTGCTAGGCTGCTAGACTGCTGGAAATGTGAAGTTGGCAGTCTGGCAGCCTAGCAGCCTAGCAGAGTGAAGTTGGCAGCCTAGCAGACTGAAAAAACTTTTTATCAAAATAATTGATATCTAACACTAGTAATTTACACTAGAAGTCACTTCAAACTGTAAACACTGAAATTCTAGTGAATGTAAACTTGTTCCGGATATCTCAATTTATTAAACTTTTCCTGTTTCGGATGTCCCGAAAATTGCCCGGAACATATCAATCTGGTCCTTACAAATATGAGAACTTTAATCTTTTGGAAAAAGACGATAGTGGTCATTTTAGGATGCTAGTCTGCTAGGCTGCTAGGCTGCAAACTTCACTCTGCTAGGCTGCTAGGCTGTCAGACTGCCAACATCACATTTCCAGCAGTCTAGCAGCGTAGCAACCCAAAATGACCACTATCGTTTTTTTTCCCAAATATGAAAGTTCTTATATTTGTAAGGGCCAGATTGATATGTTCAGGGCAATTTTCGTGACATTTTGGTTTGAAAAGTTGAATAAAATGAGATATCCGGAATAAATCGACCTTCACTAGAATTTCAGTGTTTACGGTTTGAGGTGCCTTCTAGTGTATAATACTAGTGTCAGATATCAATAATTTTGATAAAAAGTTTTTTTAGTCTGCTAGGCTGCTAGGCTGCCAACTTCACTCTGCTAGGCTGCTAGGCTGCCAGACTGCCAGACTGCCAACTTCACATTTCCAGCAGTCTAGCAGCGTAGCATCCTAAAATGACCACTTTCGTTTTTTTCCCCAAAGATTAAAGGTCTCATATTTGTAAGGACCAGATTGATGTTTCGGACAAGTGTCGGGACATTTTTGTCGGAAAAGATGAATAGTGAGATATCCGGAATAAATCTATATTCACTAGATTTTCAGTGTTTACGGTTTGAGGTGACTTCTAGTGTATAATACTAGTGTCCGATATCAATAATTTTAATAAAAAAATTCCGTCTGCTAGGCTGCTAGGCTGCTAGGCTGCCAACTTCACTCTGCTAGGCTGCTAGGCTGCCAACTTCACGGACCTAAAACTATCTTGTTTGTTTTCGGTTTTATTTTTCCTAATTTAAATTTTAAGCCACAAAGTTAAATGATCTATACAAAAAGAAGTTGTAGACGACAATGAAAAGTAGGGGCAATTTGAAAAGCATGTGTGGTAGCAAATATTGTGGATATATATAATACGTACTTAGTGTTTTGTATGACAAAAATATCTAATGAGATTGGGGGAATTGATAATTGTCGAGGCTTTGTCGAGATCATTATCAATGCCCACAACCAAGTTAGAATTTTTTTTCATACAATACGCTAAGTACGTATGATATACACGAAGAAAAAAGTATTGCAACAGCTAAATAATGTTTCCACAAAAGTCTGTTCAGTAAAGCCAGAACATGAACCCTATCGAATATCTGTTGAGCAGTTTTGGATGTCAATTATGTAAACTTTTACCTCTTGTTCAAAATCTAGCACAGCATAATCCTGGCGCTTTCGAAACTTTTTAAAGATGTTTCTTCTTCGGGTGTTTAAAATCAAACGACATTGAATACTGTGAATTGACTTCATTTAATTCATATAAGCTTAAGAAAATATTCGGACCAAAAAAATAAAAATAATAACAATAATAATTGTTTACCCTTCGCAATCTTTATCCCAAAGAGGCCAGATATCCGTATATAACCAAATAATCCAATAGCTCTCCCGTGGTTTGTGTTGTTTGTCGGACAAGTTAGCATTTGTTTCAACGCAACATCGTTGAATGAGTGACTGAGTTCACTAAGTTGTCCGGCAACTTGGGACCTATTGAAGAATTTACGGGGTTTTCCACCCAGATCAGTACAAATTCATGCGTTTGTTGATCTGCTGCCTGGTTTCGCCAGTTTGTTGCATACCGAACGAGGAACGCAACATTTGCAGCCTAACTTTAAAAGTTTAATGTCATGCTGAATAAAAGTTTGTAAAACTGAATCAAAAAGAATTGAAAGCACCCGATGCAATAAGTATGAATCAGATTTCGTTTTGATTTTTTTTTTTTTATCTTTTCTGGTTTGATATAAAAACGCAGGATTTATAAAAAGACCGATGGACTTCATATACAAGATTACACACACTTAGAGGCTGATCTTTGTCTATGCCTCCTGCCACGGCATGAATATCCCAGGTTTTATGACGCAGGTTGATAACCGAAGAGTGTGTAATGACAGAGGTGAAAAGCGAGGCAGGCTAAAATAATATAGGATTAATTCACGTTTTTGAGGGCGTTAACATTTGCAGAGACCCGAAAAAAAAAACAATTTTACGGTCTCTGCAATTGTTAACGCCCGAAAAAGCGTAAATTGACACAATTATTGCATAAAGAGGAATATAAGAGTAAAATAATTTCATAAAACGATATAAAACCAGTTACAAACCTACTTATATGCCGTCATGCTTTACACCGTCTTTTTTGTTGATACCGAATTTGCTTTGTAAATTTGACGTCACCCAATTTAACGCAGGATTAAGAGTAACGTCTTTAGGTATGCTCTATGATAATGTTGGACAAGGAAACTGAGAAATTGTATAGGCAAATACCAAGATTATTTGAATAAAAAAAAAACGGGCGTTAACGGCACTTGAATTTACTGATTAATACACGTTTTCTCTTGTTAACGCCCGGGTTTTGTCCGCTAAAGCATGCCTTTAACGAACTAAAAACATACATTTTATGCAATAATAGACTGTATGAACAATGAAAAATGATTGAGATTTTCTGTATGACAATTAGAATTAGTTGTTTCAATAAAATGTGTGCGCTTTGATTGGCTGAAACTTTGTTTTCTTTCCCGAATAAAAAATACTTGTAAGTTTGCGCTCAAAGTAGTCCCATAAGAAACAAGTCTCATTATGGAAAATTTTAACATTTTCGCACCATGATATTAAATTAAATATGTAATATTTAGTGTTTTGTATGAGAAAAAATATATAACGAGGTTGGGAGAATTGATCATTGTCGAGGCCCTGCCGAGACAATTATCAATTCCAACAACCGAGTTAGACATTTTTTCATACAATACACTAAGTATGTATTACATTTATCTTATAACCTCTATTTGCCTTGTTTTCGTAGATGTTTCTAACAGAAATGCAATTTTCTTAAAATAACCGCATTATATCATTGTTCTAAAATAACTAAATGATATCATAAATAATATCATACGGGATGTTATCACACGGATATTTGTATAGTTATAAGATAATAGATAGAATCTATCAAGAGAGTATTTTTTTTTAATCCACGGAGATACGAAACCAAAAGCATATCTACACTTATGTATGAATACGCTTCGCGTATTCAGAGTGTGAATTGGCATTTAGTTTCATACCTCAAAGAAAAATAAAACAAATCCCTTATCTCTTAAATGATCTTGCTGCGTAATACAATGACGTTTAAAACGTTATTTCTAACGTCGTCAAGGATAACAACGACGTCACTGTACGTAACGTTAACGCACAGATTAGACTTTTCTTTTTAAAACAAATCAGAAAAAAATGGATGTAACTTGATCGTTGATATGAGTGGCTCAAGCGGAAATTCGAAGTTAAAATACCGCCCCAACGAACCACATATGAAGAGCTATAGATCCGACTACGTGCGAAAGAAAATGTTGGAAAAGTCCTTCAAAGGGAACGAAAAGGGGTATAAGTCGCTGGGCAAACTTCCTGAGACTATTCATTCAGGTAAATTTATTAAAGAAACATGTCGATTCTTTTCTAATTAAAAAATCTGGTCAGAATCGTCGATCCCTTCAAAAGAATTGTGAGCATAATAGCTTTTTGTAAATGTAGATACTTATATGGTCTGCGAGTCCTAGAGGTCAAAGGTACAGGAAACTTGGTTCATGTCGATTCTTTTCTAATTAAAGGATCTGGTCAGAATCGTCGATCCCTTCAAAAGCATTGTGAGCATAAAAGCCTTTTGTTAATGTAGTTACTTATATGGTCTGCGAGTCCTAGAGGTCAAAGGTACAGGAAACTTGGTTCAGTCGTCCATGGTTAAGCGATTGAAAAGGGCACAACATGTTTAACTGTAAACGCCGGTGTTGTTAAGAATGTAAAGATGTCATAGTAAGCGTTTACCTACATACAAAAATATATAAAAATATAAAATACAAAATATACAATATATCATATATACAAAAGGAGAAATGACACAAGCTTAAAAGGGCTTTGTTGTTGTTGTTTTTTCTTTCTTTTTTTTCTCCTTTATTTCTTTACCTTTTAAAACAATATTCGGCTTAGATTATATGGATGTTTCCAGAAAGAAGAGATTCAAATTAAGGTTGTTGAAGATACTCTTTCGAAACCTAATGACGAATTTTTTTCAATCCGGTGATATAATTGGACTAGCCGGAAAGCACGAACTGTATCGAGGACACGCTTTACTTAACTTCTTACGAAAAAAATAAAATAAAATCATAAGCAAAATCACAAATCGTACCTGGTATTTTTATTCATTTTTAGATTCTTCCTTGCAATGTCTCATTGGAATCATCTTAAACAGAACCCCATATTTAGTTACTTCTGTTCTAGTAGCAACGGTAATTTTTAACTTACACGAAATATAATAGTAAGATGTTTAGTAAAATAGGCCCAAGGGCTCGGGATGATAACACTTACTTCATTCTCAATTGAGATTTTTCTCATTTTTTTTAATTCTGTTGTTATACTAAAAAAAAATATTTGGCCATAAAAGAAAGTATTGATAAGAAAAACCATAGTAAGACAATATTAATTCAACGAAGGCAACATTGAAAAAAAGAGAGAAATTTCAATTCGTTAAGTTAGAAAAAATGTCTTAATGTTTCACCTTCATAAAGGGGTTATTATTATCACAGGTTATTGTAGAAAAACATCAACTAATGAATTTTATCTTTATGTTCATAATCAATATATTTTAATTCTAAGTTTGAGTAAATTAACAATTGAGAATGAGAACAGTTTATACTCTCGGGTTCAGAACTCAAGTTTTTGGCAATTATCTTAATGTAGAATGATAATTACACACCTTTCTATGTAAGCATTTTCTAAATCCTAACCTCTATGTGATCTAATCTCTAAAAAAATCTTTAAAACTTCAATTTTACAGAGTAGCTAGATGATCCTTTTTCGCGTGACGGATCACATACGAATTAACATTTGATTTGATTAGACATGACACACTATTACCATTCCTTCAATTAATCTATGGTTCATCAACAGTCTACACCAGTTTAACACAGTAAGCTGGCTTCAGCCGGCATTAGAACCTTTAATACCCCCACCCCGAAACGGACACATTGTCGGTTGAAACCAAATTTTCTCAGTTACTTCCTTATTTACTTGGTCCTCTTTACATTGATTTAGTCGCGGGTATTAGATTTTTATAAACAGGAATGTTGGTTTAATTTTCAACTACCGACATTTCGATGTTGTTTCAATCGTTTTACGTCCGCTGGAATCTTTCAGAAAGAAATGCGCCAGCTGCGAAAATTTTGTGAAATTAAATTTAAGAAGCCAAAAATCTTTGTCCATCTCGTAAAATATGTTTTCGTTTACTGAGTATTATACATATACACATGTAGTCTAGTTAATTAACTATATGGTGTTATAAAGTATCATTTAACAAAAGTACCGTTTGAACCTTTCTTGCATATGATATTCGTTGGATTAGTTCAGACTTTACCACTAAGACTAGTGTTTTTGTTTTTTTCTCTCCAATTGTTTTAACCCTTTTCCTGCCCAGTGATTGCATTGTTTTAAACAAATCATCAGTTATTTCCAAATTTTAACTAGGGTTGCTCAAGTCTTCCCTGCTATAATAAAGTAAAAAGCAGACAGTGTTTGCTAGGGTCAGACTGCATATCGAAAGGCTTATCTTAGGCTATACTGTCTGTAAAGTCTTTGTAGACCGAAGCCTATTATCAATGAGGCTGTGTTTGACAATTCCAATAATTTCGCACGTGAACAAAGCAATGCCCCTGGCCAGCCCGTATATCCGTACAGCTTTTCTTTGCGCTCTGCAGATAGATAAGGTCAGCGAATATTCTTGTTGTATTGCTTAAAAGCCTTGATTTCTGAAAGTTTGTGCCTAGTTCAGTTGTAAGCAAGGTCAGGAAAAGGCTTAAATGTAATCTTTCCCTTCAGGTCTAGAAGTACTCTGGCGCCAAGGTTTGATGTGTGACGTAACACTTATAACACCTGAGCGGAAACGATTGTCTGCACACAGAGTTGTTTTAGCCACATGTTCGGATTATTTCTATAAACTCTTCAACGAAACGACATTGTCAAATGATACAGACGAAATCGAAGTGGAGGAGTTAGCCGGAAATATCTTGGATACAGTCCTTGAGGCGATGTACACTGGAAGAATCAAAATTGAAGCCAAGAACGTCGACGATCTTTTGAATGCTGGACACGTTTTAGGTATACAACACATCTTAGATGTGTGTGAGAGCTTTTTACTCGAATATGTCGGTAAGGATAATTGTTTACATCTCTTAGAAACCTCGATGAAGTACGGACTATCACGGCTAACAGACGCGGCTCTTGAAATTGCAGCAAAAAACTTCAAGGTTATAGCAAAGAAACCTCTTTTCAAAAAGTTACCAATCGACCATTTAATTCCTATGTTGAAACGGGATGATTTGGATGTTGAAAACGAACTTGAAGTATTTCATAGTGTAATAGTCTGGCTTAATGAAGACAAACCAAATCGGTTACAGCATGCCGGTGATGTTTTGGCCACAATTAGACTCCCCTTGTTGAGCCCTGCCGAGGTGGTTGATAATGTTGAGAGGTGTGGTTATTTGATGGACGTTGGTGAATGCCAAAGACTCGTCAAGGAGGCGTTACATTATCACCTGATACCATCAAGACAGTGTCTACTACAGGTATAGTCAAACTTCTTCATGGAGCAGCCCCCCCCCCCCCCCCCCCCCCAAAAAAAAAGGGAAACCCGCAACATTTGTTTGTGTAACTAATTCATATAACTGTTAAGAGCACCATGCAATTGACATTCTCCCCGATTGAAACAATTCTAAATCGCTTGTTCAGCATTTTCATTTAACGCACTCCTTCCTCTCAGTCAAATCTTTCAAAACGACCGGAAATCTTTCAAAACCGTAACAACTTCATTCAAATCTATCGATTCATTCCATGATTTTATTAGCTGGTTTGAATGTTGAATTTTATTATTATTCCATAAAGAGACATACTTGGTATGTTTTATTTAATTGTAAACGGCTAGAAGGCTTTCTGAATTGTCTCTTGGACAACGATTTCTGGTGAAACGCGTGAAAATACTTTGTATTTAGAAATAGAGCACTTGTAACTTTGGCCAAGTGTATAATGTCGCTAGTTTCGTTCAGTTTGAATGAAATTAATAGTTTGTAACCCCCATTTAAATTCACTCAATCTCTCTCATCCCGCTCAATCAATTTCACTTCAAGTTCTTTCAAAAACCTTTCATCACGCCAACTTCATGTAACTGTACGATATTATCCACTGTTGCCTGTGGGAATGACGAGTCAAAGAAACTTGCTTATCTACTATACGGGAATGACAACTTTATGAGTGGTCGCATTTTCACAAAATAGCATACCTTTTTCGTTCAAATCAAATTTCTTTCATTCGGTAATAGAAACTTCACGTAAAGTTCTTCTTGGTTGGAGGCTGTTCAATTATGTACATGTATTATATTTCAACGCAAATTTTAACTAACTCAAACTTGTGAATATGCATTATTAGCGAGTCGTATTAATCTATTTTTCTTCTTTATATGTAAGTCTCCACGCACTGTGCCAAGGAAGAAAGCCGATTTATGTTTGGTATGTGTTGGTGGATCTCATCGGCTGAACACTGATCCCGTCTCCGATTGCGTATTGAGGCTTGATGACGTCACAAATAAGTGGGAGCACGTGACTAATATTCCAGAACCTCGACACCACCATGCAGGTAAATTTGGATATTGCATAATATGGCCATGGTCACTTATTACTAGAAGAAATGTATTTTTTTCCACTAGTTAAAGTGACCACAACTTTTGGTGACATATACTTAAATTACAACAATCTCTTTATTCGGTATCAACTAATGTTAAATGAGAAATTTGGAAAGAGAAATTGTGAACTTACAAATGCAGATCTGTCATACCTTATGACGGTATCAAAGACTTATAAAATGAATGAAATAAAAATATGATATAGGAATAGTTGTAAGGAATCACAGAAATTAATAGATTTCTTCGCCAATTTTCAATTTCCGCCCTCATAGTTATTATCTTTGTTAATCATTTTTTTTCACAACAACCAACGAAATCCTAGTTACATGTGCGTAAACATAAATTCACTGATTTATTAAGTCTAAAGGAAAATAAGCTTGTGATTAAAAACTCACATTTCAGTATAGTTCGAAAGTTCATTTAATCTGCACATGCTGGGTAAGGAAATAAACGACGCCTTTTTTGTAATTGAAGACGTCTTTGAGCGTATTTCTCGTTGCCTTGAATGTTCAGAACTTATAACATGTAACGCCGAAAAGATCGGGAAGAGGTCAACAAAGGTCGGCGCATGAGGTTCGTTGCTTCATGAGACAAGTATTTCAGTACCTTGGTATCTGGTTGGGTAAAGCTTCCACACGGGTCCTCAATCATTACCCGTTACCCGACTATTATTTAATCACAATATTAATTTTGGGTATAAACTTCAGAAAAGAATCGAAGACTGTTTAAAACAGTCTTCAATTCCTTTCTGAAGTTGATATCCAGATGGTTCTACGGACTTTCAGCACAGAGTATTGAGAGTCCTGGCAACTTATTTTCGAGTGACTGACGCGCAAAACCCGTGTTCCTTAAAACCACGTCGGAATTTGTTTCTGTGAAACCCCTTTATAGAAATTCTGGATCGGCCTTTGCATTAACTGAATCAAAATAAATAAATAGACAGTAATCATCGGTTACTCGAGTACTCAGTTCTTGCTGAAAAGATATTAAATCTATTTCAAAATAATACAATGTTTACATGAAATACTTTGCACATATGGATTATATTACATACGCAGAGAGACAGTGTTCGCCTGTCTGGGTATTTATTTGTAGTGCTATTGTCATCAGCGACATGCAGCTAGTATTTATCTTATAACTATACAAATATCTATATGATAACATCCCGTATGATATTTTTTATGATATCACATAGTTATTTTTAGAACAATGATATAATGCGGTTATTTTTAGAAACTTGCATTTCAGTTAGAAACATCGACGAAAACAAGACAAATAAAGGATATAAGATAAATATAATACGTACTTAGTGTATGGATGAAAAAAAAAATATCTAACTCGGTTGTTAGAATTGATAATTGTCTCGGCAGAGCCTCGACAATAATCAATCATTCTCCCAACCTCGTTAGATATTTTTTCTCATACAAACACTAAGTACGTATTATATATGTAGCATGCCAGGTTCTAAAAGTGGTAATTTCAGGTGATCGATACAAATTGCAACTTTTTGGACCCCAAAAGTGCACAATCATTTCCAACATCCGTCTTCTACCAAAAGGTGGATAATGCTTATCATATGCGGAACGAGTAGCTGGAGATTCGGTAAAGATGCCGTGGTAGTACTGTTGATAGAAATACTAGGAATCGCTGCTTCGGTGCTCCAGTCGCCGTGATATGACTGACAAAATGTTACAAGCGGTATCAAACTCCTTCAAACAAGCAAATCAAATCAAATACAGTGGCTTGTTTGTCGAATTGAGAGTGGGCAGAACGTTGTTATAATTATGTGTAATTATTTGAAGTAGATACTATCAACATGTGAATAAATCATATTTCATTTCCTTGCCTTATCAACTGCTTGGCTATTATGGATGGCTTTACGCGCACGAGAATTCATCAATGGTTTAGGATTGCAGGTAGAATTGTATGGTGATCGAATGGTAACAAAAATTGGAATCGTTTTAAGGAATATTATTTTCATACCTAAGCAATTCAGTTATAGTCTATAATCTTGCTCGAGCGACCACGTCTATTAAGAGACTATTTTTATTCCATTCTTGAAATTAAATTATCTTTAAAGTAGGGACAGTTGGGTCAACAATAATTGAAAAAGAATCGTATGTTGTTAAAACTCACCAGAATCGTCTCAATGAGACGATTCTATTGAGATTTTACAACATATGATTATTGAGAAATTAGCAATTATAAGAATATTAAAAAAAGTATGTTTCATATTTGTAAACAAAACGTGTATAAAGTTCCAATTGAGCGATTGAATAGTGATGATAAGCTTTTCAACATCATGTATATTGGTACATCCTATAATTTTAATCACTTTTAAAGCTGCTCTTTCACAGATCGGGAAAAACGATATTTTTGATTTTTTTCTTAAAATCGATTGGAAGTAATGACCTCATCATGTTGAAGCCTTTAAAATAATACGATTCAATCTGGAAATGCATCGAAAGAAAGACTGATATTCCTGAATTGAGCGAAAAATTATTCTGAAAAATAAAGCAACTTCTAACGCCTTAAAAATAATTCTTCAATTTCAAGCCAACTTTTTACGCATGTGAATTCTGCATGCTTGTCTTATTCTATCAAAGATAAAGGTAAAAATATCTAAGAGCTGGAAACTTCATATCATTACAAGAAAATGAAAGATTATACACGGAAAGTAACAATTTTGTAATTTATAGACTCGAAATAAATAGACTGGATCTCTTACCGATCTTGCCGCTTCGAAAAAAAAATAAGTTTAAAAATTATTAGAATATGTTGTTTTTAGTGCCAATGCCCTTGTGTCATTCTAAATTGTCTAAAAATACGCACATTTCCAAATCTAAGACCAAGTTTTGTATTTTTTCAATGAAAAACTGTGAGAGAGAAGCTTTAAACCCAGACATCGTTCACCAAGTACTTGCATTTATTATTCCATTATATTTGCCCTGGCAGGGCGAAACCTAAGAAGCTGGTCGTTGTTTTTAATGGTAAGGTAAATAGCTATTATATATCTATCCACATTTGATAGAATGTTGACGGTTAACCTGGAGCGTTGAATCGTCTGTGGGTAACCAAACCCATGTACTTTCAGCTTGAATAAGCTGAAGTTACGAGGTTTGTGTAACACGACGATATAGTTTGTTCGTTTCGGCTTATCATTTGAGCCATTTTGATTTTCGTATAGAGTTATTTTCACGCTTTAACGACAATTGCAAAACTAACTTTTACAATTACCCATGATATTAAACGTAAACTTGCCAAATTAAGTAGAGGCTTAGCCGCGCCCAGCCAGGTGAATAATATCGCAGTATAACAAGACTTATGTCACCTACAACGCACCATATTTCTGATATTTGTACCTTTCGTCTCTGACGTAATGATGCTATAAACGCTCTGATAGCCTCGTAATTTGTGGTATCCGTATTAGCCAATAAACCAAGCTAGATTTCAAGCAAATTAAATTACTGTCGGAAGGAAAGTTCAGCAAAGTACCAAGACTAGCCCTGCGTTCAGGATAAAAAAACGGTGCAAATAGTTTTCCAATTATAACCCGCTTCGCACGCAAGCGCACGGGCAAAGCGGGGTATAATTTGAAAACTGTGTGCACCGTTTTGTGATCCTGAATGCAAGGCTGTCCGATCTTTTTTTACGAAAGAACTAACTTTACATTAACTATTGACTAATCCGCGTGATTTTATTATTTCAAAGTCCCAATATTTGAAATAAGTTGTAATTGTTTCCCTTCCGTGGAAAGAGACCACCCTGGAAATGGGGCCCGTTTTACTAAACTTCTTACTTTGCGCACATGTGAAAGGGTTGGATATACAACGTACATGCTTATATTTGGGAAAGGAAATATACATGATAGTAACGTAACAGATCCCCTTTCCCCTCTATTTTTTTAGCATGGAAAGCCAAATAAAATAATAAAAATACTTGGTGTGATTTTGTTTCATTAGCAAAAGCTAATATATATACACCATTAAAAACGCTCATGCGTTCATGATCCAAATGTGTGCGAAAAGTTTAGGTGGCAATATAGAGTTCCAAGCGGCTGTTGGAATTACAGTCTGGAATGAAACGAAATGCTATTTTGCTTAAATAAGGTCCAAAGCTTTCAGCCATTACTAGAGGCTTGCATAGACACATCCTCAAATACATGGCATTTAAGTATTTCTTATCCTAACATCAACAACAAATTGGGAATAATACCTTATGCAGTACACTTTATAAAGCATACCATGATAAATAGAAAGCAAATTTAATATACATTGAACTATTGTTGTAAAAGGCATACCCTATTCTTTCCGATTTTTAGCTATTTTGAATTATCTACCAGCCAATTACTCGAATTTCTAGTCTGTACCATTGAAACAAAGAAGAAACCGTTAAGACCTTGATTCTCAAATTGCTCATTCTGGCATTATTATTTGATTTAAGTGAACTAAAACATTTTTATCCCTCATTATACCCTTGAAATGCTATCGTTTTCACTATTTAATTTTTTGATTTCGAATATTTTTAGACTGGAACCGTATACTGCGCCCTTAGGATGTGGTATTACTCTTCAGTGTTTATTGGGGAACCAATTCAAACGTTCGAGTAAGTTTTATCATCGTGAACGTACAGTTTGATAAGTTCGTTTAGGGTATCAGCTTTCTAGCCTTGTTCGTGGTTTATTTATGTCCAGTTTGTTTTCTCAAACAATAGGTTATTTATTTCCTATTGACGAAATGCTACAATTCAACCCACACCCACGCAGTCTATAGCCTGTAATCTTTTGTCGTTTGTCGTATAAAGTAGTTGTAGACCCACATAATTAAGTCATTAATGCATTCATTTAATCTGTAATAAAACTTGTATAATTGTGGAAAATAGAACAAATAAGCACATAGCTTTCTTTTTTAGCTTTGAACTTCTTGTCTGGGAAATAATGTCGGTATTGGAAAAATATAAACTACAGCGATTTTTTTCAACGGTTTCGAATACATGTATTTTTGTTGAGATTATTTATTTTTTATTTATTCATTTATTTATTTATTCGATTTGTATTTTCTTTTTTCCTTTTTTTGTAGCAGCGAAACCTTTTTAGTTATTTCTCTCCGCTTGATTATCGAGATTTACCTGTAGATTGTCATTCGATGATTCCACCGGTAAACCAGTGAAATTTTCATAATGATAAATCCATTGTTTTGATAAATCTTTCTTCGAATTAGTTAACAGAAGTCGATTCAAGGCCCGGAATATTACTTTTCCCATCCTCATTTCAAATATTTTCTCTAATTTCAACTTAAAGTTCTGCTGTAATGCTTATATAAATATTCAAATAATAACCTGTTTATATTATCTTATATGTTCGTTCATTTCTTTGAATTCTTAATTTGAAAAAAGTCTCAGTTTAGCAAGAAAAAGTGTCACAATCTCTAGCCCAGAGCTAGGGATATATCGATATTTCAGAGAGAAACAGATTTATCTGCATATATGTGCATGCGCTGAGCCATATAAACTCTTATATGAGCCTGTGCGTGGGATTTCCAAAAATTTCAAAAAAACGCAAAGCAAAGACTCTGGTCAGACTGTTCATTCGCACAGTCTGACCAGAGTCTTAACTTTGCGTTTAGTGGATAGATAAAGTCTAAAAGTATCTGTAGACCATAAAGTAGCTGTAATTTTTCAGTATGTGGCTGACTACGCTGCTTAATGTTTGCCCCTCACGCACTATTCCAAATTGTTGGAAATGCCACACACAGGCTCATATCATTTTTTGTAAAAGTCACCAAGGCTGAAATACTTCGATTTTCAAATTTGATTGCGGATTCAAATCTAACTCAGGATGAACCACGTGACTCGGGTATATTTCAAGTGGTTAAATAGATCGGATCACATGGTAGGGTTACAAGCCCTTTAAATACAGATCTAATTTTCGACGTCCATAATGGGGGATAATTGTTAGTAAATTGTTGCGAACACACCGCACCTTGTCACGTTTTCCGAGATTTCATATACATCACTCGATGAAAGAGGCTAGAAATCTATGATATCAGATCACGCTCATAGATTTAACAAGCTTTTGTTGAATGGTATATCGACGGTCGCAACGTATTTATCAGATTTTGAACAAATTGTTTTGTTGTGTGTGTGTTGTTGTTGTTGTTTTGTTTTTTGTCGCCCAAGAATGAATGATATGCGCCTATATATATATATATACAATGTATACGAATTCCTATAAAGCCATTCAAAAAAGCATTCTAGGAAAAGTGATGCATGGTTAATGGTTGACTAAACTGTCTTATCTTCAGCTTATAATTTTGGTCGCACGACGATGATATCTCAAACGATCTATCCATTGTGAATGATCATGGCGATTCTTGAACCGAATATAAATATATATAAATATACTTATATAACAAAACAATTTATATGTAGCTTAGATAAATAAATATATATTAACAAAAAAAAGCTTTTAAACAATTCTTCTTTTTCTGGAGAAAATTGGCCATATTTGCTCATTGAATGTTAAATTTCAGATGTGTCAAACAATATTTTTACTTTATAATCGGATGAAAAATAGGTTTCATTCCTTTATAAGCTTCCGTAAAATAGCCCCCAATAAATCTCCTTTATAATGGATAAGTTATTTATGTTGTTATTTTTTTCTCCATTTCAGTGGCAGTTTTAAATGGATTTTTATACGTTGCCGGTGGTGATATATCACTTGGAGAGTGTGATCCCGTCAACACGGTACATCGGTACGACCCTCGCCAAGACACGTGGCTCCAGGTTGCGAGTATGAACCGCTGCCGTCAGAGTTTCCAAATGGCTGTAATGAATGGTACAATCTTTGCAGTAGGTATGAAATATAGATCCGATTTATTTTGCTACGAAAGTACCCATGCGCCACCGTTAGAAAATGGTGAAATACATGCATTACATACATGTATATGATATTCATAAGCTTATTTGAAGTAACTTTTCTTGTTGTTTTAATTTAAACTGTCTCCGCGATTCGGATGCGTATAAACATCATCGGCGTTTTGGTCAAGACAATCGGAATATTTGAAAGAAATAAAAATATATTTTTTTTATATACGTTGGAAGCCTGCATGTACCTCGCCCACTTATATTTAAAGGGTAAGCTTCGATAAGTTAAAATGAATGGGTTTCACAATTATTCAAAATATCTTTTATATCTTTTGAGTTTCTTACCATATTTTTAAGGAAAAAGCGCCAGTTGAGGCGCGTTATCATAATAAAAAAGGCCTTCAATTATAAAGTCTACTTATTTCACGCTATATTGCAGCTAAAAATCAACTCATTGTATGCATTTTGAATAAGGTCCTATTCCGATCAACCACTCGGTTAATTTAGATTGCGCAGAGTAAAAGTACTTCCAACGTTGCAGAACAGCGAATTACGTTTAGACTAAATTCGACTTAACCCAATTCATTTCATTATAAAGTTTTAAGTAATGTGTTTTCGTTTTGTTGTAATATGTGAATCCAATATGTGATCGTATTCAATTTCCTGTTTATACTTAAAGGTTTCCTCCCTATTTCTCCATAGATAACTGCTAGGGGGTTGACTTTTTAAGATTTCTTCTTAAGAACTTTGTATGCATTAATTGTACTTTCTTCCCAGGTTGATAACCCCATAACTTAGATCCAAAACTTAATACTGAGCCAAAGTGGTTATCGAAAAGTTTAAATTTTGTATAATTGGCAATTCCATATCAAGAAATACATGTAATTTGAATGGGCTAAATTGGACTGCCGATGCCCGTTTTGCAACGTCATTTTGTGTACAAAACCAGATGCCACTTCTATAAAAGATTGAGCCTAAATATTTTAAACAGTTGACGGTTTCTATAGCTGTATCGCTGTATCGTTGATTTTGAATGTATGGTGTGTATGGCTGCCTTTTTCAAAATTCATAGCTTTTGACTTGGCAGTATTAATTTTCACTCAATATTTGACATTAGTTATAGATATCGTTCAGTACAGACTGCAAAGATTCGAGTGATTTCGCAAATATTACTAGGTTGTCAGCATATAAAAGTATGATTGAGTTGTGTAATTATTGCGGATACACTAGTTCAATTTGTAACTGCTATAGTGATTGATAGTAAGCAGATTCCGGTAGTTGCTTTACATTTTCGACTTGGAGAAGGAGCGGAAGTTCAAGTCGAATCTGGCCGATAATATAGTTAGAAATTTCAACCAATAAATAAACCAGACTTATTCATCCATTACTACTTCTCTAGCCAGGACTTCATAAAAGTGTGTGGAAATCAAATCTGCAGAGAATTCATTAAATGTGTGACCCGTCACGCGAAAAGGGGCCATCTAGGAGCTCTGTAAAAAAGATATTTGAAAAAGAGATTGGGTCCAGCATAGAACAACCAGAGCTCGCATTTCAAAAATTCTTTCTTGGGAAGGCAAATCGATCATTCTAGATTCAGAAAAAAAGAAAAGTGCGAACAGTTTCGATCCTAGTCAGTCTGCGCAATCCGCGCAGTCTGACTAGGGTAGGCACTTTTCGCACTACCCATATGGACACTTTTTGCGTGACGGGTCACAAGTGTTTTCAATCACTCTTACTCATTAGGTGGGAGAGCAAGTCAGAACGAGTCCTTGTCCTCCGTGGAACGATATGACCCGTCACGTGATCAATGGGATCAGGTAGCACCAATCACATACGCTCGACGATGTGTGGCGCTTTGTAATCTTGGCGGGAAACTGTATGCTGTCGGTGGTTCTAGTAAGTATTACGTCTCAGAGGATCAAGTTCGTGGCCAATTAGACAAGTCCAATTAGTGCTAGACTGGTAAACCTGGCCCTTTAACGCTACCACCCCACCCCTCACCCCAACCCGATTGACTATCGGGCCTGCCTCAATCTTTTGATATATCTGAGGATGGCGTAGATAGGACAGGTTTATCGGTTTAGCGATAGATTGAGGCAGGCTCACCAGCCAATGTTAGTGTTAACTAAGAGAAGTTAATTTATGTTGATGTCGTGCTTTGCGATATATTTTTGTCGAAAATGAATTTTAAGTAGAATCGCAGTCTTGTGAAGAATATCACATACGCTAGATGAAGCGTTGCGTTGCAGGCGTACTATTTCAACTTGAAGGCGTATTAAAGATAGTCCCTCTAATTAAACTTTTTTGTGTTTTTTCTCGACTTTTAAGTCCATCCTTTCGTATATCAGTATAAGCATAAGTGACGCCTTCAAGTATTTCGAAGAGTACAATTACATAATTCGGGAAGCGACCATTCTGGTGTCATTGTTATAACGAACAAGCGTACAAGTATATAATTTAATATTAGTTGTCCTAATTACTATTCGTGCGTTCTGATTGGCTGAATATTTGGTTTTATTCCCAATGTTACAATTTTGAGTACGCAGTTGTTTTGTAAGCTTCCGGAAAAAACTAATCCCGTAAGAAATCTGTTTCTTAGCCGGCAAATCTTAACATTTTTATTATGAAAATTGAAGATAGTATTTTCTAATTTAATGCAGGAATGATAACGCTTTGCATATCCATACAGTGTGATGAAGTCTTTAGTTTCATACCTCCATGAAACCAACGAATACCATCTTCATCTCTAAATTGCTTTTGAAATCGATTGTGGTTCGATAATTTTGAACTTCAGAAAGTATATTACTTATGTGCTATGTTTTCGTCGTCTGTCTTGAATTTTGTATTATTAAAACAATTTATAATATGACCTACGTCGCGGGAGTGAAATAATCCCGTTGAATATTTTTGATATTACTCGGGTGTTATTACACTAGTGGAATAACTATGCAAATAAGCTCAGAACGAATAGCAACGCTATTTTGTAACCGCGAAAATGACGTCATAATGTGTATATTGTGACGTCAGTTTTAAACGGCGTTACAAGTTTCGCGGAAAATTGAAATAATGAATTTCAAGAATTTTGGCGATTTTTCGCAAAATTCGTGTCATATTATAAATATAATATAAAATTTGTGCTCATAAAATACAGAATTTATTAAACTCATCATCTAAAACAGATAAAAACTCGGCGGAGCCTCGTTTTTATCTGTTTATAGATGACTCGTTTAATAAATTCAGTATTCAATGACCACTCATTCAATATCCTCTATATCTCAACAGACAAAAAGCAAAGAGCTGGTAGGTGTTTGCTTTGAAGATTCATTTGTGTCAAAAATATTTTTGATTGTATATATGTAATTTACAGCATATTATAACAACACTTCACTCTGTTGAAAATCAAACAAGAGACGATTCTGATAAGTTTTAACACAATTTGGTTTGTTTGTTTAAATGGGATATTTCAGTCATATCGCGTCCGTTGAATCATCATCAATGGATTCCGGATATTTCGCCATCAGAACTATCATTGCATCCTTTCCTAGCCTCTAGCTGCTATCTAATATGGGGTTTCCGTTATCGACTCATTGTTGGGACACAAATAATCGGAAAGAATGAGTGCTACCGTCGGGGATCGATCCCGAGATATTAAGATTGACAGTCCGCTGGGCTATCAACTGGTCCATGACGGCGGCTTTTAATGATATTTGACCAAGTTACTACATATAAACAACGTCTAGTACTCGAATTTTATTGTGAATGAATTTGTTTAGTAGTTGCAGAATAGAAGATGTCCTTAAACACAGATTAATGCTGTAATAAGATTGCATGTTTCTTTCTTTATTTTAGACGAGAGAGCAGTTTCAAGTAGAGCTGAAAAGTATAGCAGCCATGACAACAAATGGGAAACCCTAAAACCAATAAATATCCCACGGTTTTTCGGCCATCTTATTCCATATAAGGACCACTTGTACTTAGTAGGAGGAGCTACTATTGACGACAAGGGCGAAATCGTGTGTATTCCTGAAATAGAAAGGTGAGCATAATAAATAGAGGATAAATAGAGGATATTGAATGAGTGGTCATTGAATACCGATTTATTAAAAGTCATATATGAAAAAGATAAAAACGAGGCTGTTGCGCCTCGTTTATATCTGTTTAATATGACCAGTTTAATAAATTCGGTATTTTTAAAATGAACACAAATGGGATTTTCTATTTATAATATGACCTGAGTTTTTACAACAAATCGAAGAAATTCCAGAAATTAATCGGTTCAAGTTTTTCTGCGAAACACATTACGCTCTTTGTAAAATGACGTCAACAAATGCATTTTTACGTCATTATCGCAACGAAAATCTAACGTCTGTATTCACTCTTAGCTCATTTGTATAATTAGTCCTGTAGTGTAATAACGTTTTCAACGTGTTTATTTCACTCTGGCGACGTAGTTCATATTATAATAATTCAAGTATGTATTTTGGCGAGCCAAGGGAGATGCCCACTACACGTTCTATTCACGTGTAGAAGGCTTTACCCTTGGCTAGCTAAGATGCAAGAAACGTGGCATGTGAGTATTAAGTAACTCCGTTAAACTAATATACATGTTAGAAATAGAGGTATTATATAGCAAGGGTTAGAGTTTTACTCGTTCTATCATGAACGACTTACTTTTTGGACAGTTTTTGGTTTCAACATTCTGTCAACTTAACTCTTTACTTTTATTTCCGGTAAAAAGGTACTCTGTAGCATACAATCAATGGACCATTCTGACAGAAATAAGGACGCCGCGTTCTGAGTTTGGCTGTACACATATCAAGGAGAAAATCTACATATTAGGCGGGTATAATTGGAATTCTAAAGAGAGACCACGTGATGTAGAGTGCTACGATATTGACACTAACTGCTGGACAGTTCTACCGGAAATGGAACGACCCGTGACCGGAACTGTAGCCGCCATGTTGACTCTTTATCGAGAGAAGAAAGAAAGACGTCGCGTTTGCATAAAAGAGTGAAATAATAAATCTGTTCTTGTTCGTATATTTTGTTTGATATTTAATCTTGCTGCAAACCATTTCAAAATATCCAAAACAGTTGTACTCTTTTTCAATATTTCGGCTTTAAGCCTTTATCAATAAATCAAACTACAAATATAAATCTTTCAAAAATTTCAAGTCATTGTCCACCATTTTTATGAACAGTTATAAAATGACGTTGATAATAGAACGTGACGTCATTTTGGCACAGTAACGTCATTTCGCGCATTGACGTCATTTTGCGCCCAAATACAGTCTTGTACACTGTAACATCATTAGTATGCCGTGGAGAGTGATCTGTGCGAGGTTTTTTTTTTACATTACATCCACTAGGCCTGACAGTCTTTAGTCTATGTATCCAGGCTCCACCTCTATTCTATTCTCAATGGGACATGCTTCCAAAATCATTACAGCTATGTTGAGAGTGATCCTTTGTACCAGAATAGAAGTTCAATGGCTTATCCTTCATCGTTCTTTTATCCCTGAGGTGCTCTGTTATTCTCTCTCTCTCAGTTCCCGTTCTGTTTCTCAACGTACACTATGGTTTGACACATTGTATATGATAGCCCGTATATTACATATCTTGTATGACATTTCGAAATACGCCAAGTTTAACTTTGCATTCGCATTCACCGGCGACCAATATACTTTTGATGGTAACGGAAAGCTGTAATACCATATCCAATCTGAATTATGATTTTTAGAAATGCCATGGAAATGTCTCATTTCATTTATCATAAAATATTATAATTCTTATTTCAGCCGTTTTTCCCATAAGCTACCATACTCTGTTGGTCTCCTTAGTGTTCGCTTACTGCAAGTTTTGCTGTTCATGTACTTAAAGAGTATGGTATACACATGCAAATGAAAAATGATCTTAAAGCTTAATCAAGAAAGAGAAAGAATGTGAGGTCGTCATTATATTTGCTCGGAAACATACTTCAATTGTTTTAATAATTTATTTTCAAAGACGTCTTTTTTCGCCTAAAATCGACGCCATGTTGAACATCGTTGTAAAAGATTTATTCTAAACAGGATGTACACTGTCATAGGCTCTTAAAAAAGTTACTTTTATATTATTCCGTATTATAATTGATATTATTATAATTGTAGAACTAAAATTATATACCAATTAAAACATTTGGTCCTCTATAAAGATGCATTTGAATCCCGTTGTCTATAGAATTATATCAAAACTGACTAGGTTTACAATGAGGACTGATATTACGAAATACCCTGTGCATTGTCTGCCAAACGTGAAATGTCGTATTTTACTTAAATTAACAGGGTTTTATTAAAGGCCAAAATTTGTAATAAAAAAATGTCAAAGATCTGTAAAGAGGGAGAGTGACGGATTTCCGTCTTTTTCTCTTGTACCGGACTCTATTCTTTATAGTCGTATTCTGCGTGATTAATGAACTGGCAGGGCGGGGCTTAACCGAGACGTAATTTGGCGAATTTACTTGTCAATAGTTTGGATTCTTTCAAATTTTTGTCGGTAATCAGCGTCAACGCGTGCAAATAACTGTATCCTTAAACCTAAAGGATTCGCGTGCTTTGAGAGAGTGAACACATTTCATCGTTTGGTTACCAAGGCCTCGTAACTTCGGCTTGATTAAGCTGGAGTTACGAGGATTTGGTTACCAATCTACGATTTAAAGTCTCGAGTTATTTATGTCGACTCTCTTTAGGAGTAGGTTATTTTAGATAAAAGCTGATTTCCCTTAACCTTAAGTGCAACGACCCGTTACTTAGGCCCCGCCCTGCCAGGGCATTAATTATGGATAATACCAGGGAGAAACCACTCTCCGTGGTAGGACTTCAAATTCTTCGGTAAACAATAGTCAGGAAAGGCAGCCGTCACATTAAAGGTTAAATTGTGAATAGCATCCGTCACATTGATAGCAAGAGCTTGACGATGGTAACGTAAAATTGAATATTGTGGAGCTACCAATATCTGTGGGGAAAAAAGACAAGTATTTCATTTAGATAAAAAGACAAGCACAATATTTTAACAAAGTTAATTATTGTCGTGTACGTTAAGCTTGAAAAACATATCAAAATAATACAATATGGATTTGAATTGCTTCAAGTCTTGTTTTGTGAAACACAAGCATATTTACATTACTCTGACCATTTAGTGTATTGAAGGACTAAATAATTTGACAATTCTCATTTAAGATAATATGAATGAATGCATTTAGCAAAAATAAATGTGCTTTAGAAATGTTATTATGCTGAATATGCCTTTTAGTGCGACATGGATTTAGTTTGTCTTTTACGTTACTCAAAGAAGTTTTTTTTCCTTTTTTCAGAATGAATTCAGTCCTAGATATAAAGAACTCAATTGATTGTATGACATTCGTAAATGTTATAGCGAAAAAAATTTAGGTAACTTTCAGTTTCGATGTTTAAGCTTATACTACCCTTAGTATCTTTTCAAAAATCAAATCAAAATAAATATTCTGTTTTAACCGTATGTAGATCAACATAATGTTTTTGACGCAAATGCTTAATTTGAATCATTATCTAATTCAGAAACATAAAAATAGCTATATTTTAGTAAATATTTACCAAATATTTACCAAAATTGGTTACTATGACAAGAAAACTACACCAAGAGTAATTATTCAATAGCACATATCAAACTGACAGGTGACATATATGATCATGTTTTCTGTGCTGAAAAATATTTCATAATGTATTAGCAATTAATTTATATTTCAATCGTAAGCATTTAAACGTACACCGTATTTGCTTATTTACTTTTTAACATCAGAAAAAGAAAAACAAAGTCCATAAAAGGGTACCTGCTTACAAAATATGCAACGAACAATACATTTAAAACTACCCAACCATAGGATTTCAAATCACCAAAAGGAAAAAAACTAATACACGCAGCAAATTCGAACAGAGAAGTTGCAAATAACATATGAAAACATACATTTTCAAAAAGGAGATAAACTTTTAAAATGATTTTTCATTATAAAGACGGTTCTATGAAAGACGGGCTGTCAAATATGGTTATAGTTTCATCCAAATCAGTATATTTTTTTTCAACTGTCTATCATTCAATTGTATAATCGCCCATCTTTCTATCATTTTCCACATATGAATCGTAGTAACTCGGCTGTTAATTTATTTGACATCTCTTGACATTGAATAAGCCTTCTGATTGGGGGGTCTGGAGACAGGGAAGATATTGCGTTAATGACCTGCTTAGTTAAGGATTGAGATGCCCCTTGTGAGAGAATGTTACTTATGTTCGTATTTTGGGAGCGAATTTTTAAGGGTTTGGTCACATACACCTCGTTTGTATTACTTAACCGTAGTAATTAATCGCCTCAGTTTAGACCGTTAAATTTGCGTTGAAAAATGTATCTTTAGCTATAGTCACATTTACAGCATTTACGAAACTCATGATCATACACAATGTTAAAGGAGTTTTCCAAAGGAAAATCATTAGGAAACCTCGGTTAAAGTTCATTACTGCCGAAACGTTGTGGATCTATTACGGATCCACTACCTTAATACGGATCGAGATAACAAAGTTTTGAAGTACTCATGGACTATTTTAATATTGAGAGTATTGATTGTTTGGGTCTTTGTGTGCTATATCTTTTAATGTGCAGCATTAATTGAGCCTGTGCATGACATTTTTACAATTTCAAATGTTCGCCAAGCAAAGACTCTGATCATCCTGTGAATCCGCACAGTCTTTCCAGGATCTTTACTTTGCGCTTTACAGGAAGATAAGGTCTGAAAGTTTGTTTAGACAGATAGAGAATCCTTTAATTGCAATATGTGACTGTCTTATTAATTGCAACTCAAAAAAATGTCAAATTGTTGGAAATGTCAAGCACTGGCTCAATTACTATAAAGTAACTACATCTGAAAGGATTTGCTCCTTGCGATAGCTGTATGTGCCAGGAATTGTGATTTTTACCTGACAGAATATCTGTCAATCTGGAACGTTTTGATTGGTTTAAGGAAACCTCCCAAAGCATCTGATTGCTGTACATGTAAGGTTGTCACTATGGTGATCGAACGCTTATATGGGCCTGTGCATAACATTTCCAACTATTTGAATTATGCGCTGAGCAAAGACTCTGACCAGTCTGTGCATCCGCACGGTCTGACCAGAATCTTTGTTTAACGCTCTGTAAATTGATTAGAGTCTAAAGTATCTTGGAATAGCTTGGCAATCCCCTAATTGTCCTTTGTGTCTGTATATGTAGCTCATGGTTGATCCTTGAACCTCGCACACAACTCAAATTGTTGAAAATGTCATGCGCAGGCACATATATAGAGGGTAAATCCTAGCAGATAATCAATCTTCAGTATGAGACTCACCCGTACGGTATTTTAAAGTTTCCGAAGTAAGAAACAATTATTTATTAAATGATTTCATTTTCGCGTTGCTTTGCGTATATCCTTTCCCCCATCAGACTTTTTTCATGGGCACATCAACGGGAAGATGAAATTATTTCCATTATAACACCATCAATCCAGAAATTATTTTGCTTTTATAATATGACCGACATCGCGGGAGTGAAATAAACCCGTTGAATATTTTTGATATTGCACGAGTGTTAATTACACTAGTGCAATAACTATGCAAATGAGCTCAGAGCGAATAGCAACGCTATTTTGTAACCGCGAAAATGACGTCATAATGTATATATTGCGACGTTATAAGTTTCGCGGAAAATTGAAATGTTGAATTTCAAGAATTTGACGATTTCCGCAAAAATGCGGGTCATATTATGAATAGAATATAAAATTTGTGCTTATAAAATACCGAATTTATTAAACTCGCCATCTATAAACAGATAAAAACTCGGCGAAACCTCGTTTTTATCTGTTTATAGATGACTCGTTTAATAAATTCGGTATTCAATGACCACTCATTCAATATCCTCTATATATATCTTTATCTGGGTATGAAATTAATGAAGAATGATATTGAGGTTGGAGGTTATTGAAATCATCATCATCAGGAATGAGTATGCATGTATCATTTCTAACCAAAATGAAGTTAAACAACTTCGAGTAGACGCTATCGATTCGATACCCCTTGAATCGTGAAGATGGTGTTAAGATTACCAAAGGACAATAATCCCAAAAAATGGCAGGCTGGAGAAACCATTCTATGTATAATACATCTCCAGCTTGTGATGCAATTTCAAGGTTCTAGCACTAGCGTTTTTATACGCCCGAAGGGTCGTATTATGTTATGGCCCCGGTCGTCCGTCCGTCTGTCCGTCTGCCTGTCCGTCCGTTAGCAATTTTTGTGTGCGCAACTCCTCCTAAACTATCCATGGGAATGAGCTGAAACTTGGCACAATTACTCTCTATCAAGTCTAGTTGTGCATAAGATCTTTGAAATTCAAATCGCTCCAGTCATTCCTGAGAAATCTTGAATTATCTGCCCTTGAATTTAACGAAAATCACTATAATTTGATCACTATATTTTGTGCGCAGAACTCCTCCAAAAGCCAATTGCACTGAAAGGGTTCAAGACACAATTACTCTCTATGATGTCTAGTTGTGTAAAGACCTTAGAAATTCAAATGGCTCCAGTCATTCCAGAGACATCTTGAATAATCTGCCCTTGAATTAAACGAAAATCACTGTTTTTTATGTGCAGCCCCTTAACTGCTCAATTGAAATGAGCTGAAACTAGACACAATTACTCTCTATGATGTCTAGTTGTGCATAAGACTTTTCAATTCAAAATGCTCCAGTCATTCCTGAGAAATCTTGAATAATCTGCCCTTGAGTTGAATAAAAAAAAATGAATAATTATAATATGCCCACTTTTATTCTTTCGTTGATTTTGTATTATATAATGCATCCTTAGCGGGAACGTTGATGTTTGTGACGTCATATAAACCCACGTTCGAAACGACGCGCTTTTATGGCTGCGCCCGTATTATCCCCGAGGTCTATTCCGAAGAATCGTCGAAGGTTCCCGATTGCGTCATTAGCGTCTCATCTTCACCTTTACGTCACTTCTCTGATGTAACTCTCGCTTCGGACGTCTGCGTGCATGATTTCTTTTCCGGAAGGACGGAAAACAGACGGAGGTTGTGCCAAAACCAAATGTATTGTTCATGGGGAAGAAAATGACGATGCATCTACTCAACCTAAGATCGCACAGGAATTGAGCCTAATTGAGAATATTGAAGAATTTTTTGTCTCAAGACGGATGTATGAATGATGATGAGGTGATAATGAAATCATGGGTCATATACCAGAAATTTGAGCAATTTTATACATAAATATCACACATCGAGATATCTAAGAAAGCACATTGCGAATCCCCATTGTCCACATACTAAATTATATACTAAGTTCCAAAAGAAAGTGTGCACTTTTGAATTTTGAATATTTCTGAAATTAGTCATAAAACGTCGTATGACTATCCCACAGAGTATGTACAAACGATATCCGAAAACAAGATTGCGCGATTGAGCAAAGATTATCTGTGGGATTGAGACATTTGATTTTGCATGTTTTGCATGTGCTTCACGCGTGAGATGGATGATTGGTCTGAAAATACATTCAGTTGAATCTTTGTGGCTTACCTAAGCATAAAATCACATCTTCAATACAATTGTGCATGATGCTACAGCGAAGTTTGACTACTAATAAACGTCGTTGATAAAAATCGAACCTTGTCAGATTTAGAACGCCACCAAAATTGATTGAGCATTCATGTTCCAGTAGGAATCAATGTCATCATTTTTCAAAACCTTCAATAAACAAAAGTAGATGTCATAGAACGTCATAGCTCCATTCAACGACAAGTAACCGGCTAAACAACGTAGCAGTGTCTAACGTTGACGTACACGTAACGTCTGCATAAAAAATTAAAACTTTTGTTTTGAAATGGCTTGGAATGGCTTCGAAAACCCTACAATACAACATCAACACATAGCTCTTACACAAGAAAAAGTTGTAAAGGGGTCAAATCTCAACAATTTAAGTTATGCCTGCGCGTATGCAGCATGCGATACTTTATCCAAATCTGATTTGACTTTTAATTTCAAAAGGTCTTGACTTAAGTATGGCAAAAATTTCAATTTCATAGTTTTACTCGAACTTTGTAAAAATCAAGAAAAATGCAAAGTGATAGTGCACACTTTCTTATGGAACTCAGTATACTTACGATTAAGATATTACAGGTTGTAACTACGGTAATCTACGATTGAGTTTATGGATGAGCGAGAATAAATTGGTGTATGATTACGGTCATCAGGGACAAATTACTTTACTAAAAACGAAAACGGTCTTTCGAACATTTTTTACGTTTTCACTGTGTGTTTACACGGTCCACTTCGACTATTTGCGTTAAAAGTCTTTGAAAATTTCTTGAAATGATAATGACGCTACCATTATACTCATGAGTTCGCCTAACGTTGATCACTGCATCTACCCGGCTTATTTCGACTTACTACGTAGTAGTCATTCAGCTACGGTAATTTAACGACTGGCTAAATTGATGCACAACTACGATCTTTTATGTTATTAAGGTAGTGGACCCGTAATAGTTTTCGAACGTCTCGGAAGTAATGAAATTTAACAGTGTTAACCGAGGTTTCCTAATGATTTTCATTAGGAAACATCGGTCAACATTGTGAAATTTCCTGAGTTCCAATATATTGCGAAACTATTACGGGTCCACTACCTTAAACGTAAATGTGGTCAATGGATCACACATGTAGTCGAGATAAATGTAATCAATCGTGTGAAAATATAGTGTTCGGCAGTTGAAAACCCTGGGGCATGGGGACAGAAAAAAGGATTAAGGCTGATTTGAAAGCACACATATTCATTTCGATGATTCTTACTTCAATAATCTATAAGAAAACACAATTGGTGGAAGATGATATTTATAAAGGTATGGAACTGAAAGCAAAATCACGTTTATAGCTATGAATCCACTTCGCGCATTAGTACAGTACAATAAAGTTTTTCGTTTCTTGCCGCCATGTAAGTTTTCGTTTCAAATAAGTTCATATCATCTATTGAAAAAAACCCAACCATTTCTTAAATTCACTATGCAATAGAAGTCGCGAAGCCTTTTAAGAAGTATGTATACACAGAGGCTACATCTGCCCTGCGTTATTAATACGGTGTAAATTGTTTGTCAATTTTAATTTGCTTTGCATACAATGGCACGTGCAAAGCGGGGTTTTATTTAACAAACAGTTTGCAACATTTTGTCACCCTGAACGCAGGGCAGATGCCCAGAGCTTTTTCGAGATATCGTCACTCCCTTGAGTTATAAAAATTCTTCAACCAGCCCGTGCGATTTCGAGACTATTTTGGCATCATTTCGTGTAACTTTTTCAAATATATATTTTTATATTTTTTATAAGAATTCCAGCTTTTACCCTCGCATAAAAATAAGATCATTTTATCATTCCGATCGAAGTATCTATAAAAATGCCGTAGTTTATATCATTCATTATGTCATTGCGTCTATCCTTAATGACATATTTCTCAGATCACATTATCCTTAGGCTATTCATAAAATGGTGATAGCTGGCAACAACGTTTTCTATATATGAATGCGTACATTGTAAGTTGTTAATCATTTTCTAACAGGATGTCTGTTGAATGAACAAAATTCAATTACTTTTGTGATCCGTCACGCGTCACTATCTGGAAACTCCGTGAATATCATTTTAAAAAGGATTGGGCCCAGTACAGGTCAACAAGTGGTCACATTTTAAAAATGCTAAAGCAGGAAGGTAGAATCAATCTAGATACAGATAATCGGGCAATTTGATTGACTGTGTAAAATGAATCATAATTTATTTAGCTTGTTTATATATTGGCCAACTTTGTACAGTTTGGTCTGAATCCCTTCAGTGCCATCATCGACATCATCATCGTCATCATCTTCTCCTTCATCATCATCATCATCATTAGTTAATGAGCCTGTACATGAAATTTCCAACAATTTCAAATGCTCGTGAGGTGCAAACATTGTGGGGAGTAGACAGCAATAGGCTGTAAATATAAAGTTACTTGATGGTCTACAGATACTATTAGACCTAATCGCATAATGAAGACTCTGGTCAGACTGTGCGGGTGTATTTATTCTAGCGTTATTTTTGTGTCACTTTGTCATATTGTCTCTATTATGTACATATACTTCGTTATACGTGAATAAACCAACTCTTTGAAATAAAACCTCAAACAAACAAACAAAAAAACATAGAAGTAAAAGTTAAAGTGAGAGATCAAAAGTGGAATTCTCTATAACTTTACGTTGAAAACAGACCTGTCATTACTCATATAAACCTAATATATATCTATTCATACATATGTTTTTCAGTGAAAGTTGTTTTTTTTTATTATTATTATTTTTTATCTTTTTTTACCAAAACTATTCATCGTGAACACATATTCGGTTTACCTCACGATGAAAGTGTTTCATTCGATGTCTATTTCATTGGTTTGAGATAAAAATCTAATGAGAGACGTCAGAATAAATTCATGCCTGTTTAACTTGGTTGCTATTGAAGAAAAGCATTCTCGTTTATATAAGTCAGCTATAAATAGAAGAGCCGGTTATCTCAAAGAGATTATCTTTTATCCGAGAAGATAAATGCTTCAAATAAGGCTTTTTATGAACGTATACTGTCTTATTATCTATGCTGACGAAATACTTGGACATTTTATAATATTCTCTATACGACAAGTGGGCACGTGAGAGAAAAACCATGACCCGCGTAGCCGATTGTTATTTAATCTGTTTCTTGTCATATATAATAAGTTATATGACAAAAAATACGGATTTGATACAATAGCAACATTGTCCCTATTCATATGTTTATACGTTGTGTAACGAGAAGTAGGCATATGGTTATTTAAAAAGCTTTTATATCTAAACTACATGTAACTTACAATAGCTTTCATTGCCTCAATACAAACAATCTTCAGCTTTTGCGGGCAAATGTTGTTAAAGCCTCGGTTGATATTATTCCAAATTGATTCTGACAATAATTCTGCCTAAATTATGCAATCTGCACTCATTACCCCTCATTTGTCAATGAAATAAATACGACTTGCACTTTTCTTCTCTCTCAAAAGAAAGAAGAGCAAATGACGCTTAATTTGCTGTCGTTTTTGTTGCTGTTCCAGTCAAACCTGTCTTAAGCAAGCACCCAAGGGACATTAAAAAAGCGCTTGCTTAAGACAGGTGCTTGCTTAATACAGGTCAATTTAAGTGCGAATGTTTCTTTTTGGTACTCGATGACCGCTTGCTTAAGACAGGTTGCTTGCTGAATACAGGTGGCCGCTAAGACAGGTTTGACTGTATTGTTATTTACTCGTCCACATAATAAGATCTAGTTCAATTGTATAATGTCGAAAATATATTTTCGTTTTGTGAAAAAGCGTTAGCTTAGATGATATTAATTTCGATATTTCAGACGACTAATTATGATCTTGTGTTCAGAGAAAGTGAATTTATTAATCTCTAGATACGATAACGTATCCCACCTTTGATAATCTGATGTGGGAGGCATCAGATTATCAAAGGAGGGATAAGTTATCGTAGGCCCATCTAGATACTTTCCTACCCTTCCAACATGTGTCCCAATCTAACACCAATGAGCAAAAAAGCTTTGGAAAGTGTTGTCGAAAATGAGACAAGAAATGCTTGTTTAAAGCATTTACTCTTTGTCCCCAATTCTTTCTTCCCCAAACGATAACGACTTTTCGTTTTAACAACTGAAAAATTGTCTAACACAACTTCGTTCAATAATGACCAGTGTAAAAATTCGTCGTCTGTTAATGTATAATAAGGTGAAGTTACTGGACAGAATATCTGTTGTCGTTTATTTTTTTTTTTTTTTTTTTAGAAATTACCGTTGGAATCATTAACCTGTCTTAGAGTTTTTGACCCAGTTGTACTCTACTTCTACTAGAAAGTGGTCATATGATCATGTTAGCCATTTAAATTCAAGATTTTCAAGACGTCCCCTTCATCACAGAATCAGATCTCAATTTTTCCACAGGTTTAATACGAGAAAAACGCAAGGTTATGTTTGGATGAAGGCCTATAAGTTTGAGTAAGACTAATACTTTTTACGCGGGCTAATTAAGGGTCTTTTGATATTTCCAGGTTCATTAATCGCGCTTTTGAAATTGAAATTGCGCTCTTTTGGTAATCGAACGCGCGCTTTCGTTAATGAAATTGTGCGCTTTTGATAATCAAATGTGCGGTTTCGTAATAAGCCACACCCTATGATTCATGTTATTATAAGTAGCGTTGGATAATCATTGTTAGTCATTTCCCTCCAATGCTTCAATCATTCTAAATCATAAATAATTTAAGTTACGTCGATCAAAACTTGTGAACTCTGAATGACTGAAAAATAGTTTTATTATTATTATAAGTCTTCAATGAAAACATTTTTGAGTGCACAACTACATCGTAAGCTTCCTTGGAAATCAGTCCCATAAGAATTCTTTTTCTTTATAGATGTTTTTTTTTACATTTTTTCTACGTAATATAAGATTATAAGATATGAAAAGAGTATTGATTGATTTCACCGAGGTATGAAAATAAAACCGAATCCACTAATCTAAAATTCCGCTTCGCGAATTCATACAGTGTGATAATGTTTTAAGTTTCATACCTCAATTATATCAATAAATACTCTCTTCATTTCTCAAATGACCGTGAGATTCAAGTATGAAGAAGTAACAGTAGGGCATACTTTTAATCATTGAAAGATAATTACTACTGATTCTAATCAGAAACTATTTTCAGCAGGCCGATTTACCCAATTTAGATCACAGTGGATCGATATTGACTAGTTTTGAAACAAAGGTGTAGCCCTCCTTTATTATAAAGTACATGTCTCGTGATTTTGAATTGGGAGACTAGAGAAGGGTCGCTCTTTGGCTGAGCATTGTGCACTGAATTCGACCAAAATCGATTCAGACCAAAGCTAAATTTCCGTGAATTCTCATACATGGTAACGAGTGAATTGAACAAGAGGACCGATCCGTCGCCTAAATTTTATAGGTCCAGCAGGTTACACCAAAAAAAAAATTCTTGCAAAAAATCCAATCAAAATTGTCTTAAGGTTGAAGAGGAGGTTTTTCAAGAATTCAAAGTGAAACATGCCTTGCCCTGCTACGCCAATATTGGTTACTGAGAAGACGTTTAAAGATTTTCGGTTCAAAAACTGCTTCGCCCTGCCCCGCCAATTGTTAGGGGTCAATTAAGAGTAAGAGTTCACGAACGAAATTTGAGGAAGGTCACCCAAGGAAAGTTTCTGCCAAGTTAAGTTGAAATCTGTCCGTTGGTTTCTGAGGAGATGATGGTTAAAGAAACTGTTGACGACGGATAACGAACCACGGATCCTGACTGGCATCAATGCTTCTCTTAAACACGTTTTTCTCAAGTGAACTAAAATGTTGCTATATAATAAAACAACAACAACAACAACAACAAAAACAATAATCATTCGCCAAAAGTATAAAATTTTTGAAAACTGTCGAGGATGCACTTTCGAAACGAATCACCTTAATATTATCAAAATTATTTTATTTTGTGATAAAGATCTACTAGATCATGTAAAATTCGCGTCGCTTAATTTGCGTGTGTTCTGATCGGACAGGCGCCATTGATTCCGTTGATCAATGTGTAGCCCATGCTGACAATAGTCGTAACTTCGCTTTTGGCCCCCTCCCACACACACTAAGTAAATATGTCCTCATAAGTGAATAATTTAATTGTAAAAAACAGTAATGATATAATTGAGACTTTGAGATAACTTTCAAATAAAAGAATGTTTTTGTAAGCTTTGATGAATAATTCCTGGTTAACAACCTTTTCTGTGTTTGCACTGGTTTACCATGCCTGGGTAACATGCTTTAAAGACAAGTGACCACAGCTTGGGAAATCTTACCCCCCCCCCCCCCCCGAAAAAAAACCAAAAAAAAAAAAAAACAAAAAAAAACAAATAAATAAAAATGTTAATAAGAAATTAAAAATATTTGGGTACATTTGTGCACAGATTATTATTGACACTGTTTTTTTGGGGGGGGGGAGGGGGGGGGGAGGGGGGGGGGGGGAAGAGGTTACCCAAGCTTGGGTAACATGTCCCCCTCCCACACATATTCTCAAGAAATGTTCGTATAAATGAATAATTTAATTGTAAAAATAGTTATGATATAATTGCGACTATAAGATGACTTTCAATAAAATAAAGAAAATCTATTCACAAAATTATAAAAATTAACCTTTTTGTAATAAATCGCTGACGTCAAAAAAAACTATGATTTGAAATTAATCTCAGAAAATATTTCGCAATATTGTGGTGTGATGTTGCAACATACCTTATATTTATTTCATAAACAGACCAAACCGGTTTGACATGTATGTAGACAAAATAAATGGAAATTGATTGTTTCAAAAGAGCCTTTTGAGACTGACTTTTATATTGCAGGCTGTAGAAGTACCTAGTAGGTACATTTGTCTACATTCTGTTCAAATTTAGGCAAAGCTTATCCAGGCGTAAATGAATTTGTTGGTTTTAAACAAAATATCCCTTTTTAATAATTGATCGGCTATTCTCTAATTAGATGTGGCCTCTACTATTATGCATTGCTTGGGTTCATCTACAGCTTCAATTTGAATTATTGTTTATTTTTATTTATTTATTTATTTTTGTAAATAGACGCAGCATTAATTTTGGATCAAAAACTTTTTACACGAACCCTAAACAAACTGGATTGTAAAAACGACGTTGAAAACCATGCCGTAAAAGCATTCTTTTCTTGGACTGTCCATTACAATCGAGACTCGAACCGGACAAGTACCAATTATCCCGTGACATACTCTAAATTTAAAAATGTCGGTGTAAGAATTAACTACAGAATCAACAAACGCCGAGTCTCCGACGTTTATTGTACGCATCCCTTTGTCAAGCTCAAATAAATTGAGACGTCAAAATGTAATTATGTGATATTAAATTGTCTTCTGTGCTGATCTCGGTGACGCTTAATTGTCTACATCCATTGATACTCGCGATCAAAACTGGTCTTTTACGTCGCTTTACTTTCAAAATCTCGTAACTGCATCTTTGCATAGACCTGTAGTTACGAGGTTTTGGAAGTAAACCCACGAATGACTGCAAGAAAAGAGATAAATCTACTAATCCCACCGCTTTTGCGATAAACACTTTTCCATGATTGGAATTGATTCAATGGGAAGGTCAAAGTTCATATTTAGAGATAAGGTCGCTTCGATTGGAGTTAACACGATTATCGGGGTTTATTTGTCTTTGCTGTGGAAAGGTCTAGATTTCTTTTTAGATTTGATTATACAACATTAATGTTGTCTAATTTTAGCTTAACAGAGATGGAAAGTACCTTGTCTGTATTTCTGTTTACTCATTGTAGCGTTTGTACATATGAGCGACGACCTCTGAAGAGGGCTAGCTAGAGGAAATTGCCAAGACGAAAGAACTTTTTTTTTTTTTTTTTTGGGGGGGGGGGGGGGGGTTCAAGGTGTTCAATGTTCAATACCGAAACAAAAGAAACCGGTTAACATCTCATCCGAAATAACTTTAGTAAGTAAGTGTACATATACCAGAAATTGGCATAAGGATTTCATAATACACTGTTTATAAGTTGTGTCATATAAATGGATTTTTAATGACAATGTTACAAACTCTGGTATAATCTGAAACCAGCTTCTGATTACCTATCACATTTTTCTCTGTGTTTAACATAATTGTAAAAAAGGGATTGAGCAATCGTTTACTTTTTTAGAAACAATATTTATTTCCAATATCTCAGAACAATAATTATTTCTAGTGGATTGGTAGAAGGTGCATACCTTGAAAAAGTCCCCAAACTTGCTATCTGCAGAAAAAAATCACAATTAATTTTAATAATGAATACTCAAAATCTCGTTTTCCTTTGTCTTTCCTCAATGATTTTGAAATGATTTTAAGCCCTCTCGAGCACGATATGCTCAAGAGGAACTATTGTGATCTATCAATGTTCGTTGTCTGTCCGTCAGCAACTTTAGAAAATCTTCTCTTTCCTTCCTATCCATTAGATTTCAACCGAACTTCACAGGAATATTTTTAGGACAAGGACTTTCAAAATACTTCACAGATTTTGAATTCATTAACAATGTATGTTGACAAAATATATGGAAATTGATTGTTTCAAAAAGCCTTTTGTGACCGAGTTTTATGTCAAAAGGTTGTAGTAGTACCTAGTAGGATCAATTTTATACATTCTGGTTAAAGTTAGGCAAGCCGTAATGAAGTTGTTGGTTTTGAACAAAATATTTTTTTTCCATAATGGTTTTGCTATTCTTATATCAGATGGGGCCTCTAATGTTGTGCAACTGCTTGTGCTCATCTACAGCTTCAATTTAATATATTGTTTAGCTGGGCAAACTGTCTTTTTTTGTAAATAGACGCAGCATTAAATTTGGTTCAACACTTATTTTACATGAACCTTAAGCAATATATAGTTACATTTGTCATACTTTCCTGTAGGTGACTGGTTAGTGGATAGTTTAAGTTTACATGAATATAAACTAAATGCCATCATTCAAGCGATTCGGCGTCACAACAATGTCTACGAGATAATGTAGATGCCGTCCTGCTTTACAATTGTATAATAGTTCCGGACGGCGGAAATGATGTCATTTACCTTTATATTTCAATGACCAGTATCTAGTTAATAGATATACAATCTTTCACATGAAAATGGAAAATCTTTTCTCGAAATGAAATTTGAGTCTTTCGTGAGAAAAGTCCGAGCCCGTGTAAGAAATTCAGGAAATTTGTATTTAACTTTGCATATATCTAATATTGTCAGTAGTTTGAAATACTCGAACTGAATGTCGCAATAATTATTAAAACAATTATTCGCTCTAGATAAAGCTTCGCTTCAAATAAGCATATGCCTACTGTTCAAGTTTACATTCACAAACGGTTCGGAACGCTAACGAGTTAGCAGGGTCTTATCCTCAGAGGTTGGTCGTCAGTACATAAAGCTGACACGAAACGAAAATTGAGCAGTTCAGAAATGTAATCTTGAAAACGTAAGATAAACATTCTAAATCATACCTTCACAGGACCGAGGCAACACAATGTCCATTACTGTGTAGGTTTGAAGAAAGCATAATTTGTATCAGAGCATGATCCACATCTTTCCGACGAGTTCGTTTCTTTCCCATGTCTTTTGCGATCTTTATTAATTCCAAAACAATCACCAATTCCTACGAGACACAATCTTATTGTTAAAAACCCTTTAAATTTTCAAAAAGGTACAAAAACTGATAATTTTACCAAATATAAAGCCTGTTAGACACCTGGTTCAGAAGAAGAAGAAGAATCAAAGATTCTTTTTAATAATTAGTCACTCGGTCCTATCCTTCTCCCCCTGATTACCCCGACACTGATTATTTTAACTTTTGTCTTAAATGTCTATCATTTTATAATCAATAACAAATATAAAATATAATAGTTTGGGCTATTTACAATGGAATGATGTGTCATGCCAAATATACAGGCTTCATGAGACCTAGTTTAGATTTTACTTCACTTCGTGCTCATGGTGAGCTCAAATGGCATCAATATAACTGAACTTCTGTAAACATGTCCGTGTTAATATTACCGGATAGGCATTGGCAAATAGAGATGACATCATGTCTTACGTGTTCATTTTATTTTTAAAGAATCTATATTTATCTTCGGTCAATTAAGAGTACACGAAGAAGATAATTAATCCTCATAATTGATTCCAATTGATATAAGGAAGGTGAAATCCGGTCAATACAGGCCTTATATGATGATAAAATCAGATAAATGCTATCAAGAAAATCAACGAAGACAGTCTGGATTGCTAGCCGGGAGCGTAACGCATTCGAGTCAAACAACCTTGCTTTCAGGATAACAAAACGGCGCGAACAGTTTTCAAATTATACCCCGCTTTTCATGCGCACCGCTTTGTCATCCTGAAGCAGGGCTGGTTCCGGGTAGTTTTGTGGGTCAGGGCACTATATACAGGAAGGGTCCTAGTCGAGCTAGCTTTAAAAGTGTAAAAGAGGGTAGTCTAACGCAACAAAAACTGCACTTTGATCGTTGGAAATTATATCTTATGTTGGATTTTTTAAAAAGAGACAACTATATATATAAATATTTCAAACCATTTAATAGGCACTCACTATATTACCTTAAACAAGGGACATTATATATGCAAGTATATGTCACGCAAAATAGAGATTTAAATAATGAAACAAGTAATAATGCTTTATGAATTTATTTTCATTTTGAAAATATTTATTTAGACTAGATCTATCAAGCAAAAAGGGTTATCTTGGAATTCTAGAATGCAAATATTTGTGACCCGTCGTATTTGGGAACTCCGTAATTGATATAAAAAATGGAAAGAGATAGAATCCAACAGCGAGAATCAACTGTTTTGTAACTAGCAGACGAAGCACCGGAGAAAAGTGATTCAGCATGCAATTGGTGTGATACTCTTGATTGATATAGGGGTTGGTTGTAATACTGTCTTGTTTTACCATATAGAATACACCCGCAACAACAGCATTAAAAAATAAATAAACTTGAAAAAAATGAACTTTTTTCTGATGTGGGTAATTTCAGTAATTTTAATCTCAATATTCCCTTTTTTCAAACTTGATTCTTAAAAGGAAATAAAGTCACTTCATTCTTTCAGCCGAATAGCAAAAGAATGAAACTGTTGATCGAAAGTTAAAGCAAATTAATTCTATCCTCCAAGAGGACCCAAGCAGATTTGCGGGGAAAGAAGTGCTTACAAATTTCTATGAAATCGGCTTACTTTTACCAGGGGCTCATTCTATAAAAAAAAACCAAAGGCGTATCTCCGACTTTTAAATTATTCGCTCTCAGAAGACGACAACCAAAGAACATATAGGATAAAGGCGACAAAAGTTGAATCCCCCTCCCCGTCCGCCCTTTTTTATGATTTGAGCGTCGGATAATTAAAACATCGCAGCTGCATCTTGAATAAGCTGTAGCTTCGATGTTATGATCATTCATCAACGATATTTTTCAACAGATGGTTATTTTTTTACACACTTGCATAAATTGCTTTATGGGAATTACGCCCTTGAAAACTTTGAAAAATAAGGTTTTGCTCACTCTGATAGATGCACTCAAGGTCGATACAACGTCATGACAAAATTGCACTTCATTTTGAAAGCGAAAAGAATATTATTGTACGAAACTGAATTGTTGTTGTTTTCATATACATGTACGTATTATTTCTAGACTAGATTAGTACTTTTATCGAATTTGTTATCATATATCAAGTAGTATTTCTTCTGTGATTTCGTCAACCAGTCTCTTTTCTACATTGACCACTTCCGCTTCCGGTAAATCCATGTCAACTACACAGGAACACCCAGACTTTATTTTCATCAGGTCAAATCGGTATGGCTGTGTAACATTAAAATCCTTTACAATCGCATATGTGTAAGTATACTGTTGAACACATCGCGAAGAAAAAGACGGGTCTACGAATTTACACGAACTGTTATGTACACCGGGCGCACACGTTGTCTCATAAAACTTTTGAATTGTATTTGAATCTCTAAATAATTGAAGTAATGCACCGTCCCTAGAAAGACCCCCTAAAGGGGCTATACCCCTAGTTATAGATGGACAGCATTGATAGGGCACTGTTAATCCTCTACTAGGTTGTTCCACTGTCCTTTTAGCTGTTGGCATGTATCTGGAAAAATAAAGGTTTTCAACTTCAAGGATTTTGGATACCTAAACTTTATTCTGCTCGGTTTAAATTTCATATCCAAAATAATGCCAATTTTTCAGACATCCCAACTTAGCTGGCCCAAGCTTTCCCCTAAAGTATGTAAATATAAAACTGGCGGCGTAGGTTAAGTTAAGATCAGACTGGAAGTGCGTGTAGGCTTGCCTTAGCCTACAAAGTGTTCCAATACTCTATGTACGTTAATGATATGTTGTGAAAAACATTATAAATAAAGTTATTCTGTTATGTTTCTGGGAAATCAAAATGAATTACTACATGCATAAAAAAAACACGAAGTTGCATGTGATCCATTTCTTCGCAAGGAAAGGATTCTACCAGCACTTTGTTCCTTAGGAACAAGAAACAAAGTAGAGTAAGAACCTTTGGCTTTTGAAGATGTATGGTCCCGGCTTACCTATTTTCTAAGAAGAGTTGACGGAGAAGTGAAGAACTTTCTGGACCTTCTGTGTAAGCAGCAATCGCCTGGGTAATAAACACCATTAATCCCTGCAAGACCTGAAACAAAGAATAAACAGAATAATTGTTTATTTCAATGTAAGATCGGTTTATCTTTTATCGAGTGAACAGTGAAGGATATATTTTCATGGGGCCACAAGTGAAGATATAAGGACAACCGTTTGTTTCAGTGTAAGATCGATTTAAATTGATTGAGTGAACAACAAAAGCTATATTTTCACGAGTGGTGGAGCCTCGAGTGAAAATATAGCTTTTGGAGTTCACGAAAAAGAAAAATTAATTGATCTTACTCGAAAAACAAACTATTATTCTATTTCTTAATTTAAAAAATGATACAAAATTTGAAATTTCTGAGGACATATTTTCGTAAAGCGCGTCATTTTACACGCTATTACTATGCAACGTTCAATGTGACGTCACTTATTTCGCCCCGCATATATGACGTCAGATAGGATGAAATGCACAAAAGCAGGGTATGAGTTTGTGATAATTTCACTGCTTTTGCGGTAAGATTATCAAGTGATAATCTACCGTTATATCTCGATAAACCACCAAAAAGCATTAAAGAAATAGCTTTCGTCGTTCACAAAGTGAAAGATTTATTGGTCTTAAGCGAAAAAATCCAACGATTGTTCAATTTTTGTCATCTAAAATAAGACTATAAATGAAAATTGTCGGATAAATTCTGCTTAAGCGCACGAGTTTACAGATGATTTCCTAGCATCGTTTTGAAAACATGGGTTTAAAGGGCATTAAAAGGACGTCAGATACGGTGGAATAAAACGGGGTTTACTTTCAATGTATTTAGATATTTTAATGTTTTTGTTTTTTGTGTGTGTGTCTGTGTGTGTGTGTGTTTTTTTTTTTTTTTTTTTTTTTTTTTTTTTTTTTTGGGGGGGGGGGGCATAGCAAAGTGATAATCTACCGCAAATATCTTTTTTTAAGGAAAATATTAAAGAAATGTTGTTCTAAGGATTCAATTAGGTGGTTACATTTATAAGCACTAGTGAAAGAATATTTAGATAAAAAAAAACTTTTCCAGCGAGATGGCTTACTCGTTGATTAATTTCGTGCTGGTAGTAGATTAAGAAAATGGTGGTAATGTGAATGTTTTGACCTGAAATATTCAAACGACAATCTTAACCTGTCTTAAAAGAATATATTCAAATGACATAAGTTTGTAAATCTCGTATTGCACTTCTTTTACAATTCAATTGAATTCTTTAATTACATCTGAAAATAACATCACGGACAACATACTTTACACATGACATATACCAAGTAACATTGTACCACAGTCTAGAGATTATCTTTATTTCATGTTTGGAATAAAATCAGTTGACCACTAGATAAATTTAAAAAAAAACACACAAAGACTCTAATGGCATTTGATTTCCAACAATGGGCGGATAATTGTAAAATAAAGTGGGGTGAGCAGTTTGATACCCGGAAAGAATATAGTAGTACTGGTAGGAAAAATAGCTGGAATACACAGTAAAAGGCAGGTGCTCCAGACATCTAGATATGACTGATAAATTGGTTAAAAGCGACGTTAAACGCCACTCAAACAATCAACAAAAAAGATAAAACTAAAAGTACATTAATCAACATTTAGCCAAAGGTCTGTACATGTTCATTTGGAAGACCTCGTAAAATATCGGGTGTGCAATTTTAATAGAAATGTCCTTCCTCCACAATCACCAAAACCTACGCATGATTAACAAATTTTTATTGGTGAACGAACGTCGTTCACCAGTGTTATATACCATGTCAGGAAAATCCTGTTGGATGTTAATACATTTGAAATAAAGTAGCGCCTCTTAAAATTCAATTTAGTATCTTTCAATATTTTTCTTCGCAAAATCACTCTTTATTTCTTGAATGGCATGGTACTATTATTCTTTATCAAGTGAAGATAATGAAAATTCGCCTTGAAAAACACAAAATGATCTTGCAATGTTTATCAAGGGAATTTTTGATCGGCGTAAGCTTGTCGAGAGTTTTAAGCAAAAACAAAGTTTGTGTCTAAACACCGTAGAGACAGATACTATGTTTTTGACCCAAGCCTGCGCTGATGCAACTTGTAGTAATTAGCCGGAAATACGTGTTTATTTAGGTCATGTCCTCTTGAACTTACATTCGGCAATACTCGGGCGATCTCAGACGTCTCCGATTTAAATATAGGTTACAGAATCGGCCGAGTTCAGACGAATGACACATCAAGACACCTTGTGTCATTAGAAACGGTAACGCGGTGTTACATAACTTTTCAACTAGCGACAGTCAGTCTCGAGGGTTTTAAGAATGATTCGACATGTGTTCTACATGTACAACCTTTCTTGTACCTTTTATTAGCTCCACTGGCTGAAAGCCACTGGGGCTATTGTCATGGCGTTGTGTCCGTCGTGCGTCCGTCCGTCCGTGCGTCCGTCCGGTCGTAAACTTTTCTTTAAAAATCTTCTCCTCAGAAACTACTGGATGGATTTCAACCAAACTTCACAGGAATGATCCTTGGGTGACCCTCTTTCAAAGTTGTTCAAGAAATTTTGATCCAATGAAAAACATGGATTTAATGGGCGTGGCTAATTTCCAAATACGGTAAAAAGTGAGTTTTCTCAGATTCTAATCAATGGATACCAATTAAATTTTACATGAATGATCCTTGGGTGACCCTTTATCAGTCTTCAAAAAATCATTGTGATTGGATGAGAAATATGCATTTCATGGGCGGAGGTCATTTCACGATTTGTTATATAGTGGAAACTTTGAAAATCATTTTCTCAGAATGTAACTGATGGATATCAACCAAATTTCACTGGAATGATCCTTGAGTGACCCTTTATCAGTCTACAAAAAATGATTTTGATTGGATGAAAAATATGCATTTTATGGGCAGAGGTCATTCCTCAATATGTTATATAGTGGAAAATTTGAAAATCATTTTCTCAGAATGTAACTAATGGATATCAACCAAATTTCACTGGAATGATCCTTGAGTGACCCTTTATCAGTGTACCAAAAATTATTTTGATTGGATGAAAAATATACATTTTATGGGTGGAGATCAATTCTCAATATGTTAAATAGTGGAAACTATGAAAAACATTTCCTCAGAATGTAACTGATGGATATCAATCAAACATTTTTGGTATGATCTTTGGGTGACCCAATATCATGCAGCCAAAAATTATTTTGATTTGATGAAAAATATGTCCTTTAATAGCAGAGGTCATTTCTCTATCTGTTATATAGTTGAAACTTTGAAAATCATTTTCAACATCAGTAGAACCCCAAATATCTAAAAATCTAGTCAAAACATTTATTTGCTTTTACAAGAATTTCAAGCCTGTGGAGCGATTCAAGCCATTCATGGCTTTCTAGTTTGAATAGGGATGAACGCAGCTATTAAGATTGATTGATTGATTGATTGATTGATTGATTGGTTGGTTGATTGATTGATTGATTGATTGATTGATTGATTGATTGATTGATTGATTGATTGATTGATTGATTGATTGATTGATTGATTGATTGATTGATTGATTGATTGATTGATTGATTGATTGATTGATTGATTGATTGATTGATTGAATAGGGTTTTACGCCGCTTTCAACATTATTTCAGTTATATCGCGGCGGCTGGAGCACGTAACAATGGATTCCTGGTATTTCTCACACCAGTACTACCATTACATCTTTTCCTAGCCTCCGCTATCTCACATCGGTCTACGACTACCGACTCATTGGTGAGAGGCAAATAGTCGGAAAGAATGAGTGCCGCCGTCGGGGATCGAACCCGGGACCTCTAGTTTGACAGTCCGGCGCGCTACCAACTGCGCTATGCGCTTATAAGATTTTTCTGTAAAATTGCGTTGACTGAAGTAGGGCTGTAAGGATACACTCGAATATTGGGTGAACTTATTCCCAGCGAAAACGTTTCGTATTCGTCAGTCTCAGAAGCGAATATTGCCGAATACCAAATGCGACAGGCACGGAAGATATTTCATTGGGGCCATTCTACTTTGCATTTTTTCAATCTGTAAAACCATATCAATTCAAAATTTTATTTGAAAATTGAATAATTGATAGCTAAATATTCAACCCTAGATACCACTCCAATTGACGAGTAGATATTGCCGTGGTCAAGGGGGGACCAGATCCGTCATGCACTTGTTTACAATTCGACAGGCGGGTTTAGTTGTTAACTTTTTCTGGAAAAGTCATTGCGTTTTTTACAGAAATCATAAAAATCTTAATCGATGAATGAAAACTGGCTCCATCCTTCCCAAAATATGTTAAGAATTGGTTAATTACAGTTTAAGCATAAACTAGCTCAGAGCAGAAAAGTCTAATATCAGCAGCAAAAATCCTGCAGTGTTATAAAAGTGAATAACGACAAAAGTGTCAACCACGGAAGTGGTTTTGGCTTCAGATATGATAAAAATGAATCCCTCAGGTTATGGTTCAAAATACTATTAATAAGTTAACAAATCATAACTTTAAACAATGAGTACAGTTCAGGACTGACTGATATTCATAGGTGTTTCTTTGGTTGGTACTCAAAGACCTTTTCATCCTCTGAGAAAAAACAAAGATAGATAAAAAAAAGTTAAAACAAATACAACAAAATTACTTGAAATAAGCTTAAACATGATAACAAATACTTTTGTAAAAACAAACACCATTGGATATAGGTTGAAGACAGTTTGAGATAGGATTAAATCGTTTTCTCCATTTATGTTTAATTAATAAATTTACCCATTTCAAATGTGTAAACGAAATTTTCACAGAGTAACAACTCATATTCTAACAAATATTTTTTCTAACAAGATTTTTCTTCTCTCTCCCTTTCTTTGAATTTGCAGTGAAATTTCCGAATAACGGAAATTTTGTCGAG